>WOVY01015037.1:0-327283 GCA_013436015.1 Rhipicephalus annulatus | reverse complement strand
CTAATTGTTACTTGTGAGGACGACTGAAATGAGTAGAATTCGCATTCATTTTGCGGTTACGAGTACTAAAGGCGGTCCATTGCGACTACCGATGGCTTATCTTGGTGACACTGTCGTTTGGAACGTGAGTTGTAATTAACGAGTTTCTTCTTTAGTATACTATCAGTAGCACGGTCATAAATGTAGCAAGTGTTACCTACATACAACTGTCATGGCGAACTGAGAAAGCTGGTGACTGTGGCAATGAGTTTGCAAACTCAAATAGTTTTTCCGTGCAACTCGTGTGGCTATTGAAAAGTCTTCTGTGACGGAAACATTAATACCTTTAAAACGTTGCTCGCTTAAAAAGAACTTGTTGCCGAAGCTTAAAACGACTAAACTTGACAATGACAGGTCTACAACTGTTTTCTTGGTAGCTGCCACCTAACCTATGCGCACGCTCAATTACATCATCAGTTATGTTCGGGTCGACATGTTGCATCAGAAGGCTACAATTTTTTCCTCAGTTTGTATCCACGATTCCTTAGCGTCCGGGATACCATGAAAGATTAGGTTATCACGACGCGCCCTGTCTTCAATGTCGTCAAGGCGTGAACTCATGACAGTGCTGTTTGTTCGAAGGTTTTCACGGCCTCTTCTGCTAGAATGAGCCGCTCTTTACGTCATCAATTTTGTCACATTGGGCCTCGATTTTCAATATCCGCGTATTCATTGCGACAAACCCTTCTTCGAAAGACTTCTGCGCCGTCGCGACATTAGCCGAGATATCCACTTGGCCCTGGGCTAGCCTACCCGTCTCAGCCTTTAGTTCTTTTAACATCGTTAGCACTTCTTTTTGCCATTCATCGGGACCGGGGTTGCTTTCAATATCTCCGCAACACAACAGCTTAGAAAGTACATGAACATATTCATCATATGCGGTACACAGTGCGTGGGGGCACGGGAAAAAGCAAAGTACATCTGTTGCTAGTGCGCTTAGCAAACAGGGAACATTTGTTACTAACCTGCACGAAGTAAAAAAGTCGCACGAAGCGGAATTGAGCCATGGTGTCGCAGGTGACTTTCCCGTGCCCACTGAAGCGATGCGAAGCTCCGAGCCTGGTTATAGCTTGCGCTGAAACTGGTTGCTTTGTCGATGCGGCTGTCCGGGTCAAGTGGAGCGATGCGTCTTGCGGATAATCGTTGAAAGTCATCAGATGGTATGGCGTTTCACCGCTGTCGCTGTGCACCGGCTGATTTGACTGTTGATCCGTAGGCATCAGATAGACGGTGCGTGACACGTGGCAGCTCGGATAAGTGGCGAAACGGACCAGAGCCTGCACGAAGTAAAAAAGTCGCACGAAGCGGAATTGAGCCATGGTGTCGCAGGTGACTTTCCCGTGCCCACTGAAGCGATGCGAAGCTCCGAGCCTGGTTATAGCTTGCGCTGAAACTGGTTGCTTTGTCGATGCGGCTGTACGGGTTCAAGTGGAGTCGATGCGTCTTGCGGATAATCGTTGAAAGTCATCAGATGGTATGGCGTTTCACCGCTGTCCGCTGTGCACCGGCTGATTTGACTGTTGATCCGTAGGCATCAGATAGACGGTGCGTGACACGTGGCAGCTCGGATAAGTGGCGAAACGGACCAGAGCCTGCACGAAGTAAAAAAGTCGCACGAAGCGGAATTGAGCCATGGTGTCGCAGGTGACTTTCCCGTGCCTGGCTAATGTGGCGAAACTGTGGTATACAAACCACGAATCCGAGTTCGAGAACTGGGCCACTTTCAAGCAGGCAATATCCTCGGTTTTCGGTCGCCCTGCCGTGCGGAAGTTGCGCGCCGAACAACGCCTGCGCTCACGGGCACAAGAACTTGGCGAAACGTTTACCGCATATATCGAAGATATACTCGATCTCTGCAAGCGCGTCGATGCCGCAATGAGCGAAAGTGCCAAGATCCAGCACATTATGAAAGGTGTTGATGACGACGTCTTTCAAATGCTCCTGGCGAAGTCTCCTGGCACGGTGTCTGAAGTGGTAACTCTGTGCCAGAACTACGACGAATTGCGACGGCAACGAGCTCTCACCCGTCGTCCATTTCAGCCTAACCAACCACTCGCTGCCCTGGACGTCGTACCTGACCACTCCCGCCTTCTAGCACAAATGAAAGACTTTGTGCGTGAGGAGGTCGCACGTCAGCTTTCCCTCCTGCCGTTTTGTCAGCGCCAAGAGCTCCCGCAGCAGCAGCAAGGGCAACCACCGACACCGTTAGCTCCCATGCTCCGACATGCACTTCAGGATCAGATTGCCGAGGCTATGCCAGTGCCCTTTCAGCAGCAAGTTGTCGCCGCGCCTCTTACTTATGCTGACGCAGTAAAGAGGCAGCAGCCACACCAGCCCTCGCCGTTCAATGGACTGCCGCAGGCCACCGCTCCTACTCAGTCTTCCGTCGCATGGGCTCCTCCCCTCGCTACCACAGCCTCGACTCAGCCGTATGCCGTGTGGGCGGCGCCCCTTGCTGCAAATGCCTGGCGAACGCGCGATAACCGGCCGATCTGTTTTGCGTGCGGCGGACCTGGCCATATCTCCCGATACTGCCGTCGCCGCGTGCCCGCCTACACAGACGTCCGACCACGAAGCAATTACATGGACCGACCACCTTTTGGTTATGAAAGCTCGGATCGTCAGTCAAACACGTCTACCCGTGACTATCCGGCAACTTCGTCTCGTCGCTCACCTTCACCCAATCGACGCTCCTTGTCACCCATGCGTCCACGACCAGCCCCTCAAAATGAGGGAAACTAGCCGTCGCAGTTCAAGGGGCAAGAACTGCGCTATCGAAATGTTCAAGTCCTCGCACCTTGCCGTCAAATATCGTCGAAGTTTTTGTAGACGGCGCCCATGCATACGCTCTTGTGGATACCGGTGCCGCTGTGTCTGTTATAGACGCCAAACTTTGCCGCAAGCTCCGAAAGGTGACCACGCCGCTTGATATGTTCTTACGTGCAGCAAATGGAGAACCTGTTCGACCTATAGCCGCCTGCACTGCCCGACTCAAAATTGCGGAGGACCACTACATTGTTGAGTTTATCGTCCTTTCCTCGTGCTCTCATGACATCATACTTGGCTGGGATTTCCTATCCCGTAATCGTGCCGTTATAGATTGTGCCCGTTCCGAACTTGAACTATTTCCGTTCTTCGAGCAGCCCTACGACCACACTAATCAAGCCGCGCACAAGCTAGTTGTCAAAGAAGACACTGACATTCCACCGACAACAGCTGTTTTGCTCCCTGTGGTCTCCGACGGCATGCGTGATGAAGTAGCATTTTTCGAGCCATCACGCCTCTTTCTAAGTCGGAAACCACTTCTGCTCCCTTATTCAGCCCTCTCGATTTCTAATGGAGCCAGTGCTCTCTGCCTTACCAATCCCTTTCCGCATACCATCAAACTGTTTAAAGGCGAGTCTCTTGGATGCGTACAGCCCATTGATGACGGACAAATTTTACCGTGCCGCAAGAATCATCCCAAAGTGACCTCGCCGCCGTCAGTGCTCTTAACCACTCTCATCTACAGGCTTCAAAAGTGTTCGATTCGGCGATCGCAGACGGACTTTCACCATCTCAACGATCTGAACTCCTCCAACTGCTGTACCAGTACCGCGAATCTTTCGATGTTGTTCAACCTTCACTTGGCCGCACTTCTACCACTCTACATTACATCGATACCGGCTCCATGCGCCACTACGACAGCGACCATATCGTGTTTCTGTAGCGGAACGCCAAGTTATTACAGAACAGGTGAACGATATGCTGCAACGTCGTATTCTCGGGCACGTCGTATCAAAGGACGGTATACTTCCAGACCCGGCTAAGTTACGTGCTGTCGCCGACTTCCCCAAACCAACGACTATGAAGCAGTTACGGAGCTTCGTGGGGTTATGCTCCTACTTTCGCCGGTTCGTGCGCAACTTCGCCTCTATCATTGCGCCTTTGACCGAACTTATAGGCAGCACCACTGATATTTCGTCATGGTCTTCTGAGTGTGACCAAGCCTTCTGTACCCTTCGTAGTCTCCTCACTTCGCCACCAATACTGCGTCACTACGATCCTACGGCAGCAACTGAGGTTCACACCGACGCCAGTGGTGTTGGCCTCGGTGCGGTTCTCGCGCAACGCAAGCCTGGATTCGCCGAGTATGTCGTCGCCTACGCTAGCAGAACTCTTACCAAGGCTGAATCAAACTACAGCGTCACCGAGAAGGAATGCTTGGCGATCGTTTGGGCGCTTGTCAAGTTCCGCCCATACCTTTATGGCCGTGCTTTTGATGTAGTAACGGACCACCACGCATTATGCTGGTTATCGTCGCTTAAGGACCCATCAGGTCGTCTTGCCCGTTGGGCTCTTCGGCTTCAAGAATATGACATTCGCGTGGTATATCGTTCCGGCCACAAGCATGCCGATGCTGATGCACTATCACGATCTCCCCTATCCCCGGACATCGCATCTGTTTCCTCGGACAACACGTTGTCAGCGCTTGACGAGGACACCATCTCTTCTGCACAACGCAATGACCCATGGATCGCTTCGCTTCTTGACGCGTTATCCGAGGCACCGACACTTCCAACCACTCGAACCCTGCGCCGCCAGGCTCCGCACTTCAGTATCCGGGATGGCCTTTTGTACCGGCGCAACTATTCAGCAGATGGTAGGAAATGGCTACTAGTCATTCCCCGAACGCTGCGCTCTACCATCTGCGCGTCGTTTCATTCCGACCCGCAATGTGCTCACGCCGGTGTTTTCAAGACCTACGAGCGCCTACGAAAAAGGTATTACTGGCGCGGAATGTTTACCTTCGTCCGCCAGTTCATTCGCAGCTGCCACGAATGTCAGCGGCGGAAAAGCCCGCCACATCCTGCAACAGGTTCATTGCAGCCACTTCCATGCCCAGACCGCCCATTCGACCGTGTAGGAATTGACCTTTACGGACCACTACCATTAACAACGGCAGGCAACCGATGGGTTATCGTGGCAGTGGATCATCTAACACGGTACGCTGAAACTGCTGCTCTCCCCACAGCTGCAGCACAAGACGTCGCAACTTTCATACTCAATCGTTTTGTGCTTCGTCATGGTCCTCCTCGAGAACTCCTCAGTGACCGAGGGCGTGTTTTCCTCTCCGATGTAATACAAGCACTTCTTCAACAGTGCCATATGGTTCACCGGAAGAGTACAGCCTACCACCCACAGACGAACGGCTTGACTGAGCGGTTTAATCGTACTCTGGGGGACATGCTCGCTACGCATGTCGCTTCTGATCAAACAAACTGGGACCTCGTTCTCCCATTTGTGACATACGCGTATAACACCGCTACGCAAGTCACTACAGGGTTTTCCCCATTTTTTCTCCTGTACGGTCGCGAACCATCACACACCATCGACACTTTACTCCCATACTCGCCAGATCCCTCCGAATACAAGCCTGTCTCGGAAGCCGCTCGTTACGCAGAAGAGTGCCGCAAGCTAGCCAAGCGGCTTACTACATCCGACCAACAGCGCCAGAAGGAGATCCGTGACGACGACCATCGTTCTGCACCAACGTTCGTTCCTGGAGCACTTGTATGGCTTCATGTACCGCCCTGCGCCCCTGGTGTATCACCCAAGCTACTCTCCAATTATCATGGTCCCTACCGCGTGGTCGAGCGTACTTCACCCCGTGAACTACGCCATTGAACCCCTCACGCCACCGAGCGACCGTCGTCGGCGTGGACGTGATATCGTTCACGTAAACCGTCTGAAGCCGTACTTTGACCCGATTGTCCCCACGTGTTAGATCGCCAGGATGGCTCCATCTTTTTCGCCGGGGGTAATTGTACTGAATAAGAAAGACGTTGATACCATCAGGTCAGGTATCATCAGCACAAGAAGAAGGCACGAGATCGGCGATCAAGCACCGTCATCTGGGTTCGCCTGCGTTCCATTAGAGCTACCACCCGCTTGCTCAGTCATTCAATAAACCCCCTTTACAAGATGAACATTTGTACGCGAAATAAGCCCTAGATCTCGCTGGCTGGAAACCCCGCCCGCCACCAGTGACCGACATTTTGCCACGGCATGCGTGACGTCATGCGCTACCAAAGTTTCAGCCCCGGAAAAGCGTTCAATTTTGATGCCAAGCAGAAAAAAACGTCGAATATTTCCACAACACTGAAAGAAATCATTCGTCGGAATGCGAATTCACCATAGTTGCGCGACCCTCAGGACGATCGCATGCTGATAAAATATATCCGGTATAATTAAGCACCGGGAAAAATGCGCAATAAATAATAATAATAATAATAATAATAATAATAATAATAATAATAATAATAATAATAATAATAATAATAATAATAATAATAATAATAATAATAATAATAATAAGATAGATAGATAGATAGATAGATAGATAAGATTTGACGTCCCAAAACCGCAATATGATTACGGGCGACGCCGTATTGGAGGACTCCGGATATATTTCGGTCATTTTCTTGAACGTGCACCGATAAAGCCTAAGGATTAAGATATAAGACAGATTACGATCGAAAATCGGGTGTCCCAGACCTTTTATTAATATCGCGGGAGCTTTCACCCTCGTATATAAGGTGGTGTCTAATATTGGCGATAAGCAATGAGATCAGCGATCCGACGAACAGCGCCGGTTTACTGAACACACGGTAGCTCAGATAACGCTGGTAGAGAAAGTGTGGCAGGCGTCGCCCGCACATAAGCGTGCCTTGTGCGCTTGTGCATTGCACATCAGACCTGGCTGAATTCTCGCCGTTATCAGGCGTTACCATCTCCCAGGGTCAACGATTTTGCGATGCTATTTGAATAATTGCAAGTGCGTACGTAAGAGAAACACGGAATCACGTCGTAAAATGAACCTAACCAAACCTAATGAAACCAACAGAGAGAGAGTAAAAGGTAAAAACAGCGTAAACTAGACGAGACGAACGAAGGATCACACAGGACTAGCGCCTCGTCTAATTAGTGCTGTGTTTACATTTTGCAATGAACAACCAGCTAGCCCAACGAAACATACTTCGGAAACAATGAAGTAATCATCCTTGCAGTCCCCAATACCTTCCTTAATTAATTTCAATGTCTCTCTCTTTATTATAGGTTGTGCCTAACGAAGAAAGGGGCACTCGATGTCAACCACGCCTCTTTAGTTCATTTGCAGCGAGGGCCTCGGTCGAGCAGACATGTGCCTTAGGTGATAAGCATGGGTTTTTCGGTCAGCTTCCAGCTCGAAATAACATTATGTTCTACGTGACTTCACTGGCAAGAACGGAGTGTTCCACACTTGCCGTCACGGTTACTAGTGGCGCTTGCTAACACAACGTAAACATTTATACCCAATAAAGCGAATGGGAAAGCAACCCCCGCAGTAGCTCACTTGGTACAGAACATCGGGCCCGTTATCTTAAAGCTGTAGTTTTTTTCACAATAACCTGCAGAAAAGTTGATTTTTCATTCACTTTAATTCATTTTCACTTATATCATTGTTCGTTTAAGTGGTGTATCTCCTATATTTTCATTCGAATCGTTGTCAATCAGTTTTATTTGCTCGTGTTTGTCAGAGAAACGAGGCTTCGACCACACCTCCTTTTTATCTTTATTGTAAAACGAGGCCACATTAGATACACCGACGATGCTACATGTACGCACAAGCACTGACACTCGCTGGTTTCAGCCATTCATACTCGTCATTTGCATCCCTCGCCTGACCAGGCCTAGGCGGACCTTAACACATTATGCAGGTAGCTTGGAAGCTGACACATGAACAGCTGAGCGTTTCGTGCTTTAAACGAGATGAGAAAAATCTCGCACCACTTCCACTCGACGCGTCCACGCGAACTTCAGGCAGGGAGCCCGAACTTTTTTTTTTATTGTTCATATGCAAGTGCGCGACCTGCCATATTGGAAATTAACGCATGACCATGCTCTCGTGTTAGCTCAGAACCTTCAAGTCACATCAGAGTAACTGCAACGAAAAAAAAACCAAAACAAAAAACGAATGAATCAGACAAGACCATTTAATATTTTTTTCTAGGATGATAGCGGGCAGAATTCCTGATGAAGAGTACACAAATGGAAGGAACACTTGCAAGTCCCGAGAGGGAAGACACTCAACTTACGAGTGAATTTTGTTGACGGACGGATAGCTTCTTCGACGCCTGCTGCGGCGAATGTAGCGCAACTAGCATGTGCTTCTGATCAAACACGCAGAAGAAGAAAGCACCGAACGCAAAATAAATAAATGGGTTGTCCTGCTCGACGAGTTGATGGTTTTAGTAGTTGAACTTTCCGCGCCATCCCCTCCTCATGTATCAGCTGTGTTGATGCGTCACTCACACCTTTTGCCTCTTTCAAGCTTTTGAGGTTACAACTCATTGTTAGACCAGGTGTCTATATATTGCATTTCGGCTTGTGGGTTTCTCGACATATTGTTATCTCATGATAAACTCCTTCCTTTCGTGTGTGTTCTTGCTTTTTTGTTTCACACAGAGGCATTCTAGTTGTTCCGCGTGCGCTAGATATGTCCAAAGGATTTCCGCGCTCTCTTAGATTTGTGGGGGTTTAACGTCCCAAAACCACCATATGATTACGAAAGACGCCGTAGTGGAAGGCTCCGGAAATTTAGACCACCTGGGGTTCTTTAACGTGCAGCCAAATCTGAGCACACGGGCCTACAACATTTCCGCCTCCATCGGAAATGCAGCCGCCGCAGCCCGGATTCGATCCCGCGACCTGCGGATCAGCAGCCGAGTACCTTAGCCCCTATATAGACCACCGCGGCGGTGCCTTTCCGCGCTCGGCTGCTGACCCGCAGGTCGCGTTTCAATCCCGGCCGCAGCATTTCGACGGAGGCGAACTGCTATAGAGGCCGTGTATTGTGCCCCGCACGTCAGATGGCCAAAATTTCCAGAGCCGTCTACTAGAGCGTTACTCATATTGATATTGTTATGAAGAGACGATAGAAAAAGGGTGTGTTTGCAATATAAACACAGCCACCCTAACAAGGGATAAAAAGAAAACCTAGATCGATAAGCGGCACATGACAGCGTCTTGGTGTTGGCACCTAAAACCTCCGATATTATTATTCTTGTCGGTGCCCGCGTTTCTTTAGCCGGTGTAGTTTTACATCGGCGATGCCCCGCTCTTCGTCCTACAGGAATGTCGCACAGCCCGCCCAACAGTTCACGCTTCTACATCCAACGTTTTGTCTACGTATATGCGAGAGCAACTTTTCAATTATTGAACCGATATTGAATGAGAATAATGTTGCCTGTTCAACAGCAGATATGAAGCGCTACACATTACCTAACGAATGACAACACTAGTCGACATTAGTGATGGCTCAGCGAAGACTAAACAAGATCAACCCCTTCTAACCAGTACAGTATGCGAGCGAAACACGACAGGACATACATAACAACACCGCCATAAACGTTCACGGTTTACAAATCCCGAGGGTTGTGAAGGTTACGCCGGCACATAAAATGAAAGCAGGGCACTCGGAAGCTCGCTCACGAACACGAGACACGTGCACGATGTCGCGGCGTGAATACCAAGCGCGACGGCGACGACGTGCTGTGCCGACACCACACCCACGCCTCTCATTACGCTGCGGCGGCCGGCACACCGGAAGCACCGACAATGACGCGCCGCCGGGCGTCAATGCGACGCACGAGAGGAGTCAGCTTTTCGATGAGGCCGAATCGACCGAGATTCCGCATCCCCCATGGAAGCCGAACGTCTATACGACGAAGGGTATACTTGATGGATGGTTGGCAGCGCGATATAGGCTATCAACGTCGCCCCGGCAGCCTCGCAGATGTGTTTCTCAAACTCGATCGTCTTTCGCCGACTGATGTACTTTTCCGGTGCTGTGCTGAACCTTTTTATCGTCGCCATTGTTCAGCTCTGCACGAGTGTTAACTCTTGCTTGCCTCCAGCCTTCATACTTTGCTAGATTCACGAGGATGCAATGCCGTCGCGTTGAGAGGGTCCACCATCTTTTGACGCAGTTGATTGATGGCTTTTACCGGCAGCTTCTTGGTTATCATGAGCATATGTGATTGAATGTTTGACTGAATAACTGGTAGATTGATTGGTTCATTGATTGACTGATCGATTGATTCATAGATCGATCGATACAGCGGGATGCACCTTATAATACGCCGCGGGCGACGCCTACGTCGGGGCCGCTAGGCCAAGCCTGTTGGGCAGCCCATGAACGTGCGTGATTGGCAAATAAAGTTGACTTGATGACGGGGATCATGGAATAAAGAGAAGCTTAGTGCACATTGCGGGCAAGTACGTTGAATCGAGACCCTCGTATATACGAGTACGTGCATGTCTCATTAAGAGGTCATTGCGCGATAGTTGATGTGTTGCTACTAATTTTAATGTACATTAAGCTAGAAAACAGCTATATTCATACACGGCTTGCACACGTCAACGCTGCGATTATTATTTAAAAGCGACGCTTTAGACAAAAACGAGTGCTGTATATATAGTTGAAAACACCCACAGCAACACCCCCCCCCCTCCTTCCGCTGCGGTCTCCTACTCATACGAGCCTCTTCCAGAATCTGATAGAATAATCACCTATTACATGTTGCATCACTGTGGACTCTCTTGCAATGTATAATAACTCACTGTAACTTTTTAATACAAACGTGCTTTTAGGGGCGAAGCTCCTTAGGGCGTGGGCTGTGCGTCCCCTGTAGCCTGTATGTATCCACCTCTAGTTTAGTTCTTGCAGTGTTCACTAGATGGCGGTACCGTCCCCTGTATGTAGCCACCTCTAGTTTAGTTCTTGTAGTGTTTACTAGATGGTGGTACTTGTAGCTGATGATGAAAAGATGCAAGATGTTATAAACTAGAAAGCGGTACTTGTAGTTGATGAAAGACGCGAGATCTTATAAAATAGGAATGATGTCACATATGGCGCGTGTCATTGGTTGAAGGCAATCGTTCGATTTAGTGCGGCGACGTACGCTAGGGGGAGCGATGTAATAAAATCGAGTGGGCAAAATGTACAGAGGATTCATGGTTTACCAGGTTTACCTCCGGAGCTTCGCCCACTCATCATCATTCACTTCGTGGATATGGCGGAATTTTTTTCAATGTGGTAACCACCTCTCATCATGTAACACGCGTGCTAACAGCGTTTTACTTTGGCTCTCTACAGCTTTTTATCTTAAATGCAGTTAGCTGAGCCAGTTGATATACATTGATTGAATGCTTTCGTAATATAATACTGGCGAACATACAGAGAAAATACGTTCGCAGTTGTCCTGTGCGGTCTGTGTGTGGTCACTAGTATCATGAAAGCATTTATCTTGGACTCCGAAGTTTTTTGAAACATAGCAATGAAAATAAATAAATAAATAATAAATAGAAATAAATAAACCAGTGATAAAGTATGAGAAGGTATAAATTGAACTATGAGTGTTGGTAATTTAATTCTGGATGAACGCCAATCTCCATTCGGGTTAAATGCCGTATGAATTCTGTTTTTGTGATGCCGGTACATGGCGCCCTCGCAAGACAATACATTTTAAAATCAATCTGAACACGGTTAAAAAACAAAAACAAGTGATCTGCGAATGATGCTACCAGAACCGGTGTTCACCGGAGTCTCTGATGAAGACCGGACCATTGGACCATTGGCCGCAACGTAAAAATTTTTTTGTGTGGGACAATTTATATATATATATATATATATATATATATATATATATATATATATATATATATATATATATATATATATATATATATATATATATATATATATATATATATATAGCGCGAAACTGTATATCCATGGACGTACCACGGGGGGTTGTATAGTTAAGTGGTGTGCATTAGGCAGAAACTCGACTCACGGCTTTCAAGCGACAAATGCACTTTAGTGCAATCGTACAACTCGACGCGCACCGCCCTGGAAAAGAAAGCGAAAACAAAATTTCCCAGCTTCTTCGCTAATGGCAGGTTCCGGCCGGACCCGGCTGCCAACGCAGCCACGGACGTTAACGCTAAGCGGAAGAAGGGAATTCACGCGGTCATTACATGCTCAACAGTGTTTTTCCTGCGCTATACGGACGAGCACGCTCAAAATAAGTAAATAAATAAATAGATAAACAAATAAAAGAATGAGCGACGCCCCAAGTCAGTGGCGCTAAAACGGCCTCTGGAGTGACTCACCGAGCCCCGTACGACGGCATGCGAGCGACTGGCCGTTCCTATTCCAAGAACTTTTCTCTGAAAAGAGATTTCGTTTTGAAGTTACAACGTTCTTTCACGGACACGCCGAGACTGCATGTAGAGAGGAGCGCATAGACTTTGATTTCACGTAAAAGCAGAAGTAATGAAATAACAAGGCGGCCATGTTTAATTTTTTTCGACAACTAAGGAAGAGCTGAAACCGAAAATTCATAACATGCAAGCTTCACTGAAGTAATTAAGAAAGCGCACCCTGGCACTTGCGCCGAAGATATAATAATCGATATCGAAACATAGGTAGCGATCGAAGTAACAAAATGAGGAAAAACCGTTCGACATCTGTCTGTCTCTTTTTCAATTAGGTGGGGTGACTTGTTAAGAGAATGAGAGAGAAAAAATAGTAGCAAAAGCAGCGGACTGAGGTTTTCGAGTTGCTTCCTTTGAAGCTCCACTACCATCGTATTTCACGTTTGCTTATGAAATTCTCAGACGCCAGCAAGTTCAAACGTCCGATTTGACGTTATATATATATATATCTTTTTCTAACCAGATTCAAGAAGGAATTACCTTCTTGATTGATTTATGAATAGGGTTTAACGTCCCAAAACCACCATATGATTATGAGAGACGTTGTAGTGGGGGACTCCGGAAAGTTCTACCACCTGGCGTTCTTTAACGTGTACCCGAATCTGAGAACACGGGAATACAGCATTTTCGCCTCCATCAAAAATGCAGCCACCGCAGCCGGGATTCGATATCGCGACATGCGGGTCAGCAGCCGAGTACCTAAGCCACTAGACCACCGCGGCAGGGCAGGATTACTTTCTTTGATCTGGTTACTTTCAATAAAGGCTGCCAACCACGCGCCAAGGATCTGAAGTCTGTTTCCTGCTGTCCTTCCTTCCGTTTCAATATCATTTCCGTTTCTATGTTTTTAAATTATCATCGGATCTATTTAGCAAAATGAGGAAATCGTTCACTGCTGGACTTTCTGAACGAATTAAATTTGTTCGTGTACCTTTAACACCGCATTTAGCCAAAGGGCGAGTTATTGAAGTAAATAAAATATATTGGGTCGCGCCAGGTGGTAATTACTAACGGCTAGATACTCCGCATTAAAATAGAAAGCACAAGGCGAATAAGAAGAGCCGACGAGGCTAGAACGAGCAAAGTTATCTTTACAGTGGACAAAAAAGTGATATAAACCCTGCAACTTTTAGTGCACACGCACGAGAGATATTGCAAGACGATTTAATAGCAGTGCTGCTTCTAACCGGAGAGTCTGATTGCACTGAAGCAGCTAAAGAAAACGTGACATAAGCAAAAACGCCACGCAAGACATCACCAGTGGCATGTCATTGTCGTGTCTGGCTCTGGCAGTAGCCGTGCCCGATTTTAGACCACGACATGACTGGTTATTTAGGCAATAGGCCGGCTAAGCATACGCACCTAAAACTGGTGATCATTGGCCGGTCTTCTGGCTATCACATCTCGAATATTTATTTATTTATTTTTTGCATTTTATAAGAGTAAGTTCAGCAACGTCTTACATACTAGCTATTCTTCGTCAGTCACCGAAACTCTGACGCAATGTTCAACCACTTACTATCATGTGCCCATAAAAACACAAAGTAATTGACCCTTCTAATTATGTCGATCATTTAACAAGAGTGAAAGATGAACTCGGTGGTTACTTTGGTGCAACACAAACGTAGATTATCCGCCTTTGAAGCGCTGCAGCAAAAATTACGTCGATGGCTGTTTTGAAAGACTAAAGATTTCAACCTGAGAATTAACTCCTTTCCGTGGACAAGATGTGGTAATATTAATTGCTAAAGTTCTAAGCCCCGAGTGGAAGGCATATATGCGAGCGACATTTCTTTTTATGGCAACAGAATGGCTGGTTAGGCCTGTCTTTTTTTTTCATACGTGTACATCATGTTGACTTCTGAGTATGCCAACATTGTTACAATACATGCCGTGGCGTGTCAAAGACTGAAAACGGCGTCGTTTTCTTTTCTTCCGCATAAAATTACCCACCTGTATAAGACCCCCCCCCCCCTCCCGGCGCCCATTACAAAGACCTGTTTCTTACTTATTATATTCTAGCGGTAAGGTTGCAACCCTATCAGTGATACAAAATAGAAACGCGAAGCCACACGGCACAATTTACTGGCCCTTCAATGACACGTGTCCAACACTGACAGTGGCTAAAATAGCGATACCAGCGAAACGTCGGGAAGAACATTGCCTTTTATTCCAGTTGTATGGCGGAAAAATGACGTCATGCGTGACGTTCCTGTCAAAGTCACGTGACATCAAGTTGCGGTGCACCCTACCGCTTTTCCCAATCACGAGACACAAACAAGCGCACAGCAAGTCGCATCTTACAGGAAATGAAATTTGGGCTACCTTGGAGATATTCATCATTGGATAAGTAGCGTGTAAAAGGTGTACACAAGAAGAAACCGTAACACTATATTTGCACAGCGCAAGACTAGCAGTAGTTACGACGTAACTACAAAAGAAGAGACAAAAACAGAAAGAGCGCTGACTTCAAGTCAGCGCTCTTTCTGTCTTTGTCTCTTCTTCAGCGCTCTTTCTGTCCTTGTCTTTTCTTCTGTAGTTACGTCGTAACTACTGGTAGTCTTGCGCTGTGCAAATATGTTGATTCTCAATCACCAACTAGCCCAAGCATCTGTCTTATCAAATTACGTACCATCGTACATCATCGTCTTTAGTTCTACTTATTTAGCTAAGACACACCCTTTTTTTATGAAAGTTTTTCTCGAACCTTTGTTGGAAGTCACTAGGACTTTCATACACACACGTTCCAATTTTAGCGGAAAGATATTACGCTTACGGTTTTTTTTTCGCTCATACGCTGAACCATGCTGATCGAATCTATGTGCAGTAAGCGATATTGACTGCCGCAGTTTACAGCTGTGCCACATACAGTCTTCATGTCGACATCGTTACTATAGGTGATTGGTGCAAGTTAAATGAACAGGTTGGCTGCAGTCTAATTTCTCTCTCCAATCAAAATCGTGAAGAGCTTTCGAAAATTCTCGAACAAGTACAGCGACTTCTAGTGATGCACTAAAACATGAAGCACCCCGCGTAAGTTAGACGACGCAAATTACCAGACGCTATTGTGTAGCTTGCTTAATACTCTCATGACAATAGAGGTAAGATTTAAACTGATTTCCCACATCCCTCAAGCTGAGACATTTTCAATAGTCCTTCCTTCCTTCATTTAATCCTTTTTCGTTTTCTTTCATTGATTCTATATTTATGAAGAAGAGCCATTGGATATCTCTCCTATGTTTTAATTTAGAGATACTGTTGTCTTAAATTCGATACGTAGAAGAAGTGGGTTCATTTTTTGTATAAAAAATAAAAGAACAAACGCTAAAATTGTACAAACAGATTAAAGTGTGACATGCTCACATGACTTTTCAACGAAGTCATTCACCAGGTGTGAGTACATGTTAGTGTGAACAAAGAAAAAGAACAACAGCTAATATATAAAAACATTAAAATGTGTCAGGGTTAAGTAGTTGCTCAACGAACTCATCATCTGTCAATGTACAAAGTGAACCATCAAATTGGTCCCTAATTTCAACTGTAAACGAAACAAACCAAACTTTAAAACAATCAATGTGTGTCCTGAAAAGTATAACGGTTACTCAGTGGCTCTGTATAATGGTACGTGGATTGGTGAATATATAAGAGAAGGGCGCACGAATTGGTGAGCCTGAACAAGGCGAGCTGGCGAGCGCCGTTTAGGCCACACGTAGGCGCGACGCCATTCAGAATAAACTCTCAAGTGGACGCACAGAGAGCAGCTGGCGATGTTCCTCCACGCCGTCTTCCTTGAGGCAATGCCAAAGTATTCCTGATGCTAGGCGGAAACAACGCATTACTAGCGGCTCGTTTAGCCCTGCCAAGAGAAGCGGCCCACGACAACTGCGCAATCAGTTTAGCCGAGAGTCAAGCCTCGAGCAAAGCACGAGCGAATCAAATAAGGCCGCGGGGCTAGAACCAGGAGTACTCATCGGCGGTCGCGGTAACATTAATGTGATGCCGACTGTACGACCAAAATGCGAAGGAAAACACAAACCCGAGTGAATTCTGTGTCTTTTTTGAGCGCGTGCTCGAAAATTCCGATAAGAACGATGTGAAAGTGACACGTCAGCTAGTGAAGACAAGAGCACCGTCTTGAAAAACACTTCCCTTGTGGGGCCAGAATGAGGGATGTCAGTGATAATAATATCTGGAGCTTTACGTCCAGAAATCACAATATGATATTGAGAGACGCCACGGTGGAGGGTTCCGAAAATTTCGACCACCCGGTGTTTTTGAACGTGCACTGCCTTCGCGCTGCACGCGGTCCTCTAGTATTTCGCCTGCATCAAAATGTGACTGCCACGGCCGGGATCTACTGCTCCACCGCGGCGGACCAAAGGAATAATAAGCATCGAGTGACTATGTATGACTATTCACGGCATGTACGGTTTTTGAACAACCTTTCAAAATGATAGATTTTTTTTATTGCGACAAATACTTGCCTTTAAGGCATAATATTTTTGTTAAATGTGTGCTGTTAGGCCGGTGTTATGTATGAAGTGAAATAGTGTATTGTGGAATATGCAGCGGTTGTAACTGGCTGTGTCGCTGTAGCGAAAGCCGGCTTGAGCGAGGTGACGGGAGCGTTCTGGCTGCAACCCTTTACATGTCCATAAAAGGTGGTATGTATATGCTTGTATCGCAGGAGTGGGACAATACGGACACGTACAACCAACTCGTAAATGTGACCAGTTTCCGTGACGATATAACGGCCGGTGTAAGGGCCACCCCTGCCTGAAGCCTCCTAAGCACAACTTCCTCCGCCCTAGTGAGGTGAGGGGGGAGAGAGCAGACACACGGTGGAATGAGAGCACGTGTATCCTGCCGGAGAACATTTTCACGGGTATGGAGGAAGTTTAGGAGCTGAGGTGGAAGGGGAATGGCTGGAAGGTCCATGTGTGGAGGGCAGTGCGCCTGCTGGTCAGCAGCAATGTTGTGTGGGTTCGCAGCATGGCCTTGAATCCAATGTACTTATACGCAAGTAGCCGTATTATGGTTCTGCTTATGAACGCGGAAGAAATACACTTTGTGAACGATTTGTCAGCAAAAGGCAAAGATGACGGGTAGAGATGAATGTACTTATCGAACCACTCGGGGCCTCAGCGATTCGACTTCCACGTGTTGAGCACGAGGTAGCGGTTTCAATATCCAACCCCAGAGACTGAAATCAGTTGAAAAACGGAGTACATTAACGAACATCAAGCGTACGCGTTAGGGCATTATTCGTAAGGTCTCAGCCACCTTGTGCTTCACCGAATATCGTTAAGCTTCGGTGCTTAACACCCAATGAAATATTCTCCGATTCACAGTATCCGACCAGCTCGTAAATTAATAAAAAGAGTTATCAATTGACAGGAACTAGAAGTGTGAAGACACACTTATCCATATATGTACACATAGTTTGTTGTCATGTTCATATGCAGAAGTGAAAATTCAAAACACGTTTAGCAACCAATAAAATAAAGACAGGGCATTCTGGAGAAACAAACGCCTTCTTTTTTTTTCGGCAACTGCAGCATACATAGGAATATATTTTTTTTTGTTCTTCGGAGTCAAGACTCTTGCCTCTGTATCATCTGCACTTGTCATGGAGCCTAGTTACATATGAGATGTCCTGGCAACCAGCGAGAGACTTTGTCGACTTGTTTTGTGCTCATTCATATGCATAATTGAGGCTTGCATCGTGCCAAGCAGCAGTCGTGACCTTACGCCTATTACTAATGCATAAACAAGAAGATGACATTGCAGGAGTCCGCATAAGAACATATCAGACCCGGCTCGCAGCTTGTTTGTTCAGCGAAAAACACAGCACAGCTTGAAGACAAAATTTAGATATGAACCACATGAACAATTCAATCGAGGGTGTACGAGACGTGACCTATTAACACTGCATGCGTTGCCCAGAGGCACCATGAATAGCATCAATGTGAACAATAGGCATCGCCGGCACTAAATTAAACGCTGCCGCATATCAGCGGACCTGGCAGGCACCGCTACGATAGCCAGCCATCGAGAATAAAAGGCAGCTGATGTCACCACGATACGCCAATACTTGGGGTTAGTAAAAAAAAAAGCACCGGACAGACAAAAAGATGCCCTCAGATTGAATGGGCGGGCCTGCAGATCACCACGGAGCCAATCATGTGGACAGAGGGAGGAAGGCTAAATAGTCAAAGCGCTGGACAGGCAAGTCTAAGAGAGGCCATAAAATCTGGAGTACCACAGCTCGGCTTCGCAATGTCAATTACTACGAATGAACCTTAGCCGCACAGGCCTCCCACGCGTGCTCTCGACCACGCGTCAGGGAGGAGGCGAGACAACAAAGAAGCCGCTAATCTTGCCACGCGAGAGGCCACGTACTCTTGGCGCGACCGCCAGGGACAGTAGGCCGGCGGCGCTTACTCACCCAGGAAAGAGTGGAGCGGTGGCGCGCGCGGCTCCCCTCCTCACAGCTCCTCGCGTCGGTGCCGAACGACTGCGTTGACGGGCGGCCCGCAGCAACGTCGTGCTACCAGGGCCACCGCTCGGTCTAGAGCCGCTGAATCGCAGCAGCCGGTGGTGCAAGGGTCCCGCATGGCGGCCCTCCGGCCTTGGGCGCGTCCTGGCCGCCCTACGACGACACCGGGGGCAAGGTCGAGCCAGCCGCACGCGACGCCACAAACGGACACGCTACGGGGATACACCCTCCGATTCAGTCCGGCACGGCGCGCCGGTCGTCCTGTCACAGAAGGCTTGCGTCGCCTATCGGTCCGCCGCTCTCCGAAGAAGCAGGACCCCTCCATGTACGACAGGGCGCCGCCGGTGCGGGCGCCACCGTGGCTTCATGGACGCAGAGAGAAACCACGCCAACTTTTCTAGAGAGTTCTCTCACACCCCTAGTGCAACACGAGTCCCGTGAGGCGGCCGAGACAGACGCGGGTCACGAGTGACGACGGTGTAGCGGACGGCCGGCCGTAGGGCCTTCGGTCCATGCTACGGGGCGGCCGAACGGACGCGTCGTCTACTTGCCAGGGCGCTCTCGTACGGGCGGCCCCGCCGTGGACTCGGAGAAAGGGTAAGCAAGGAGATGAGCAACAAGGAGGAGGGTTGCGCGAGAAAGCGCTGATCACGTGGTGGCCGTTGGAAGAACCACACAGCACCACCGCCTCCCCCGGAACTACCGGTGGTCGCCGCCACCCCTTTTCTCCTCTACTTGACCCTCTCCCAGTGACCGCCGGCGCCGAGACGCCGCCGCGCGCCGCTACGGCGTTCGGCTTTTCCGATCATCTGTTCGTGTCCGCGGTCACTGGACCGTGTTCTACGGACGGCAAAAGCATTCGTCTTTACGGTGGAAGCGGCCAAAAATGTCGCCGACAAACGATTGCTCGCGTGATCGAGATGGTGAACCCAGACCGTCCTCTCCCTCAGTTCTTCGTAACTTTCTCGACACTCACCTGAGGGCGGCTCGGTGCTCGCCCAGGGGATCGATGGGCGCGCCGCCATGCCGACGACGACGGCGACGCCAGAGGACGCCGTAAAAATAGCCCCGGAGGCAAGGGTGCGCCGACGCCAGCGCCTGGGGTTGGGCTCGCGGCAGCGAACGACCACACCGGTGTCGGCGCCGGCGACACAACAGGTTTCCATGACTACTGCCGGCTGCACACGCACACACCGGCCCGCCGCCGTCGGACCCCGCAGAACGGCCGATCAATCCGCCTGCCGCTCGCCCGTTACCAATCCTTTCCTTTTTACCTTCTTACCCCTGTAAAGCGTGCTTTGCCTGCAGCGCATCAAAGCTAACGGAGAAGCCAAATAAAAAAAACTGTTGCGAAGTTGAGGGCACACAGGCGTGCTACTGTGGCGCCACCGGTGCCCTTTCTGCGTGCCGCTGTTAAGGTTAGAAAGTGCGAAGAAATAGCGCGGGATGCGAGAAGCACGTCATAACAGAGGCTTTGGCGCAAGTTAATGCGTCATCAGTGCACATCAAGTACTTCGCTCCACGCAGAGCACGCACTAACGGCTGTACAATGCACCACTGATACAGATCTGACATGGCCAATGCTTGTTTGGGGGTGAGCGAACGTGTTCAGCACAGCGCGGGAAAAGTTAAACAAACGTAGTTTCCGAAGCACTGCATCACGCGGTGGCTTACGGTTCGTGCTTGCGCTACAGAAGACACGTGCTCTTCGACCAACGCCGGCACAGCGCGCATAAACACCGCGTGACATCAGTTAACGAGCGGACAAGAAAGCGTACCCTAACTAAAAAAGCAACTTGTGGCGTAGAGCTAATCCCGTTTTAAATTCTGGCTATGTCATTGAAGCTAAAGCAGTTAGAGACCGATGTTGACCGGGAAAATGGTACTGAATCGAGCTAGACAAGCATCGTGATTGAAGGCGTGTAACCACGACGCACTCAGAAATGGAAGACGCCAGGACGACGTTGCCTACGTTGTATTCTGGATGGTTATTCACTTTGAATCATGTACAAATTCGCCCAACTTTCCGCATTGCTACAATCATTTCAGAGATGGTTGCAGCAACGTTCCAATGTAGTTTGCTCCACGATGACTACCTTGGAACTTTTCTAGATGACCACATTGACTTGTCCATTCCAAGGTAGTCTTCTGCTGTTGTAGGCAAGCAAAAATTTGCTGGTCTGGCACAGTTGGTTTCAAACGCCTTCATATAGGTACTCATATGCAAAAAAAAGGGGGGGGGGGCGGGGGGTAGGGGGGCACTACAACACGGGTACAAAATAAGAGAACGAATAATATCTTGTTGTACGCTCCCTCACCTTTTTTGTATATTTAAGATGGATCAATACATAAGAGTCCAAATGACATGTCTATTCAAGTTGATCGATATTAAACCTTTTCGAGATTCTACTCGATCAGAGTTAAAGAGCTGTGTTCACCTTTCGTCTTCGCGCTTTTCGCCACAATCGTGCAATACCAACACGCCCAGATGTTCACCCCAACAAATGGAGATTCCACAGAGATAGCCGTTGAAAGCACACCTGGCAGAAATATCTTGTCGCATGTTCTGTCTTGTCACGATTGATGCCACGTTCAACATACAAAAGTTTCGAATCACAAAATTTGTAATGGGCCTCAGCTGCACGGGCGGACGCCATGGTATCCAGCTGCACGGCCCTCCCAGTGTGTATGTTAATCATTGCAATTAACAATAAAGCAGGGTGATTCGACGTAAGATCGAACAAAGCATGGCTGGTCTACCTCTTGAATTTCTTTCAAAATTTTATATATTGTTGCCTGATGATTGGAAACAAGATATCAACAATTGGTTTTGCTGAATTTTTTCTCGAAGCACAGTAAATCAATAATGATGAAGAGGTGGAATGCCATGCTTACCTGCTCTTC
Source organism: Rhipicephalus annulatus (assembly GCA_013436015.1). Lineage (NCBI taxonomy): Eukaryota > Metazoa > Arthropoda > Arachnida > Ixodida > Ixodidae > Rhipicephalus > Rhipicephalus annulatus. Next base: position 305,538 of record WOVY01015037.1, on the reverse strand, counting down.
AGTTTTTTTCCAAATTTGGTGATGAATTACACAAAATAAATTAAGGCTACGTACTTCGAACTTATTTAGCTAATTATATGTGCATTTGCACTTACGTTCAGCTGTAATATGTGCATTGCGCTTACGTTCAGCTAGCCCGTCGAGTAGGGCCCTTGTGCAAGACTGAGCACAACATGTGGATCTGAAGATTGTATGAAATTTGTGATCGCGTACGGCTTTTTCAACTTGGCATGATATTGTATTGAGTAATTATGTCTTGCCGCTGCAAATTAGCAGTGATAAACACGGTACTGAATAATTAGAAATCTGTGTTGTGTACGCACGGAGTTCACTGACGCACTGCGGCACCAAGCTGTGATGTATAATTCGGTAGCTCTGCCACAAAGTTTTGTTTCTTTGAAATAAGCTTCTTGTTTTGTTTTTTTGTATGGTAGTCTGCACAATAATTTTGCTAGGAACTATAATTTGTCGCCATGAAACGCAAAGCAGCAGAGCAAAGCGCAAGCACTATCAAAGTTAAAATAAGCTTTGGCAGTTTTGTAAATAAGCATGCTGAGAAAGTAATGCGGTATTTTCACCATTCTTTTGTAAGCTTTTTTTAAACAAAGGCCTGCAAATTCAGCAAAAAGACGTTTTCTATATCAAATTAGATTTTTTTTCATACAAAAATACGTGAGATACCAAGAGCAGTGAAAAATAACTGAACGTAAGCAAAAATATACGTATAGTTAGATGAATAAATCTGAAGTACGCAGCTTTAATTTATTTTGTTCAATTCATCACTGAATTAAAAAAAAACAGAAGAGCAGCTATGCGTGGCATTCCACCTCATCGTCATTAATGATTTACTGTGCTTCGAAAAAAAAATTTTTTCACGCAAAACCAATGCGGATCTCTTTCCACTCATCAGGCGATAATACATAAAATTTGAAAAAAAAAACTTTAGTGGTCGACTGGCCATGCTTTATTCGACCTTACGTCGAATCGCCCAGCAGTTATTTCTAAAAATACTCTGCCAGCAGCTGTCGGTTGCTCTGAATATCCACGCGCGTTTTAACATGTCCGCTTACCGCCGACATTAAATAATTGACAAATAGGTATTTACACAACACCGTTATCAACAACAATAAATGAAGCAAGCGGTGTTTTGATTCTTCAATACGAAATTCTGGAGTGACTAGGCTCTATCGAGCTTTCGCGTTCGCTGAAGTGGATCGGAAAAGCAAAACTTTCTTTTAATTCAGAGGCTATCACCATAATTTCTCATATGATGGTCACGGATATCAATAATGACAGAGATCTATAATATTTTTTCTCGGCGTTTTCCTTAATTATTCTTTTCAGAAGTTTAGCAACATCCTGCATAGAATACGAGCCAGCATGGAACGAACAAATGGTGCTCTATATATATTCCTAAAAAGAAAAAAGCAGATTTTCAAAGAGCTTGTCTTTTCGCAATGTCCTGTTTCGGCCAATTTTGACAAAAGTAGCTTTGCTTACTTGGAATAAATCAGTCTAGGTAAGTAAGAAAGTGTGCAAATTGTACCTACGCGCTTTTTGGCCAGAATTATTGCCCCCAGCTTTCTACGCAGCGCACCATTGCGACATTCTTTCCAAAAATAAAGATTAAAAGGACGCAGGCATTCCTGTTCACCTCGTTACGCTAATACGGAATGTCGCATGCGCAACCGAGCGAAGTGTGTAGTTGCAGCGTTAGCTCAGCGGACTCCACGGAAACACGAAACAAAAAACCACGTCGTACGCCTCTGCTCTTTCGTCCCACAGGCGACAGTTTCCCAATACATTTTATGACAGCGCTCTCATAAATAATGCACGGCTCGCGCGTCGACAGAGAGGCTGCGACGAACGCGATAGCGAAGGGGTGCGCTGACCGCTTCGTCGCGTTTCGCTCGGCGAAAACGGCCATGTCGACGTGTCAGCCGAGCACCTTCTAGATCAGCGACAAGACAAAAGGCGCGACGACTTTAATGGCGAGTATTCTTGGGCTACCGCTCGTTCTTCTATTCGTCCGTAATGTAACGTGCTACAATAAATGTGGCCGATGGTGCAGAGCGTTTAACGTGTGTCCTCGCGTACCGTTGAGAGGCAGCCAGTCTAAAAGACGAAAGACAAAGGAGACAAAGGAGAGCACAGGCGGAATCAGAGAGGGGGAAAAAATAAGGGTCAATCGCTACCCCCTCCTAATCCTGGGTCAGCACCGCCACCGTCTCTCTGGTGTTTGTCGTAGACAAACTATCACCGATCAGGACAAATGAGTAGGACCAGTGTGAGCACAAATTAACAGTATTTGTGATGTGATGGGGTTCGTGTGATGATAGTAACTACTTCAGACTATTAGGTCAGGATCCACCCACTATTTGTGGTTGTACTTCAAGTGACTTCCCCGATACATTCCTTGGTAACTATTGTCTGTTAAATCTCATTAATATTGCGTCTAACAAAGACAAAAGCACTTAAAATTTCTACTTTCCTTAATTTTCTCCTGAATAAATAAATCAGAAGTCCTTGGACTTTCTGACTGGTTCTTTTCGTTGTTGTTATGTATTAAGTGACCTAGACTTCAACCTTATTGCCTACCGTGTTTAATCGCATACTATCTACACATATTTGCCCTGGACACCATTGGCCAGTATTTTGTACGTTCTGCATAAATTTAGTGCCCACGGTATAGGTCAAATGAATGATATTGTACGCCATCATCAGCCCGCGCGTCTCTTTGGGTCCAAAAGAACAGGTTAAGGTCCAGAGACAATTTTGCGAGGTCTCGTTGTTCAGAGAGGTACGGGCACAAGGTCACGCGCCCATCGCACTCCGACATACTTATGTAGAAGGCGTCTTAAAGTGTAAGGCGCCTTCTACATAAACACAAAATAGAAACTATATTCACCCTTACATCGTATCAGCTTTATTAGAATCAAAGAAGGTGGCTGTAGGATATTGAATTAAGGACAAATAAGTAAATAAGGAAGAACAGAATCAATAACAACATGTATACATACGATCGCCAGCGTAAAAAGAATATCTCTCTGGGCAGAGTTCAAAACATACCTGACAGTCGCACAGATTTACACAGATAAAGATCGGTGCAAATGCGCTTTACCCTATTACCGACAAACTAACAGCGGGGTACCTGATTTCGTTCCACCAAGAGTCGTTCGAGGAGTACTGTTAGGGAACAAAGAAAAGGAATGCACAAAATGGACAGCATAATGAGAAACGGCTCATGTGCGAACACACGAAAGACGACAATTAAGTGCGCATGCGTCCTTTCGCCATCTTCCTTGACTGCTGTTCATTCCGCATTGTGTCTTACACAGAGACTAAACACCAACTAGCCTCTCATCAGAAACTATCACCATAGCCATGCGCAGGGTTCCTCTTCCCGGGGGGGGGGGGGGCAGCGTAGGTTCGTCGAATCACTCCCCTCCTCTCTCATCTGCTAATGTATGGCGCAGACATCGTGCCCCCCGCCAAGTCGCAGCAACCCCCTTCCCTATTATGTCAATGTATAGTGCTGACTTTACGCCTCCACCCCCTCCCCTCTCTTAGGTGACTGGGGGCGCTCTCCTCCTATCCCCCTTCCCCCTCCCCACTCACCTATGACTGCTACACTGTTAGGGTATCAAGTATTTTTTTATTGGCTTGACAAACTATGTTGCTTCATTCTGTTTTTATGTGTTCTTTTCCTATATGGACACAATTTCATTCTTCTCTTTCTGTCTGATTTTTCGTTATCAGAAAACTAACAAGCTCTTATTTTATCATTATAGTTCAGTCAGTCGAATGATTCGAGAACTTCTTCATAATTTGTCTTTTTCTTTTACAACACTGCTGCCTAGACGACGACGACGACGACAACAAACAACAACAACAACAACAACAACAACAATAATATAATAATAATAATAATAATAATAATAATAATAATAATAATAATAATAATAATAATAATAATAATAATAATAATAATATAATAATAATATAATAATAATAATAATAATAATAATAATAATAATAACAATACAGGATGAGGAGGAGGAGGAGGTACCAAGAATACCATGTAACCAGAGTGACAAGTGAAGAAATAAACTGAACTAAATGATGATGATGCGCGTGGCCTCGCTAGCCAATCCCGTACAATATAGTGCACTCACAGCTTCGCTCTCTGACGGTCCTCACGGCGAGGAACTGGCTTTAAATTTTTCTTTCTTTAAGTCCCGAGTTTATTTGTTGGTATAAAACATTATCCGCAGGCCTAAGCCACGTTCCCTCTCATAACAACTATTCCGCTAAACCAGAAACGGTAAACCAGAATCGCGCGCGCCTAATAGCTTTCCGCTCCGACGAGAGAGCTTGGCAGCATCGCTGACGGCGCGGCTCGCTTTATAGCAGCTTATACGTGCTTCGCATGCTCCCGTTGTTCCGTTTATTTTGCCGCGCAGCATTCGAAGTGAAGGCGCTCTTTACACCCTGTTCGCTGTTACAACACAGATTCAAGACGACGGAACGCCTCAAAATAAACCCACCGCCACAGCTTGTTCGTCATCGGCTCGAAATATACGAGCGTTTTGTTCTTCCCGTTTGGATGGAAGCCGCTATACGGAGCTCACAACGTGCTGTGCGAGCTCCGTATAATGAAAGGAACATCTGTATAAAACCGAATTCGGTGGTATATTGTACTCTCTGCAACGCTTGAAGCGGTGAAAGTCTGGTGCACACTCGGTAGCGCATCAGTAGAGTAGCGCTTCCGATTTGGAGGCACCAAGTGTCAACCAAATGTCGGTTAGGACGGCATCGGTTATGTTCTTGCAAGACACGAAGAGGCGCTGTGTTAGAGACACGCATTAAATCGCCTCTGCGTCCTCAGTCGACTGCACTGTTCCTCCCTGTCCATGAAGCTCCCCGGCACTCACGGAGTTCACAACCTCTAGGGTAGGTCCACCTTTCGACCAACCGTCAGCGTCCCGTGATGACTGCCTCATGTGACGTCACGATGGTATGTCATGATAACGGCACAAATATCTACCGATTCATCACGTCATAATGACATCGCAAATACGCGAGCGCATAAAGGACTTACTAGAACGGAACCTAATCTAGCATGCATAAGAGAGTGCTTTAGAGCGGCGGGTGTGTAAAGAACCTGTTGTCGTCACGTCATAATGACGTCATAGCAAGCGGCTCCATACGCGCACGCCACTCGGTCGGAAAAGGTGACGATGGCAACAAGGGTGTTTTTTTTTCTCTTTTTTACAAGTTTTTCGTCTGCCGCGTTTCGCACGAGATCACCGCGCAACGAGCCACATTAGCATAAAAATATTACGCCTGTTCGAATCTCGTCAAGTGGGCGCTGCCACTCAGAGCAAAAGCAAAGTATTTAGCCTTTAAGCCCTGAAATTTTCATGTTGGCGGGACAATTCATTTGTGCGTGTGTTTGCCTAATGATTAGAACCTCAAGAGGACACGAACAAAATATTGAGCTAGTGGTCAAGGATATTTATGGATTTACAAACATGGCATCAAATTATGTCATCAACACTCGGTGGTTGTGAAACGAGAAAATCACTTCTCGTTCCTTGGTTTTCTTTCCAGTCTGTACTGCGGACCAACGTTCGAAGCAATATCAGGAAATCCTAACGCACAAATTGAGATCCTCACAGAAATACGTTCACCAAAATACGGCTTTTTACCTGCCTCAACTATAACCCCAAATTCGGTCAAGCTTTTTTATAGCTCCCAGCTACACAAAGATGCTACAATTTCGGCGTGAATCGCAGTGGGTATTTTTCAAATATTCGCCCTAGAATTAGCAGTTACGGCTTCATTTCCGGGGAGCTAGAAAAAATTTCGCGTGGCATCGTCAAGTGACGACGCCTCCGGGCCGAAAGGGTGCACGGCTCGGTCCGGGAAAAGACGTACCGGGGATGAGGGACAGAGGGGTCAATTAATGTTCACGTATGCTTGTCCGTTAGTTTGTACGTGTGCATGTTAATGAGGAACACTTTACGTCACCCAGCAAGACGACAGTAGTATCGTATATTCTGCGCCGTTTGCATTCCACCAAAAAAAAAAAGAAAGCACCTTATGTATACAATTAAGACGACTCCAAGGCAAGAAACATCTTTTAAAAAATATATTGATCCTGTCCCACCAGCCTTCGAAAGCTTTCTGTACCGAGCGCGGTTTTGCATCACCTCCGATATCGGGGACCCCTTAGCATCGTAACACCATCGAACCACCTTTGACCAAGTTACGACGTCACGGGGTGGCCTCACAGTGACGTCCAAATGACGTCGCAAGTTTGGCATGTGTAACGTCACATGATGACGTCGTCATGAGATGATTCTTTCAGTCACTCGTCCCCGACGCCGACGGTCAAATTTCACGTTTGGCGAGACATGCAAGGCTTTCACCTTAATAGCAATAATCATAGCTGGAGTGTACAAGCCAAAAATACGATATGTTTACGATAACAGCCGTAGTGGGAAGCTCCGGAAACTTCGACAGTCTCGTGTTCTTCAAAGCACGCTAAATTTAAGCCTATACGGGCAGACTTCGCATTTGGCTTTGGCGCCCAACGAAATGCAGCCACCGTTGCCGGGAGTCGGAACCACACCTCCGAACTAAGCGACACCTCGCGTGCAAAGTTAAGCCGACGGGTATCCACCAACTGCTGTATTCACCTACACCCTCTTCCCTGGGCATCACCGATAGCGTAACACACTCTCCAAGGCAAGCCTATTTCAGCCAGATGCAGCAAAAAAAGATGTCTCCGTACTCTCCGATCGCACACTTACTGCGTTATTCAGCTTCTCTCCAGAATATCTCACTTCACTAGGCCGCCAGGATGCACGGTAAAATCTATGCATGCATCTAGCTCTCTGACCGGTTATACATTTCAGTATACCACGGTGATATTCGCATCACAATGTTGTATAAGGAATGGAAAGAACGCAACGACAAAGGACACGTAGAAACAAAAAAAAAACGAGCGCTTTTTCTTTTTTATCGCCGTCTTACCTATCTGCGTTCTCCCTAGCTACCCATGAACCAGCTTATCCTAATCGAAGTTTCTGATAATCTAAGAACACCCATTTCTTTTGAATTTGGCTGTCAATGTTATTAAATCACGTCTTCGCTCCCTCACTTACTGCTCATTCACTCGAACAACGCACCATTATTTTCTCTTCTTTATCAGTCGAGCGACCCAATTTTCCTAATTCTCCGCCACACGGTGCTCTCCGCGAACGCAACTTTCCTTTCACCATATTTCCGGACAAGTATAACAGTCCACATGCGAAAAAACAGCAGCGACATCAGCGAAGTGAATCTTTACCGCGGTCCGTCACGTAAGCGTGCCGCTGTAGAACGGCGAGCGAGGCAATCAGACGTGCACCAAGTGTCAAGGCCCAACGCGAGAATCACCGTCGCTGTTTGGTGCGCTTTTCCGCACGACTCTTAGGTGAGCCGGCGAAGCACGCACTGCGCGTGCACGCGCGCGCCTGCCGCCCCACATTAGCGGCCGCTCGCCCTTTCCTCGTCCTTGGCCCGTATGCGTGCAAAGAACAGGGCGGTGGTTCCCGCGCCGCACGATCGCAGCGCGGTGCGTCAGCCGCGGCCCAGTTTCGGTTTCGCCTCGCAGCGACTGCAGAAGCCTACGACGAGCATTGTCGACTTCCGAAAGGTCGTTGCGAAATTACGGCTGCTTTCCGTTGTAATCGCGAAAAGTTTTCCTGCACGCTTTAGGGATGCAGTTGGCTGTCAGCTAGTGTTGCTGCGCAAGCAGAGAGAAGCACGATGGAAGTGGGACACGATAGATAGATCTCCAAGTCGTTCGGTGGTTTCCGGTGGTTCTCCTGTAGTTCTCATTCCGCTTCTTTTGTACTTTACGTTTTAACTGCTGTTCACTATTTATTTACTTTGCATTTTTTGGTCATTTCCTTAGTTTTACCGTGTTACCTTTATGCATTATATTATCTGCGTCTACATTCCATAAGTATACATTGTGCATTTTTAGAATAACAAGGGTATTGTTCCACACCTGCTATAGACTTAGACAGTAGTATAGATAAATAATATCATCCTATATCTCTTATCCCTTCTATCTACTTGCACAGCATGTCTGAATTTCGTTATAAACCAGCCAGTCCGCAATAAAGTATTTGCTGTTGGGCCTGCTATAACAAACAGCACAAATGACTGGGCATGTTTGTAAGACACGATGGAACTGAAAATTGGGGTACTCTAGAGCTTCGCTTTCAAGAGTAGAACGGGATACTGTTATCGGAATGTTTTCGTATGGCCTTGCCAATGGCTAGCCTTGCTTCCCTTCTCGGTGAACGGAGCAGCCGTGCCGCAAGGAAAGGAACGCCTGTGTGGCTGACCTAAGTCCTTTCAAGGTATCCAAGAATGCCTACCGCAAGATTAGTAACTCAGCGTTTTGGGCAAGTTGGTAAGTCATACTGAAGTTCTATAGCGCACAAAGAAAACATCAACTGAAAAAGGCATGACACAGACAAATGCCTGTATGTGTTACGGCTTTCTGAGTCCATGTCATGCGCTACAAAACTTCACTACCGCAAGAACAGCTGCGATTCCCCTATTACGCCACTATTTTTCCTTTTACAAACTTGCGAAGTGCTAACTACGTGCAGCCGAATGTCATTTTGTGCTCTGTATCACGTGGTAAAGAATTACAGGTGATGGAAAGGGGGGGGGGGCACAGGCACGGTGTGCTATTTTCTGGCTATGCCATTGATATATAGTATATAGCAACGACCTTGAAGCAACCTAGAAACAACTTGCATCACCTAACTAAAACTTAGAAACAGTCTTTTCGCTCATCTTTTTCTTGATTATCGTCCGTCGATTATCGCTGCTGATTATCGTCCATCTATAAGTCGATCGAAAGGTTCAATGAAAGTGATTTCGTTCTCATATCAAGCTCCTTACTTCTCAAAATAAATTCAGGTGAAAATTTTGAGAAAAAAATCAGCAGTGTCCTTGTTTATTTTGTTTTTATTCCTCGTTAAATGTTCTGCTCGAACAATGTTACTTATCGTTTCAAATAAATAGATAAATAAATAAATAAAAATAAAAGCACCGAGTTGCATCCTACAAGCAGCCAGTGCTGCAAGGACAGTTTTGCGAGTGACAAATTAGCTCTCTTCAAACGTACTATTCGTAGGAGCCGCAAGCGTTGATTGCCGCGAGATATATATGCCATACTTATTCAAAACGAGGTCGACAATTCGTCTCAAAAAATGTTAGCCAAACTTGTCGATCAACCTATATTCACGAGCAGAGCAAGCAAATGTGGTCAGCAACAGAGTTCCTCCACCGAATCTGTTTTTCTGCAAGAAGCGCCGGCTGCACTGCAATTGTAGTATTCACGTATATTTGTAGTAAAGAGACGCACATAAAGGAGAAAATTGAATATAATTTAAAAAAAAAAGTCAGGCCTGCGCGGAAAGCGCCATTCAGTCACAGCGAAAGCCGGACGAGAGGCATTTCTATATCTAGTTGTAAACTCTCTTGGAGCTACTAACACGTTGAGAAGCTCTCCTGCGCCATTACAAACAGTGCCACCAGAAAACGGAAATGCGTTAACTTGACAAATTGAACGTCAACAGCTTTGCTGTTTCTTAAATGTCCGTGATGTAGAGCAAGTCGTTTTTAAATGCGAAACATTTCTTTGCGAACTGCAAACACCTTCAGCGCCCACCCGCCCGCCTGCTTGCCCGTCCGTCCGTCCGTCCGTCCGTCCGCCCGCCTGCATGTCTGCCTGCCTGTCTGTCAATACATACATACATACATACATACATACATACATACATACATACATACATACATACATACATACATACATACATACATACATACATACATACATACATACATACATACATACATACATACATACATACATACATACACACATACATGCATACATACATACATACATACATACATACATACATACATACATACATACATACATACATCTGTCCGTCCGTCCGTCCGTCCGTCCGTCCATTTATCTAGCCGCCTACGTCTGGGTGCTCTCGTGATCACCCCCATTAACTTGGAGTGAACCAAAATTAGTGTGGGAAATTACGATGGCTTGACGAATACGACTCGCTCGTCATGGCATCAATAATGTCACAACCCCATGGCGTACATCGTCGAACACTTCGATACAGACAGTGGCACATATCCGCGGGCGAGTATGTGCCGCTGGTATGCGGGAAATGTGCCACGGGTTATTGACACTTAATATCTACCAGTAACGGCCGACAACACACATAGGTGGTTTTCAAGCGTCAGCCTTAAGAAAAAGTTGACATCGGCAGTGCTGACCCGACAAAAGCGCCGAATAAATGCTGACCCTCAGGTCACGGGATTGAATACCGGCCGCATTTTCGATGGGGGCGAACATGCTTGAAGCCCATGTGCTCAGATTTGGGTGCACGTTAAGGAACTCCAAGTGGTCGAAATTTCCGGAGCCCTTCACTACAGCGTCTCTCATCATCATATGGTGGTTTTGGGACGTTAAATTCCAAAGAAGTTATAATGATGAAAGAAGTAATAATGTAACAAACTTGCAAATACTAAAAATAGATGAGTTAAACACAAGACTCTAGAAAGTGTGCAGTCATGTACTTCCTTCATTTTTCTTTTCTTTTCTTTTTTTTGGCATATTGGGCTGGCGGCGCCAGCGCTACTCTTCTCGTGCGGCATCGTATCGATTCCGCTCGCATATCGCGTGCCGCCGCGTCGAACCACGAACGCGGCGAGGCCACCTCGCGGTGAAGCGACCCCCTTCGGCGAGGGTAGTCGAGCGAAAAGCAAATCAGAAATAGCGTATCGTGCACGGGGCACAGGGCGGTCCGCGATGCAATACCCATTGTTTTGAATCTCAAGGTCACACCGCGCCCAGGTACGGCCATGCCGAGCCCGCAACCAATCGCTTTCTCGTTCTTTTTTTTTTTTTTCAAGCTTCGTCAATTCGGCGAAACGTTATACGCACCACGGCTCTTTAATCGAAGGCGTTCCTGAACAGGTGTGCATAGCATACAGACTTGACGAAGCGGTTGCGGTTGTGCTGATGTCAGGAAGCTACAGTTAAAAGAAGGATGTGGCTTAACGTTTAATTTAGACTGCGCGGCCTTCGTTTTATCATACCCCGAAATACGCGTGTGCTCGGTCAAACAACCCTTAAATTCCTACCACTATACTACAACAACTATGCGACTACTCGTGAAAGAGCTGCGAAAGTTCGATCGACGGCTAAAAGGCACCGGCGATTTAAACATGATTCATAGTGCGCTAGTGCCATCATACATTTCTGAATGCACCATCACACACATACAACCTGATTATAGGGCGTGACAATCTAGCTATGGATAGGTGATGACATCAGCGCAGGTTTCTAAACACGAATGTCCGTTTTACGCCAAGCGACAACATTGTATGCTATAGCGGCTTTTAGAGTGCGAAAATCTGCCGTTGTAAAAAAAATATAAGCAAGCACACGTGCCGGGAAACTTTTTTTTTTACCAGCGACAATATTAAGCAAATTTTTCCTTGTCAACCCCGGCCGTACCAAAAAAAAAAAACTAACAATATCATAAACGAGTACGCTCCAAATAAATTGGGTCAATAACACTAGTCACCACTTGTTCACTATAAATAAACAAGACAGCCCAACAAACGGGTGTGTATCACAAAACTTTGTTGGACCTATCGGGAAAATATCAACATAACCGGTATGTGCTACAGAAATCAGGTACATCTCTCTACGCGCAACTTCCACTAAAGAAAGAAAAAAAAAATCCAACAGCTAGTCCAACATATAGTTCCGAGGCGATGGCAGCGAGCCGAAGATCTTGAGTACGTACAACAAGAAAATACCAGGGAACGTGACAGACAACGTCGGCGGCGAGAAGACAACGAAGCGATAAAAGGCCTACGCCAAAGACGACGGACTGGCGTCATGTCCGTGACTGTCTCTGATTTTACTCGAAGCTCCCTGACAGAGAGCGCCTTATCATAAGACGTAAAGATAATACAAGCCGGTACTACTTTCACAATGTGCACAGGTGGCGCGCGCATGTTCTGCCGTTCCTTTTTTTCCCGTTCAATATTCTCCTGTTTCGTTTGAATGAAACACTCAGCTGTGAGTCAGCGCTCGTGTTACCATTGCGTCTGCGTCTTTCGGCCCCTGCATTCTTTTAAAACGAATCAGGGAGATGGCATTGAATCGCCCAGAACGTTGCAGTTTCCAAAAAGTAACCAATTTATTTACAATATTACAGAAAAGCGCGATTGGTTACAAGTAATCGATTACGTGTAACGCGTAACGTACGTACAACTTTGCAGCGTATATGTCTAAATATACGATGGTCAACAGAGTGAGGCACGAGGCTTTTCCTTCTTTCTCAATATCCGCGTGTACATCTAATTGCACGACGACCTCTCAAGCGTTATACGACCGAACATTTCCTCATCCTACACCTCACGTGGATGATTTAAGTTTCTTTTTATTGCCGCTTTTTTCTCCAAGCTACTACAGAGCAATAAACGGGACCAACGGCTGAATGCACATACTTTCGGTAAGCGGGGTCAACACTCCACGTCGCTCCACTGTGATTTTGCCCCGCCGCGGTGGTCTAGTGGCTAAGGTACTCGGTTGTTGACCAGCAGGTCGCAGGACCGAATCCCGGCTGCGACGGCTGCAATTCCGATGGAGGCGGAAATTTTGTAGGCCCGTGTGCTCAGATTTGGGTGCACGTTAAAGAATCACAGGTGGTCGAAATTTCCGGAGCCCTCCACTACAGCGTCTCTCATATACATATGGTGGTTTTGGGAGGTTAAACCCCACATATCAATCAATCAATTCATTGCACTTTGGTAACTGTCACGCGTTTGCATTACCGCGCTAAAATAAACCCGGTCACCCGAAATTGGCATCCGTATGACGCTCATAATACGGGAAAAAAATATCGCATGTTTTTGCACTATAGTCATGGTTTCATGAACGAAAAGAACCGAATTAACTAGTTTCTCTATTTCTATAGAACAAAACAACAATACGGTCAAACCCCCAATAACAATATTGCTCTCGTGCTAATTTGCTAATGTGCCCGACCACATGCCTGCGTTGCAGTGCGCCAGCGCGTGGAAGACGCGGCGCCTGAAAGGCTGGAAAAGTCGCTGCAGCGCGTATGTGTGGTCAGGCCTTTAGGCAGTCTAGGAAATGTCTGTCAGCATGCGTTCAATTGGATGCGTGTCGTCATTTGTAACATCAGTTGACGGCGTAGATGCCAACAAAGTCGTTAGCAAAATGTTCCGTGAAAAAAAAAAGGCCTAGTAGCTATCATCATCATCCGACTGAATGTAAGCAGCAGTGGTCGCACGTACGCTTGTTGGAAACATATGTGTTCGACTTGTCGTTCAGGGTTCCCAACGAACTCGTGGGTTGTTAAGAAAAATGTTGCGAATTACTAATTAAAATTTTCGTTGTTGCAGAGATGCCTTTCAAAATTTTTTTTGCTGTCGAGAGGGGGCTAATTCATTGCCCTCTATCGAATTTAATCGCGAAAGTCAGATTTATCTGTGCTGTATTACGATAATAAATACTGCTATTCTCAGTAACAAGAGACGCTTGCACATACAGGGTGTCCCAAATAAGTTTTGAAAATTTTAACGAAGACGAAACGCTCCAGACAAATATTAACGACAGATAGTGCTGCTGGCACGCTCTTACAAACAGTGATTTTTCATCACCAAGTATTAATTTGTAATTAATCAATTTAAACTATTTATTTAGTCACTGGCATGCAATTTACAAAGTTGCAGGCCGCTTGATTTGATACGTGGCGTTTAACGTCCCAAAACCACCATATGATTATGACAGACGCCGTAGTGGAGGGCTCCGGAAACTTTGACCACCTGGGTTTCTTTAACGTGCACCCAGATCTGAGCACACGGGCCTACAACATTTCCGCCTCCATCGGAAATGCAGCCGCCGCAGCCGGGATTCGAAACCGAGACCTGTGGGTCAGCAGCAGGTCTCGGTTTCTTAGGCGCTAGACTAGCGTTGCGGGGCAAAGTTGCAGGCCGCTCCAAGTAGCCTTGGAATCAGGCATTTAGTTCGTGCAGAAATTTCCCTGACAGTTCCTTCCCTGTAAATAAAAAGAGCAAAGCTTTTAAAAGAGCAAAATATAATAGACGCGTTCTTGAGTGCTGTTACTCACGAGATCCCAAGTGAACTTTGATAGACACACGGCAGCATTCGTTCGCCCACGCATTGTACACAGCATCGTTCTTTTCAGTGGTCGCGGCGTGAAGACGAACTCATTGATAAGCGTGGCTGAAGTTGGGGGAGAGAGCTTACGATTTGTACGCGGAGAAAACGTTACGGCTTACTTACGACACATAACATGACCATTGACCAACACGGCTATCGTTTCAAGCACGCCGCTTGCTTTGTGGATTAAGAAGCCTGCCAAATGCTGCGTGAGACAGCACTGTTGCGCCAGGAGACGCCGATGCTTGTATCAGCGCCAGTTGGGTATCTAAGCCTATCTAACCGTCGTATAAGTGCCAAAGGCTGCCGCGATGAACTAACGTCTAACGCAAAAATTGGCGAGAGTAACGGCTTTATATACTACGTTATGAATGTTCCTTCTTTTGCGCTGTGGTGAAGATTGTGGGAACCACACGCACCGCATATATTCTCGAGATATATATATATATATATATATATAGCGTCACGTGTTGCGCAGTGGCGGTGCGCGCAGTCTAACAGCACTCGTCCAAAAAGAGGGAGCATTACGTCACACGAGTGAAACAAAGTGAAGCCCACCGTGTCGATGACGATTGTTATAGCAGTTATAGCGCGAGCTGAAAACGACGACAAAGGAACAAGTGAACGAGCGCTATAACTTCCAACTGCAGTGCAGAGCGTGAAAACATATAAAGGAGACGGTAAACCATGTGACGAAAAAACCACGTGACAAAAATTAGCAATGCAACGATGAGTAAGGCAAAAAAGACAAAAACCAAGAAAGAAATCTAAGAAAACGATACAGAAAACTAAATGGACTATCAGTAGTTGCGCGCGTCGATACTTTCGAGGAACCTTAATTCCTTCCCGGACAGGTCCATGGCAGGCTTGGATGAGTCCTGTTCACGTGCCATCTCGGCGGCCTCGACGATAACTCGTGTGCGCTCATCCGTGTGCTTATAGAGCGTCACAGTGTCCTCGAAAATGCGCACACAGTTGCACGCAGTGCAGTGCTGTGCAAGAAAACCATCTTTCCCGTTTCTGACATTGTCAGCATGTTCCCTCAGACGATCATCCAGACACCTTCCCGTCTGTCCGACATAACATGCACCACAGGAAAGGGGGATCAGATAGACAATTCCCCGGAAACATTGCACATATCTGGTCCTGTGTTTAATTTCACATTCAGTGGAAGACCGCGTCTTCGGGGGGTTTGTCGATTTAGTGAGACTGATTAATTTGAACAGTGCAGAAAACAGCAACGAACACCTGCACGTTTTCAAATTTTCTTGAGCCTGTGAGATATCTGGTGTTCCGTACAAACACCAAATATCTCAGACTCTAGAAAATTGCCGTGCCGTGAAAAATCGCTCTGTCCATCTGTCCGTCCGGCAAGGACGCATAGACGTATGGAAGCACAGATGGGCGGACGCTTCACTTCACTCAGCATCATTCACTCCTTGGATATGCTGTGACTTTTTTTTTTGGTTGCCGAATTTCCGTGTGATAAGTGCAGGTTCTTTTTTTTGTGCGTGTGTTTTTTGTTGCATGGTAATTTTTTCCCCCGCGTTCGCACAAGGCAGCCTGAAAGCAGCTGCGGTCTGCGACGATATACCGGCGCCAGCAAGGATTCTTCGCTCCAGCCCGCTGAACAGCTGATTGCACAGCAACTGCACGAATTTCAGCCCCGCCGTGGTGGTCTAGTGGCTAAGGTACTCGGCTGTTGACTCGCAGGTCGCGGGTTCGAATCCCGGCTGCGGCGGCTGCATTTCCGATAGAAGCGTAAATGTTGTAGGCCCGTGTGCTCAGATTCGGGTGCACGTTAAAGAACCCCAGGTGGTCGAAATTTCCGGAGCCCTCCACTACGGCGTCTCTCATAATGAAATGGTGGTTTTGGGACGTTAAACCCCACATATCAATCCATCCAATCAATCAATGCACGAATTTCAGTGTGTCACTGAGTTGTGCAACAAAGTCATGGACTGCGCGAGTAGTTCGGTCGTGGAGTCACAGACAGTGCGTGAGCCACACCTCCAACCGCAGGTCGAGATACCCACGTATGCGGGCCACGACAACCCGAAATCACTGGCTGACTAAGAAGCAACAGCTATGTCACAGCTACTGACGCTTCGGAAGCGTATAGGTGATGGCTCGAATCCTTCCATTGGCTTTACGTGATGCCGTGGGGCTGTAATGAAGGCTAACATCGTCTTTCACCACATGGACAGATTCTGAAAATCACTTGTGAAAGGAATTTCTGCACCTCTGGTTTTAAACTCAGCGACACAGGAACTGCATCGCCGAGCAGCACCGACTCCCTCAGAAAGGGACAAAGTCACTCGGGTCATTAGACAGCCATCCCAGGTTCAGGCCGTTTCTTTACGGGCGCACATTCGAAACCCTTGGGCATCTTGCACGGGAGGTCCACGGTGTACAAGACGTCCTACTAGCTGAGAGCACTTACGTGCCAGCGCCAAAATGTGCTCAGCCGTCACTGACTTGGTGCGCCTCCGTTGCCAGTCCCTCGTGCGACTTGACAAGCCCAGGCGCGTTCACGGCTGTCTCCTCTCACGCCTTGGACTCCATGTATGAGCGAGGGCGGCGCGGGGCCCCATCCAATACCGCATCAAGGGTAAGCTCTCCTTGGCAGCAAGTGTCTGCAGAGCAGCGTCAAAATTCGGAGCACTCACTCCTCACTAGAGCCGCACAAAAGCATAGTTGGCCGGACCCAGGGCCCTGGTATGCCGGGTTCACAAGCTCTGCGCGAGTTGACCTCGACAGGCGCTCCATGGATGGGTACTCCGGGGGCCATTGTGCCGAAAGGCGCGGTTTCATTGATAGGCTAACTGGCCAACGCTGACATGCGCAAGTCGTGTGCTATACCAGTGCGGTCGAACTGGCCATGTAAAACTGCAATGCTTTGCGCGCCGTAGCGCGAATGTAGGTCGTTGGGCAAACTGCTGCGGCCGCCGACACTAAGCACATGCAGTGTGTCGCAGCCCGCGGACATCAATCCAGGCGAGTAGAACGCTCTTCTGTGCGTGCAGTCGGGGAACAAGCTGGTAAGTCAGTCATCGTTCCCTGTTTTCCGCACAGCACAGGCGCAATCTCCAGAATCGACAATGAACGTCAAAGCGCTGGCAATTATCGTATACCAGCGCATCTTGATACTGCAGGCTCTGGAATCTGATCGGTGACGCGTTGCTGGATCACTGTCAAGGTAAAAAGATGAAGCTTCGTAACGCAAATGT
Organism: Rhipicephalus annulatus; assembly: GCA_013436015.1. Classification (NCBI taxonomy): domain Eukaryota; kingdom Metazoa; phylum Arthropoda; class Arachnida; order Ixodida; family Ixodidae; genus Rhipicephalus; species Rhipicephalus annulatus. The sequence goes on along the minus strand of WOVY01015037.1, from coordinate 287,976 downwards.
TCACTGGCAAATGGCGTGAAACCACGTATCAAACGCAGACGCCTGTGTTTGCTTAATTAAGGATAAGTTTCAATAGGAAAACAAAGCGCCAGCAATTTGTTTGTTTGCTTGATCTATCAATGCCAATGCTTCTCGGTCGAGATTTGTTAGCAAACGAAGGATTCTCTCTCGACATTCCGGCAAGAGGCTATCGCCTTCAAGTCCAGTTGGCTACAACACCCTTTTTGGAGAAAACAGATTCCATACCGATACCAGGAAGTACGGAATGCGTGGGAGCAACGAAAACCACTCCGCCGTCGTTAAGTCCGTCGGCAACTTTACGGACACAGAACCACGGCGGAAGCAGCTGGAAGGCGTGCTAACGCAGTTCTCAAGAATATTCACAGAACGTCCCTGTGTGACAGACGTCCTAGTGCATCGCATCAATACTCGAGGCACCGAGCCTTGGCTTTGCAATCCGAGACCGTTGAGCCAGAACAAGCGAGCCCTTCTCGATCGAGCGTTGGACGAAATTGTTGACACCGGAGCCGTGCGAGCATTTATAAGTCCCCAGGCATTTCCAGTTGCACGGACACCAAAGAAAGACGGTACGGCACGTTTTGTGAGGACCGAGCATTGAACGCGGTCACGGTGAGAGATTCCTATCACTTGCCGGCAATGTCGAGCATAACATATATGCGTGAGAAACGTTAAGTTCTTCAACGCCGTCGATTGCTCTCGTGCTTATCTACAAATCAAGGTTCATCCTGACCATGTCCCGAAAATGGCATTCACATGCCTTAGAGGCTTGTTTGAGTTTATTTGCGTGTCCTTTGGTCTTTCCAATAGCCCGATTTCCTATCGGCGCATGATGGATATGGTCTTGGGTGATGCGAAATTCAATTACGCACTTCGGCATCTTGATGATGTGACGGTATTTTCGCGCACGTTTGAAGAGTATCTGAATACTTGCGTACGCTAGCCGGTCTAACACTTCATCCGCAGGAAAGTTGCAGCTCGCAAACAATGCCAACCTACTTGAGTTTCTTGTCGACAATGGCGTACTAAAACTATAGTGCCTAGAATATGCTAGGCACTATACCTAAAACTAAACCCAGATAAACTTCGTGCAATTTGCAGATTTTCCTCCACCCCGAAAGAGTAAGAGTTTGCAAAGGTTTCTGGGAATCGTTGCTTTTTATCGTGATTTGATTGCACAGTGCGCCAACATCACTCGGCCACTAAAACAGTTGCTGAAAATAGCTGCTAAATGGCTCTGGAGCAGTGAGCTACAAACAGCTTTCGACACGCTTTTGAGAGCGATCACCAAACAAACTTTTTCTGTTACAGACCGATACAAGCGAGCCTTGGCACAATACTTTTACAGGAGTGCGCCAGCGCTCTGAGGCCCGTTGCTTTCACAAGCCACACTTTGACCGGCGCGGAACGCAACTACTCGGTAACGGGGAAGAAATGTGTGACCATCATTTTCGCATTAAAGAAGTATGACACATTTTTGGCTGGGACTGAGTCTCTTATTCAGACGGATCATCAAGTACTGTTCTGGCTGAAACGGTTACCTAATTCCACCGGACGATTGGCACGATGGAAGCTTACTTTGCAGCGCTACGATTATGCTATTGAGTATAAGAAGGGCAGCATTAACACAGTTGTTGAAACACTTTCGCGTGCGTCTATTGTCCATTGAACCCCAGACCGAGCCGGAAACACTGTGTGTGGTCACGACACCACGTCAAACTAAGCATTCCCGTCGGGGTACTTTGGTGACTAAACAGGAGCTTCTCGCAGCGGTGCAGAGTGGTGTTTTATCACGTAAAGGGCCGGAAAATCTTGCAGCTCACGATCCAGCTGACACGCGTGAAGCGACGAGGAGACGGTAACGAGGAGACGGTGTCGCATGGTAACTTGGCCAGGCAAGAAACAATGTATTACGCTACACGCGTTTTCGTTCAGTTTGCCAAGGGCGAAACCTCGTGGTGATACCACTACGCACAATTGAAACAGTTTAGAGTACGTCGTCTTGGCAAATAATAGCATGTGACGTAATGGGTCCATCTCTCGTGAGTCCGCGGCAAAACCATTGCCTGCTTGTCGCGACGGACCATTTCACGAAATACGTTGAATTGTTTCTTTTGCGCAAGCTGACTTCCCAGAAAGTGTGGGACTGCCCTTCTCGAAACCTTCACCAGGTTCGGATTTCCCGCTCAGATGAACAAGGACAATGCGACGCACTTCACCAGCAAGGTGTTCGCGGATTCCTGTGACGCCCTGGGAATTCGTCACTGTATACCGAAGCCACCATGTAGCGAGGATGGTAGTCAGGTGAACATCGTTATAGCAGTTCCGTTGGTGCTATATAAAGAGAAGCGTAACGTAAGATGACACGTAATTACGGGTGACGGCTGCACATTCTGTCGGGCTACAGTCACCAGCGCACGTCTGTGTATCACCCGAAAGCCAACATGACGGAAAGATTGATTGATTGATTGATTTGTGGGGTTTAACGTCCCAAAACCACTATTTGATAATGAGAGACGCCGTAGTGGAGGGCTCCGGAAATTTCGACCACCTGGGGTTCTTTAACGTGCGCCCAAATCTGAGCACACGGGCCTACAACAACATGACGGAAAGAGTGAACCGAAATCTTAAATCGACGCTTGTCGCACATACCGAACGTCACAAGGCCTGCGACCTGAAACTATCAGAGACATATCCTTCGCGACTGGGATTGTGGATCTCTCACTCTCAACAGGTTTCACTCCTGCAGAAGTTCACCTGAACAAAGAATTGACTTTTCCACAGGACACTGCTTTGACATGTGCAACCACTTCTGGGACCTTATGCAAACTTCGCAGATCACCTGAGGCAAAGTCTGGCCGACGCTGTATAACAAGCCAGACAGCACATCGATGTATGTCGCATGGAACAGGCCGGACAATGTGATAAGCGTCAGGAGAATATTAATTCTGAGCTTGGCGACTTCGTGTTGACACGCACACACAGTGATGCTTCGAAAAGTTTTCAGGTTTCCTTGCTAATAGATAGAACGGGCCTTACAGAATCACTCAGAAATCTAAGATTTCGTTTATGTTGAAAGATTTCATGTCAAGTGTATCGCGCTATCGATGTCTCCGATCTCTCTCTCTCTCTCTCTTTCTGCACGGTACGATCGAGTTTCTGGGGATCCATACAACCCACATCAGAGCTAGCAAATAATACAATTCATTACAATCTGCGTCCGCAGTAACGTCTAAAAAGAGTTAAGGAAGATGACGCATTTTCATCCTTTGTGGTTGTTTTAATTTTTTTTCTCCTGACAGTCTGAAAATACACGGATGTTACGTTCGCCTCGTTGTTTCGCGCAAGATGCGTATACTTTTGTTGGTGCCTAGCACAAAATATTTATTGTTTTTTTTCTTCACCCTCGTTACACTTAAGGGTTGCTGTGGCCGGACATAATGAACCGACCTCCGAACCCCCCCCCCCCCCTTTTCTTCTTAATAAAGAGGTGGGGAGGGGGGAGCTGTGCAGGAACCACGCGCACCGTCTATCCAGAGATGGCGCCACGTGTTGCTCAACGGCGGTGCACGCAGTCCCCTTGCGCTCTTCAAAAGGGGCAGCCTGCACGCTGCCCAGGAGAGCTGTTCTGCTGCCAGGAACGACTGATGCTGTCACCCAAGCTGGCTGTTTGCTGCTGCCCGAGAATTCTGGTCACCGCGTAGCTGTCTCGGGTGCTTGGGCCGAGCTGACCACGTCATATACACCGCATTTAGTTAAATAAGTCGTCTTTTTTTTTGTAAAGCCTCCGATCTTCTTTGCTTCGACTACGGACGGGACGCAGAAAGCTCGATATCCTTAAGATATAACAACCAAACGCTGGAGTAAGGTAATGCGGCCACGACAGCGAATGATGCAACCTTCGGAATGTCTGTCATTCCAACGCAAACAGGGATGAGAACACATCACGTAGCAAAATTACGAGTCATCAACTGATTACTGTCAAGACAGGGCGCGCGCGACCACTTCCGACCAATCGAAGTACGTCTATTCTACAGAAGCCACGAATTCCTTTCCGGGCAACCCAAGCCGCAATCATCGGCTGCCCTCGCACATAGGACAGAAGAGGCACCGGGCCCTAGGATTTCATGGGAATAGGGTTTGCCGGGTAGGCTTAGTGGATAAACTGTTCAGCTGAACACAACGCAATATCTTCAGAACCAAACGAGACAGAATGAACAATGAGCGTGTGAACGAAAAATTCGAAATTATCGTAGTATGTAGACATATTATCATCGTCTCTGCATGACAAGGCAAAGCGCAGATTTTCATCACTACTACTATACAAAAGCAAACACTTGTGCTCAAAGAGTGAGAGGTCGACGGAGGCAAATGTCTTGCGATAAGACATAGATTGTACAACTCTGAGACTTCGTCCCTATAGATTCGGTAGCGTTGCTAAGCTCACGAGTACGAGGACGCGGGTTCGATTCCCCGCTGCAGCATACGAATTCCCACTCAGATAAAATGGGACAGGTTCACATTTCGCTCGCGCAGCATTCCATTCGCCATAGCATTCGGAGCAGCTTTGAAAGAGTATTCATTTCCGATCCGACAGCTCTGACAGTCACGTACCTACATATACATCTGACAGTCTACGACAGGAAGAACAAAAAAAAAGAAGCTGGAATTGAAATGTCCGGCTCCAAACTGCGTTTACGCAACCAAGATGTCAAAGAGGAATGCCAAGAGTGGCAGAGCGAGAGCGGTTACTCAGCGACGACATAACTTGAAATCGACTTGAATTCGACAAGTGCCTCAACAGTTGCTTGAAACGTTTGTGCCAAAAACTCGAAGGCTGGGAGAGACAGTGCTCATGAAATGGGAAAGTGGCACAAAATAGATCGAAAACCCGGTCATTTGTTCTTTCAGCTCCGAAATGCCTGGCTCCGAAGCGAACGTTTTGGGTTACGAGTAATGTGAAGGCAACGCGCCTGCGACTCACCGAGAACGCAGCACATAACGCTACCCACCACGGTAGTCTATAGTGGTTACGGCACTTGACTGCTAATCCACAGGTCACGGGATCGAATCCCGGCTGCGGCGGCCGCATCTTCGTTGGAGGCGAAAATGCTTGAGACTCGTGTACTTATTCTTCGGTGCAAGTTAAAGAACCCCAGGTGGTCAAAATTTACGGTGTCTCCGTTACGGCGTCTCTCATAGCCGTATTGTGATTTGGGGACGATATGCACCAGGAATTATTATATGATAACAAATTGAATGCTAGCTTAACCCTTCGCGCTTTAGCACATTCGCTATGTTCACATCTCCAGTACTGAATCGTAAGAGTATCGTATAAGAGTCGGTAAATATCGCACGGAGCGTTGCGTTGACGTTAGTGATAACACATGTAATTAATATTTTTTGACGCGGCCGGCAAAGGCACTCACCTTAGGTGACTTGGTCGGCGTACCATGCTCGAACTGGTCCCATGCTTAGCGCACTCGGCCAATCGACGGGGACATAGTTGACAGTGTCTGGACGCGCTGAACTATAACACCACACGGACGTCTGCTTACTACACGTCTCACAGCACACACGAGAGAAACAGCACACACGAGCAGTACACACACACGCACAGCCCGAAAACAAGGGTCGAGCGATGCCACTTTGGCGTGTCACATCCCCGACATCCTAGCGTCGCCTCGTCGGACGGTCTCGGACACTGGTCAGGGTCTCCTTGACCACAGCGCCGAGCCACGTCGTGCTTGACCGGTCTTGCATGGGACTTGAGAGCTTAGATGATGCTTGCCAGAGAGTAGGTGGCGCTTACCACGGTGGCCGGGCACACGTGTTTTCTAGAACATCATGCTCCGGGGAGCAGCATGGTCAAGCCGACTAAAAGAGTGCCGGCTTGGTTGGACGCACGCGAAGTACCCTCTCTGTGTCCACTGACTTCGAAATACCTGAGGCACCATCAAGTAGAGTGGTCTGCGAGTTCCTCATAATCAATACGTTGCGAGCGTTGAAAAGGAGGAAGATGAAGCCATAACTATACTTCGTCTTTCTTCTCCTCGGCAATCGCGGGCGGGCATGCACGAGCATGGCGCGGCGTTTCGCGGTATTTGAAACTTTGAAGTACAAACGAATGCCATCCAGTCCCCTTGTCAGCCGTCGATGACGTCGATTATACCAATGCCCACGTCACTCCTACTGTATGCCACACGGCGACGTGGCTATAGTTGATGGTTCTCGAGCACTTCGAAAAACAGCGCCGCGGAAAACCAACGCGGGCCCGATTAATTGGGCCCACCTGCAGGGGAGCACTTACCGACGCGACACTGATGGCAGTGTCTTCGCGCACCTGCACGTCACGAAACAGAGGTACAGGTGTTCAGAAAATAGTTCGGAACGGCGCGCAAGTGGCCGATCACCGCACGTCGACGTAAATGGATGGCTGGAAAAACCTCAATTCGTCGAAACGCAGCTGCGGACGATTCCGTACTAGATGGTCATCAACCCAAGGCCAATGGCTACCTTGAGTTGTGACCTATTCCACGACCCTTGTTTCAACGACTGCGTTTAAGTTCGTCAACACGGCCTCCCACTGCTCGAGAAAGTGATCACGCGTGGTACCAGCCAGCGTCGGCACTCCTTTCCCACAGTATATGGTCACATGTTGCCACTACCTGGTACCATTTGCATTCCGGAATCTTCTTGGGGTACATTTTGTTCAACACGTTTTTGGTGTGCAAAATATCGCGTCTGCAATTGTCTCCAGACGCATTCCTGAGCCTTGGTCAACAGCCTGTGCAGGGGGGGGGGGGGCGGATGAAGTATTCGCTTTATTTGTAATGATTTGTGATGTCGTGAAAGCACACCACCCATATCTCGCGAACCTCACAGGAACGGGTGGTTCATACGACCGGCTGACGAAACCTCGTGAATTCATGTTTGTCGCATTGTTCTCAGGGTTTGCGGAGTGTGCTGGTACCCAGACGATTTCCGCCTCCCGAACTGCTCGCCACGTGGCTCGATTCAGCAATCGTGCGGAGGGGACCGACGTTCTGCTCCTTGCCAGACTTCGGATGGCTGTTTTCGAATAAGGAAGAAATGAATCAGATCAGACTGAGAGACCATTTCATCGAGATCAGCTCAACAGACGAGTCATTGAGGGTCCGCCTAGGTAGATCAGTTGCTATAGGGTGCTCGGCTGCCGACTGAAAGGTCGCGGGTTCGATGCCGGCCACGGCGGTCGCATTTCGATGGGGCCGAAACGGTAAAGGGCCGTGTACTGTGCAATTTAAGTGCGCGTTAAAGAACACCAGGTGGTCAAAATTTCAGGAGGCCTACACTACGGCGTCTCTCATAATCCATCTCGTAGTTTTAGGACGGAAAAGCCCATGCAGATACCGTTGAGTCGTGGAGGCTTACAGCAATCGAAAAAGGGCGACCGGTGCGTTAGCGCAACCATTCTTTTGGATGATAGTGCGTTCTTATTTTTAAAACGCCCGATACCTTAACAATTTCTTTGTAGGGCTTGCTAAACATGCTACGTGTGGCGCAAAGCTAAAGCATGGTAATAAAAAAGGGCAACACGAAACAACCAACCTATTTATTGGCGGCAAATGCTGAAAATGAAGAGGACACGCACGTAGTGGCGTGAAAGAGTGACAACAACATGACAACACGTAAGCAGTTCATTCAAAAAGGATATCTCATATTGACACAGTACGACTGACGTGCCAGTGGCCCAGGCATCGCTTTTTCTCGCCACTGTGAATGCGTGGAAAGCCTCCTTGCTTTCCAGCCTTAGTCATAGTTCACAGTTCCTCGCTCTTATATCCTTTTTCCGCGTTTTTTTTTAGATTTGCGCGAGACAATAATAATATCTGATATTTTATGCCCCAAAACCTGCATATGATCATGAGTGACGTCACAGTGGAGGGCTCCGGAAACTTCGACCACATACTGTTGTTTAACGTGCATTGGCGTCGCACAGTACACGAGCTTCTACCATTTCGATCACCTCGATTCAAATGCAACCGCCGCGGCCGGTATCGAACCTGCGACCTTCGGATGAGCAGCCGAGCTTCATAATCGTTGCTCCATCACTGCGGACTAGCGTTGCCAGAAGTAACACGTTCAGCAAACTCAGGCATTAGCTTACCCAAGAACAATACCCTGAGCACCTGTCTAGGGCTGCACACGTAGGAGCTTGCATTTATTAATTTTTTTTTCAGAATCGAGGTGAATCCTTCTTCACGTCTCTTGGTATTGGTGACCAAATGGACAATATCAGTATCACGTGTGCATGCAGATTTGCATAAAGTGCAGTTATGTTGTTGTTGTTTTCCTCTGGAAATGGCTCGTACCCAAAGGAGGGGATTGGCCGATTATAAGTTGAATTTGCCCTATACTTTCAGCATTGCGTCCTTCCTAAAAAAACTTTTGTTACTAATTAGGATTTGAAGTGCCAATTGCAAATCTGCAGAAAAAATAAAGAAAAATAGTGAGACCGTAATTTAGCGAGAAAATCGTTTAGTCGCAGTGATGTATTCCTGAACGGCAAATAGAACATCCCTGTGGCTGAAACCCAGTGTAGAGGCTCCAAATGAAAGAAGATCAGGTTGTGATAATTGCAAGCCCAGTTTTTGAAGAGGTGGCTAGTAGTATGCTTGCGTGTAAGTGCTTTCGTGTTTCTTCTTCTTTTTTATCATGTTTTTTGATTGATTGATTGATCTGTGGGGTTTAACGTCCCAAAACGATATCGTGTTTTTTATCGTGTCTTTTGCGCTGTTTCAAGTTGTCATGCAGTCCATGTCCACAAAAATGTGACGCAGACGCCAAGGCCGAGAGCAACACCTTACACATAGCAAAAAAAAAAAAAGTTGCAGGAAAAATGGGGGAAGGGGTGATTGGCTGTTTCGTTGGCTTGCAAGCGTACGTGTTGATAGCGGTTCTTTCGGAGCCGTGTGCAATCACCTTAATTGATGTTCGGCGAGACGAAAATGGACACGTCACGCATCAGCCTGCGACTAATTCATCTTAATAGATTAACAAGCGCACGCACCCATGACGCTCTGGTCAGCGGAGCGGTGCATTGTTTCGACAGGATTGTTCGAAGCGTGTACAGTGGAGTGTCAATACGGCTGCTATATACTCATTCCATACAAGGTCACTTCCGAAGTTCGCCACAACAGTTTATATTCTGCAGTCAAATAGTCCGCATAGGCGCACGTACGAGGAGGGGGGGTGACAATTAAGAGAGAGGATGCTACGACAAACCTTCGCTTATGTGCGCAGGTTAACGTACGATGATTGCAGGTGACAAAACTGAACTGCGCTTGTGTCGTCGTCGCCTCGTAGAAAAAAAGCGCGCGATGCATCCGTCTGCTGGGAAAGGCGGGGTTTTTGAAAAAAGAGTAGGCGCTTACGTCACATACACAGGGTGGCCTGCGTTCACAAGTGTGATTCCAAAATCGGCCACCAATTTTAAAACTTGTTTTATAAAAAAAATTAAATGACTTACTGTAGTATAATTTGGTACATATCACCGCGGTAATGACTAGAACACGTGTTCAAAGTTTTATTGAAATCGGTGAATATCGCAAAAATGCCGAAATCTTTGTGTTCAAGCGATTACTACAGGCAGAGAAAATGAAGCGAGACTTACAGCAGAATCCGAGTAGAGCTTGCGTGTAACGTGTCCATTGGAGAATTCTGGCTAAAATTACTAAGCGTGGAGCTGATCAATCTTACCAAACCTCCAATAAATTATCGAAGGTTACACCGGCCCCGTCGGAAAAACTACGAGAACGGAAATACCGCCGGAAATACTATAGGAAATACTATAGCTCCCCGAAACAAGAAGTCGATAAGTTCAGTTGTTCGGCTATAGTTGGTTCGACATCTTGCTAAGGGGAGCACGGGTTTTGTTTTAAATAAAAAACACACACACGACAGGAAAGACACTCACTTGCAAATGAAATTATTCGAAAAAGTTTCACGCAGAGAAAGTGTACGCGCAGGCTCACTGAACAGCACTTAGTCGGTGCTTTCGCCACCGGAGGGAAATGTTATGTCCGCTGACCAGAGGACGAAGAGGAGAACGGGTTCTCTTGAATGCATTGTCTGATCTGAACGAGTGACAAACAATTGTTGCACTTCTTTCATTCTGCCTAGGGTGTTTTTTTTTTTCTGGTGGGTGGTATCGGTAGCGAATATGAAAAAAAAATTACTGAATTAAGTAATTGATTCTTGGCCTATCCCCCTGAGTGAGTACGAGCCATGGCTGTGGATTCATCATCATCATCATTGTCGTCGTCGTCTTCTGTTTGCTCCATCTTGGTATGGTGGCTAGCCACCATAATCTTCGATAATGTTGCCCCGATCACTTTGATTGTGTAAATACCGTAAGTACAAACGCATTTTGTCGTGTGCCAGTAACAACACATTTCTAAGAAGTAAAGAAGAAAGAGGCTGCTCCTGAGAGGAGTAACCAACATGCCACAGCCATTGCACCCTTCTGGGGGTAACTGCGACGTCTTCTCCTCAAGTGTGCAACATTTATTTTGCTCGAAAGAAAGATCACATTTTGGTTGACGTAACCAGCATTTCGAAGTGCGTGGAGGCATGCGATTAGATGTACAATCGACGTGCAAGCATCACATTCAAAAAGAAATTTCCGAAAATTACAGCCAACACACGGGATAAGAACACGCGACCACTCAGTCAGCATGCGCGTACACTAACCACCACCACGCCACAATACGGCACCGTCTAGAAGGCACCGATGGATCGTTTGCACACGGCGCGAACATTCCTACACTTACTTCACAAGGAGAAAAGATCCTTGCCGTGTGCACACATTTCCACTTTGGAGGAGCAAAGTGCCCTTTTAGGGGTAATTGCGCAGTTGCCCCGAAAAACATTTTAGAGTGTACGACGTCATACTACCACCGATTCCTGTGATCTGTGACGTCCCAACTAGAAGTTGCCTCTCCGCACACCACTCGCTCGAAGTCACTGGGTTAGACATAAAAGATACAGGCGATGTCGTCCTGGATATTGCGATACAATGAATCGCAACAGCCCAATCTGGAAAGATACCCAGCCCATCTGCAACGAGGTAAGAAGGAGGATAGCAAGCGTATACTGCACCAGGCGCTCGTAATGAAAAACAGCTAGGAAACCAAATGGCTTCGACGGGAAAAAAAAGTAAGTAAGACGCTTCGTTGCTGGGAAGTACAAGCACATACAGTTCCTTCAACGTGTCTCACGCGGTGCCAGAATGTAAGTGTCGTCCCGAACTCCGGAACAGAACTGCGCAGTAAAAGCACGAGAATGGAACACAGAGCGTTCCAGTGTCTCGACGTCGTCCACCACTCTGCGCAAGAAATACATATTCCCCGCTCATGTTGCGCACAGTTGGCTGTCCTCCAACTTGTTAGCGAAATACTTGTTGTCTCACTCTCGACAGCCACTTTGGTGCACGTTAACTCGATCGCCAAACAACGGAGGGCTAGATGTCGAGCGCCAAAGTATAGTGTCTCGTTAAAAGCACGTAACCAGTTGTAATCGAAGAGTGGATCACGGAGTAAAATTTATCCTGCGTGTAACTCCGGCCCGCGGACCTTCTAAACAAGCAAAAGTGAAAGTCGGGCGAGTTAGTACAACAATACAGGAAAAATACAGCAGCGAATTCCGCCAGCTGGAACATACTCGCCGTGAGTGAACAACTTTATTCACTTCCCGCAGGTTACCGGGCTGTTCTTTTCTTTTTTTTTTTTGCGCTGATCGTGATGAGGAAAAACACAGCGCCAGCCACGGGGTCCTGCGGTTATAGTGCTAACTGGCTGCTCATCCGCAGGTAGCAGGATCGAATCTCGACTGCCGCGGCCACATTTTCGATGGAAGCGAAAAACTTGAGACCCGTATGCTTAAATTTAGGTGCACGTTAAGAGGACCCAACACCACCGAGAGGTCGAAATTCAATTGTGGTGCGGAATTGTGAACGGGTGTACGACAAACACGGAGCTGTGAGAATTTCTCGAAACGGTGCCGTAATAGCGGAGTTAGACGCGTTTGAATATCGAAACGCGGCAATCGCTGCTTTTGCTCTTTCCTTCGCTATCCTCCGTTGATGTCCTCTCTCGAAGCCGCTGTGCCCTCTCGCCGAGCGGTGGTCGTTAGGGGCACTCATGAGATCGTATAAGTGCGGCCTCAATATCTTCCTCATCTTCAGTCACCGATTCGGGCGAGATTCTGGCGGTTACCTAGGCGATGTAACACACCTTGTGCCTCCTACATATATACTAACCGATTCGCAAGCGGCATGTCGGGCTTTCTAACAGGCATTCCCAAAACCTCCCACTCTATTCTATCACGCACATCCAAAATTGCTTCACACAATAGCCACATCATACACCTGCTCTGAACTCCTGGTCATGCCTCACTGTCGGGTAATGAACACGCTCATGCGGCTGCTCGAGAACTCACCCTCCGAGCGGCCCCGCGCAGTGAGGCGGCCAACGCAGAGCCAGGTTCCCCACTTCTCACATATCGCGAAGTCACACAACATTACATACGCCAACGACAGCAATACCAACTCCCACCAGACTCCTTCACACGCGCGAGGAGGCCGTCGCACTTCGCCAACTGCAGACCCGTACTTTTCCCAACCTCCACTTCATGAATAAAGTATACCCGACTCGTTATACTGACGCCTGTCCAGGCTGTGGTGCTATCCCCACAACTTCTCACGTTATCGTAGAGTGCTCCGCCGCTTACTTCCCTGCCTCCAATCCTTCGGTCCACCCGTACCCAGTGGGATGACACCCTTCGCGACGGCGCTCCCGAAATCTGTCGGGCCCTCACTCTCAGGACCTGGGCTGTCGCAGAGGTTACCATGGGAGTCCTGGAATAGAGACCCTTCGCGTTTTTTTTTTCAACTTTTATAATAAAATGTTTTCATCATCATCCATCCATCACGCTATATTTTTTTTGCCTCCTTGACTTGACCCCCCCCCCCAACCTACACATTTTTTATTCGTATTTTTTATTCTCCTCTCATCTATCCTCTTTTACCTTAACTTATTTTCTTCCATCTCACTGTCCCTTCAGTCCCTGTTCTCTCACGAGTGTATCGGTTGATGTGTCCTGATGTGACAGGCAGTTATCGTGCAATCCACCACACATTTTTTTTACCTTTCTGTCTTTTTATAAAGAATTTACCCCCCCCCCCCCCGCTACAATTGCACTCACGTGTGGCATATAAATGCACACGTCATCTCTGCGTGCCACGGAGAACGTGTGCTGCAGGGAGGTGGGGCAAACGCGGAGCAACACGACGAACGAAGAGCGCGGACAGCTGCTTGGAGACTAATTGGTCGCTCGACCAATCGCAGCACGAATGCGCATCGCGTCAGAGTGCGCTGCGTCGCGCTTCGAAGTAAGGTCCCTAGATGAAAACAAGTTCATCTAGCGACTTTACTTGAAAGGAGGCCGGAAAGGCCCGGAGAGGAGAAGGAATTGTTCCAGCGCGGCGGCGGCTCGTAGCGCTGTCACGTGTGGCATCGCTGATCATGACGAGAGTAACGGCACTCTGCACACAATGCGCGTGTTTACCAGAAATGTTTAAAAAAAATATCGGAGGTGGTTTAGGGGCCTTTTAAGGATCGCAGGTGGTCTGAATTCATCGAGCTTTTGGCACGGAAAACCCCAAACGTTATTATTAAGAAAAATACAGCGCAAACGGAAGGGAGACGAAAACAGGTAACGACACAAGCGCTGACTCTCCACTGGCGATTTATTTCAATACGCAGGTTATTTAAACATACAAGACCTACAGAATGATCATGCGCAGAGAAGCTGGTGAAAAAAAAAATCTACAGCTAATGTCCACCACAGCCAAAATACAGTTACCCCCTTTCGTAGAGACGAGGGAGATGAAATCACAATTATTGGAGTACTGATAAGTATTCTAGATTGCTTCTGTATTGTTGCTCTTAAAAAGGCACTGGTGTCAAAAATAAAAATGTGTATTGTGATAGCTAGAAACACATTCTAAACTAGCGCATAATACTTAGCGAAAATAATTTATTTTAACCGATTTTCATATTTACAAACGACACAGAGCTTCGGTTACAAACAACACAGGAATTGACGTCAGGGTGGTTGGATGAATGAAACAACTTCGGGGTTTGAAGTAATGAGAAATCGCCGAACAGCGAATGTATCTGGAAAGGACAAAGTCGGACAGGGTGTTTTTATTTGTGAGGGGGGAAAGGAGAGGTTAAGTTAGCATTTCTTTATGTTTATGCGCGCGTTTGTATGTGGTAAAAGTGAACATATTCGACAGAGATGTGTCTGGCTGGCTGAAAATTCATACAAATAAATTAAACTCTCCAACTACCTATATAGTCCAAAGCTTCTAAAGTTAAAATTTAGAAACTAAAAACTGACCCGACGAGGGCATCAATGAATACGCAAACATTTTTTTTTTCATTTCAGCGGGTCTCACTCTTTTTCCCTTCCCGTACGTCCCTGCCTAAGTATATCTTAGCTGGCGCCAACGTTTTTACACGAGTACGGTCGCCTGGGCTTCGATAAACATACGTCAAGCAGTCATGAAAAAAAAATGATTAGAAATGACGGCCTGGTACCGGCACAGCCATGGGTATTTCAATGGAAAAAAAGCCAAAAAATTCAAACGCGTCGGTATATCCACAACAGTTAATTGAAAAATTCTAGGGGCGTTCACTATTAATAACCTAAGTAGCTACCCACTTTAGCTAGGTGCACCAAAAGATGGCGCTCCCTCCAATGTTTTCCTTTGATCCTACCACGCTTTATATGGAGCATCACGGCGACGGCAATTACGTTTCCGTTCGCGAGGAAAGTCAAATGTCGTTATATCAACATCTCATTGTTTGTAATGCATGAAGGCCACGTTTTCAGGCAGATAATTTATACAAAGCGTTTACCACGCTGCGAGCTACATTTGAATAGGCAGTGCAGCTTATGATAATTAGTTCGTTTTGAGGATGATCTGTAAGTCCAAATTTGTTTCGCCCCAGTGTCCTCCGCGCACCATACATAAAGAACAGTGGCGATGGTCGATCGAAAAACACGATTTATATGAAGTCGACATACCCAAGTAAAAAACAATCGAAAGTTCTACGAAACATTACCCTAAAAGAAACAAAACCGCACACAGGTAGCCTAGATAAATCGCACCAGCGTTTCCACGACAGAAGGGCCGTGTGGCTGAAGCCAGCCGACCCCCCAAAAAATGTACAAAACAAACGCAAATCTCCACGATCCCTACGTCCTGCGATTTCGTCGGGCCATCATGGCGACGGTGGCGCCGCCTTGCTGGCCACATCCGGCGATTAAGGGCGGGTACTTCCGCGCCCCTCGCATTCCCGAGCTACGATTCGGTGAGCGCTTGCAGGCGACTCACGTCCCAGCGTAGACGCGATGCGCACCCTGCGCTAGCGATGACGGAAGTCAACTACCCGTGGCTTCCCGCCAGCACTCTTCCACCCGGGGGCGTTTTCTCCGTCGCCTATAGCGTTGGGCTAGGAAGGTTTTCAGCTACTTGTACATGAAGAATGTCGATACAAAATGGAGGAAGCGAACCAGGAAATTGACTGGTAAATACTTAAAAAACAGCAGGTGGCCAAACCAAAAAGAACTACCGGTTAAGAAGAAACTGAAGAGAACGGAGACCGACATGTGGAGAATTGGCATGATTAAGAAGTCCGCGCTAAAGATCTATCGAACTTTTAAGCAGGAAATTGCCAAGGAAAGGATCTATGATAATACTCAGGGTAGTTCGCTACTGTTTGAGGCAAGGACAGGATTATTGCGAACCAAGACATTTCGGGCCAAATACGAAGGGGTAGACACGGTATGCAGTGCGTGTGGAGAGGGAGAAGAAACTGCCGAATACTTGATAATGTTCTGTAAAAGGCTTCACCCTACAGTTCAGGATGATGGCGCAGAGTTTTTCAAAGCACTGGAGTTTAGAGCCAGGGAGGGCAAAATAGACTTTAAGCGGGTAGAATTAACTAGACGGAGGTTATCCGATTGGTGGCTAAAGTGAAGGCACGAGTGAAAACTAAACCATTCACTGGAAAGTACCAATCCTATACTTCACTATTTAAAGGGGAAAGAAAATAAATCTAGTTGGTGGTTCACTAAGTATTACGGCTAGGTGACGTTAGCCGCCACCCGATCTAAAGGGTACAGCCACATCAATCCATTCATCCATCCATCCACATTGAAAGGGAAAGAGCGCTCAAATCACGCGCTTAAAAAGCGTTCATACCAATGTCGAGGCACGCGTTGTCAACACTAACGACATTATTTTTTATGTCACAGTGTAGGTGCAGCCTTTTGATGGCCCGGCGATGCTGCGGGGCTATGTGAGCGCCGCCGGTCCACAAACAGGCGTGACGTCACATTTAGCCACACCTTTTGTACACACGAGGGAGACGAATTCATAACCGAGAAAACTTTTCAGCGCCAATTGAACGAGTAAACTAAACAAAAAAGGAACAGGACGGGCGCCAACTCCCAACTAATTTTATTCTACACAGGAACGCTTTTATAGCACAGTCAATACACCTGCACACTTGCGAGCACATCAAAGTTTCTTCTTAACAAAGAACAAGCAACTGTGATGTGTCCTTATGTTACTCTGTCTTCGTTTTTTTTTTTTTGCACTGCTTACTTCTATCATACAGCTATTAACCAAAGAACCGCAAGGCACTGCTGAGAATAAAGGCTAAAAAGATAAGCTTTCTCGGCAGCCCTCCGTGGTTCTCTGGTCGTTAACTGTAACGCGCGCTCGTGTGTATTGACTACGCTGCAAAATCTTGGTTCCTCTGTGGAATAACATAAGTCGGAAGTTGGCGCCCGTCCTGTTTTGTGTACTCGTTCAATTCACGCCAAAAATTTATTCAGTTGTGAACAAGCATAGAGTTTCATATTCTACGTGAATCAGTACCAGCTGTAGGTCAAACCAGAATTCTGCTAGGGAGACGAAATGACAAGCATTGAAAGAACACTAAAGAGAAAAGCCATTTTTTTCCCCTCATATTAGCGAATTGCTTTTTCAATATTCCAAAATTACTACGCTTGCCGAAAGAAGACGCTACGTAAGCGAGAAAACGCGCACAAAGAAAGCGATTTCGCGACGCCATCTTGAAATTCCCGCTGCAAACGTGATGACGTCATAGACTGACGAAATCTAGTAGGTCCTGCGTAGTTCTTAATTACTAAAGATGATGCACACTGCCCCCCCCCCCCCCGAGTTAAAGTGGTGTTAACCCGCACCGCATTAACACTTAAAGTGCAAAACAATTTCTCGCGTATTAATAATGCACAAAAATACCACTCGTTGGCTAAGCGAGACCCACCTTGAGATTTCCGCACCAAAAGTCATGACGTCCTAGATTTCGAAGGTGTCTACTGGGCCCTACGTACGATGTAATCGATAAAAATGAACTACATTACCACCTGTGGGTACCATAGACCTAGATGACGAAGTTTCAAACAATTTCGTCGAGATATGTTGCGAAAATACGAAAACTTCATTTTAAAAATTTTGACACCACGCGGGTGACTGCGCACGCGTGTGACAGGATTGACGTCATTGCTATCACAATTTCTGCCGGCATAGACTACTTTACCAAAGACAAGCGGGCGCCGCCAAATAGGGCTGTTGATGTTTTCCTATATTTGTTGATTGCGATGGAAATTAATAAGGCTATAAAAGATTTTATGCACTACCTGAAGCGTTCTCATGGGTCTGCGTCTTCTGCAACACTGTTCGTTAAACTGTTAAAGATGAAAAATACACAGGTTAAAAGCCCAACATAGCGGCACTAGAACCTCCCCGTAAAATAGTCTATAAAGGCAGCCTACTTTTAAAAACTGACTCTTTCTTTGTACCAGTTCTTGTTATTTACCCTTATAGGGGAGATTTAGTTCCACCAATGTCGCCATAACAGGAAAAATACACTGCAAAATCTGTGACGTCACGAGACCATCTAAGCGCGAAATTTTAAATAAAAATTCGAACGAGTTCTTTCGTTAGTATACCTATGGTGGCAAAACTAACATTAGGGTTCTCATAGTACCACGTATCAATGTAAACCAATTCACTGTTCCCCGGTAGTGTCACTTTTAATCATTAAGAGTCAATTTCTGTCGCTTTGCAGCGACGCAAGGACTATCTTTCAGCGACCGTGAAAGGATCGCTATACTAGAATATGCGTGGTCAACTAAACTACAAAAAACAGTATACGGAACCCAAAATTGGGGTAGCGTAATGCATTATCGATACCGATGTCTCCCAATTTTAACACAAAAGTTCTTTATTTCGGCATTCATTGAGACTTCAGTGGTGTATTTCCGTCATGGAAACGACGTTGCAAAATACGGATGATCAGACGCCAAAATAAGCTCCATCAACGGGGGTCGAACCCACGACCTACCAGTTTGCGACATCATACGCCTGGCATGCGATCCACTGCACCATGGTCACACCTTCTGAAAACTCCCTCGTCTTTAGCCTTAAAAAGACACTAAAGTCGACAATTTACGTCAGAGTGAAACCTCAATGTATGAAAACATCTAAAACAAAATTATCACCAACAGGGCCCTACTTACCGAGAAATTAAGATGAATGCACAAGAACACATGTGCCGCAGTAGGAAATTCTCAAAATTATCCCGATGACATCAGACAACCACCTACATTTAATCCCTAGCAATCAATCTAGCTGCACGAAATAAAGAACCTTCCGTGCACGAAGAGACGCAATAAAATCCTGCTTGTTCGTTTCTGTTTGATTCATGGAAAAAAGAACCGCCGGACGTTACTATGAAGAATGGTGCGAGTGGTTCAAAAGTTCTATTTTGGTGTAGTAGTTAGATAGGTGGTACCATCTAGTGGGCTACAGTTGAACCAAGAAACGTCTGCAATCTTGAAGCCAATGGCGGGAAATTGATCAAAAGCCGTTGTTGATGCTTTGGTTCTCGCTGCTTTCAGTCTGCTGCTACTAGCACAGTAAAGCCGGGCAACGTTGTGCACGGCATCAGTGACGCGAGTCGGGCCGGTCAGTCCGCTTCTTGAGACAGGTAATTTGAAGTGCGCTAACCCAATGCGAACCACTAAAACACGATTTTATTTCAAAATAGGCCCTTGATTGGCACAAAAGTAACACTAAGAGGTTTCTGTACCGCTATTTCAATAATCAACGTTGACTTAATAGTTGCCTTTAGTGTCCCTTTAAGTTTGTAAGCTGCGTTTCCATATGGAGATGGCTGTGCTCCGATATTTGTTATGAGATCTTCATGAAGAGAAAAAAAAATATGGTCGCATATCTGCGTGCTTCGCTGCGAATGTCGTTGAAAGACGATAGTCTTCCACAAGCTTTCTTTCGTGCATAGCGTCGCATTTTCAGCGCAGCCCAAGAAACACTATGGTTTACTTATCTATGTATTTTCTAGTAAAGGAACCCACCATTCATTACTTGCATATTAATGTTACACCTCACATATGCATAATATTTGCTTTTTGATCGACAATGTTCACAAGTATGAACGTAGATACCAGTTCCAAGATGGCTGGGCATTCAGAAAGAGCTTAAGCTTTGGCCGAATGACTGAATTGTGGCAGACTGACAAAAATTTCTGCGTTCAAGTATCCCCAGTAAAACTATCGTCTTATATAATTTTAGATATGGCGGAACAAAAACTATGCAGGCACAATATATGAAAAACGGTGCCATACATGATGTGCTGTAGCGAACGCGGCTGTAAGAATGGCAGCATAATCTAAATAAGCAGCATATATACCGCTTGCTTCCTGAAATCGTTGTGTTCAAATTTAACACAGCGGTGATGACCTTGATCTTGAATCGTCTGCACATCAATATCACTCAGAACAAATTGGAACCATAGAATTCCACACTAAAGACACTATTTATGAAAGCTTCAATAAAAAGTTATTGTGGTTGGCACATGCCAATGTCTTGTTCCGTGTCTTCAGACACTGAGCACCTGCGCACAGTATAGGAGGCCATGCCAGTTTTATATCAGGGTGTCAAATACGCGATCTGCAGACCCCTCGCCATAGCGGCCCAGTCCGCGCATAGCCGTTTTCGTCCTATACTACAGCGAAGCTCCCTTGGCTACTTTGTACCCCCCTCCCCAACCACCTAGGTGACTGAGGGGGGTGCTTCTCTCTGCCCCCCTCGTGCGCATGCCTATACATGGGTGTGACGCACGCCATGCTGCATGTTTTTCTCTCGCATGCAGCATTAAGAACGCTCAGGCCGAGGTGGAACGCTACCAGCGCGACCAAGTACGCCATGCACAGCAGCAGTGCTGCTTGTGTTCCAGCGCGGGTGTTTCGCCCAACTTTCCACATCATGCACAAGTCTATGCATATATCGTATATGGGAAATGCCTTCTTTTGAACAACAACATTAGCAGGTGTTTTGTTATATCAACAAATGCTGGTTTCATGAAACAAAGCATGATTACATTTATTGCTCTCTTGCTATATGACAGTCACGTAGAGTTGTGAAGGATCCTGTTGAAGGCATTGTACGAAGATTCCAAGTCAAAGATGAGTTGGCGCACTTGGCTCTCATTCAGCTCATCCGAAGCGGCCATCAAAGACATGGTCTGCAGCCTAGTTCGTCACAGCAATGAGCAACAATAACACACAGTGAGACATCACTTGGAACGCATGCAACTATAACATCCACACATGTCAACTACTAGCTTTCAGAGAGAGAAGACAAGGATGAAAATTAACAAAGACGGGCATAACTTTCCTTACATGCATTGAATGTGAATCACAGTGGCACAGAACAGATTAAGACGCGATCCCAATGGTGCAGCTTGTGAGACGATGGTGTGTCAACTCTATCAATGTCCATGTCAGATGACATGATTCACCTTGAAATAAATTGCCAAGTGATGTGATAACTTGGTTGTGATAACTTGGTCATATGCTATTGTATGGCAAAGTCGATTTTGATAGTGGGCCACTCTATTTGTGTGGGCATGTATTTGTGTGTGTATCTTATATATAATGTAAAAGTGGCAACAATCTGCCAGTGAATATTTCAGACTAATTTTGTAGTCTTGATGGTGGTATGCAGCGCAGCGCACTAGTACAGTCCAATGTGAATCCCGCACTATTGAAACATACGCAGAAGATTCTCACCACTAATCAAGAACTACCTAGGCAGCATGTTTGGGTCAGTGCACTCCTCTGTACTATTTCTCTGCATACTATACACCAAACAGGCTGTAGTACCTGGACGTTCAAGTTAAAAATTTTCATCACAGCTGCGCATTTTTGAGATAAGCCAAGTGTCATCATCCAATGCTTTGCAGCACCCACCCAATGCAAACGAGACAGAATTCCAGAGAATGGCAACTGCCACTCCCTCGAAATCAAGGACATTGAACAGTGGTGGAATACATACACTGCAATTGAAGCACCTCCACTCATATTTATTTTTTTATATTTTACTTAAGCATCATATTTACTGGATGCATTCAACTAATTTTACATAAAATTTCTGACATATTGAAAGAGGTTGATTCAGGGCCTTTGAACAAGGCACCCAAAAAGACACTACCATAAACATGCTAGTACTGGCATGTCTATAAACCCACGAGATAAGTTAATGAAACAAAAATAAAAACCTTTAGCATTTTTATTCTCAGCCCTATATTGCCACACTGTCTCCAGGAAGAAGCCGTGCGATTCACATTGACTGCAAGTGACGCATTTTATGGTGCGGAGCCTGCCATCAGGACTATTGTTCATTTCTTTCTTGTTTGTTTTATCTTGTTCTCGTGCTTTTCAACAGGCACAGAAATTTTTGGCTTAGCTTCCTCTGTTATTCATAGCCACCATGCCTCTTTTTCTTTTCTTTTTTTTTCTTTTAGTGCCACGCTGCAGTGGTGGCAGAAGAGAGCGTGGAAGTTAGCGGCTGTTATGACCGAGCAAACAGCCGTTTGCTTCGAGTTCCCGTTTGTCGTTTCCTCTCACGACAAAATCATGAGGTAAATGACATTTCATGGGTAAAATAAAACAGTCGAAATATAAAGTGGAGGTTGCACGTGCGCGCACACACCCATACACACCCACACACACAAACCCACAAATACACATACGTGCGCACGCACCTCGCTAACACGTATCAACAAGGTTGTTGTATAACAACTGAAGCAGGTTTTATATCCTTGCTTTTACTTTTATGGTAGCACTGATAGCAATTAGGTGGAGCCACACATCTACGTAAGAACAGTTTTTCTTAACTGGTTTAGGTAACATAAGAAGAGACCTTCTGATCCTCAAACAAGTGGCTTACCATTCATCTACTTTGGCTTTGCCTTCAAAGTTGGCTGGTATGAGGCTGAGCCGGCTCATGGTTTCACTCAACTCTCTCAAGTCTGGTTGCAGCTGCAAGTAGTCAAGCAATAGGCAAAGCGTTCATCAACCAGTTCACCGAAGCAGTCAGACTATCACCTCACCTCATCCATAGATTTGATCTCCAGGCGTAACTTATCAATAATTGTGATGAACAGCTGAAAGAAAAAAAAAAACACAACCGGTTTGGACAACAAGTATGGGCAAAGCCTGACTTTGACTTTAAAAACAACCAGCCATGCACACAAAAAATAGACATGCTTTCCGTCTCATGAAAAGCAGCCCTTAAAAGAATGAAGCTGGTCATGATCAGCACAATTTCACTTAGCCTTATCCCCTTCTAGTGGATAAGGCTAAGCCCAACTTCGAAACCGTGTGCTTCCCGAAATGGCTTGAAACCACATTCATGCAGGCTTCCCATGTAGAGAACTACCGGTCATTTAACTTTGCTGTGCAGCGTATAGTTGCGAAGGGTCACTCTGCTGGAGACACCAGCATGTTTGGTGATCATCCGATAAGCCGCTTTCCAGAGCCAATATCTAGAGCTTTTTCGCTCAAAACGAATACAACTAAAAAACAAATCGAGCACGAATTTTGGGCCTAATATTTTGTTCTTTTTTGCAAATATTGAAGTTGATTGCAGAATGCTTGAACATTAATTACATGCTAATTACCATCAATTATAAAAACTCATGAAAACAACATGTTCCTTCATTTTCTTTCTTCGAATGCCATGTTTAGGGCCTTGAAATCATGCAATGTAAATTTGATACATTTGCCAGGAGTGGATCATAATTTACACCTTAAGGTACTGTTCTGCACAACTAAATGAACAAAATGTCCAAAACTAATTTTCATATCTATAGGCTACAAAGCTGCTTCAGTGACAAGAGGCCCAGCCTAACAAGACAAGAATGGGGAGATCACATATATCAACACATCTGGTGCATTTCATCTTTGAGAAAGCTGCCAGCACCAGCCTTCATTATGACCGCCTTTATATAGTAACATGAAATTGTTTTTTTCAGCAACTCTGTCTATTCTAGAAATGTCTCTTCATGGCATAATCCTTTGTATTCAATAAGATAACCACTAAAACAGCTATTGCATTATCCGTGACCCTGCCAAATCAAACTTTCCGTATGCTGACCTGTGTCCGCACGCTAAATCCCCAGGTGGCTAAATGTGGCCACCACTATACAGGATGAATAGATGCTGTGGACTACTAATATTTCCTGGATTAGAGCAAACGAGGAGCCTCTAAAGCACTCTACTTTATTTAAGCTAAGGTGCTAAAAGACATATGTTAGAGCTGCACGCAAGCTTAACCGCACTAAGCAAGTTTTTGCTGCAGTGAAATGCAGAAGGGGGTCTTGAACGACCAGTTGGTGCATGATACTGCAAGAAAACAATGCATAAGTAGGACCAAGCTGAACAGCACTTGTGTTGTTTGTTCCTTCAACTTGGACCCATTTTCGCACAATTTTCTTGCACTGCAGAGAAGTACCGAAATACTGGCAGTGAGAGCGATGTAACATGGTGCACTGGCACCAGTCTTACCGACACAATATCGGCAATGCATTTGCTTGTGTTCCCTTTGTCGTCCTTGATGGTAATAGGTCTGTCCTCACGGATTCGTTCCATGGCAGCAGGACAGTCCAGCTACACACAAACCAACCAAGAAGGCACTAACCAATGAAACTGCTAACAAAATAGGCATGACGTTTCATCACCCTTTCCTGCACACGGTATAACACAGAAGCCTTCGAAATCTGATAGCAATGCATGTTTTGGACAAGTACTGCTAACTGGGCGAGTTAGAGCATAAAAAGTCTCTTTTACAGTGAAAGCTGTTATGAGATCACAACTCGGGTCTCGTGCAGCACCGTAGTTGTCCGCTACTGCCACCGACAGTGTCCGTAACCACACCACACGAGTTTAGAAAAAAAAAAACAAATATCAATGAGACAGTGGGGCTCAACCTGGGTCCTCTGGGCGCCAGCCCAGTATTCTACCATTGGGCCATGCCAGTGCTTGGGACTTGTTGGCAAACTTGCCTTAGGCAGGCTTGATGTCGGGAAAGCAATCGCGTTAATACGACATATAAAGTGTTTTAAAACAGCTAAAGAACAACCAGTTGTCGCACAATGCGAACAGCGTAACGAGTGGGTCGTCCAGTGCTCCAACTCATTACAAAAGCTTGTTCTTGTTCTACTGTTAACTGTGGCACATACCTACTTCAGGCATAATTCCTCATCGTCGTCAGTCACTGCATGGACAATTGGTACAATATTCCTTGCAAGTGCTTAGCGAATATAATGCTTCTCAGAAGAATGACATAGTGAATGCCAGCCTACAACCCAAAATTTTTTATTATTAATGCCGTAGTGGGTATCAAGCAAGTGTGCTTGCAGCAGTTACCCAATGAGTGTTAAGAAAAGGCTCTGAAAATCCACTCTTCTAGCTTTCGCTGTGACTGTGCTGTGCTTTCTGCGCAGGCCTGGCCTTTTTTTTTTCCCCTTGCTGACTGTATAGCATCTTTTCTTCATGCTCATACCCAGCTGCACTAAAGCAATATAATTTTATGTTTTGTAGGTAGCCTTTAACTGTGCTTCCCCACAACATTCTGCATTATTTCTGTAAAATGTGCTCTGGTTTTCTGTGAACGTAAGCTTGTGCCCAGTATAGCTGTAGTCCAACAATGATATTATATGCAAGGGCTCAGTTTTTGTTAGGCACAACCTAACGAAACCAACAGACATTAAAGCCAAGAGAGGTATGTGGTACACGATTGTTACACTTCCACAAAGTTTTCTTATTTATCATAGTACCCACAGTGCACATGGGCATTACTGAGGAGGGAGGAGAAAGACAGAGCACAGATGTTCAATACAAAACACAGATGTTAATGCCTTGGCCATACAATAAATTAGAAGGCATTTCACTGTGCACCTACAGGGTGATACAACAAACAACACAATAGATTCATAATACAAAATTCACACTCATGCAACCGCGCAAGTTCACAACTGCAGAGCCTGCAGTAAACTTGAAAATACACCATGTGAGGTTATTTCTGCTATATCTGACGATGAGCTGTTCAACCAACCTATCCCTCTGAAAGAAAAATGGCATTTTAAATGCTTCAGTCTTGCTATAATTATAATATTAATATTATGTGGGGTTTCACGTCCAAAACCGCGATATGATTATGAGGGATGCCGTAGTGGAGGGCTCAAAGAATTTTGACTATCTGGTGTCCTTTAACGTGCACTGACATGGCACAGCACACGGGCCTCTACAATTTCATCTCCGATTGATATGTGGGGTTCCCAAACGTGCCAAAACCACCGTATGATTATGAGAGACACAGTAGTAGAGGGCTTCGGAAATTTCGACCACCTGGGGTTCTTTAACGGGCACCCAAATATGAGTACATCGGCCTACAGCATTTCCCCTTCCATCGGAAATGCAGCCGGCGCAGCCGGGATTCGATTGCGCGACCTGCGGGTCAGCAGTCGAGTACCTTAGCCACTAGACCACCGCGGCGGGGCACAATTTCATCTCAACCGAAATGTGACCGCCGCGGTCGGGATTGAACCATCAACCTTTGGGTTATTAGCCGAGCACCCTAGCCACTGATCTATCGAGATGTATGGTCCAATTGTAGTGAAACGCAATCAGGTCTGCAAAGGAACAGCTGGGGGTCAAGATGTGAAAAAGTTTCAACCTCAGATATTGTGTTCACTTGTGTAGAAGTTCCCAACTACGACTTTCTTTTGCTCTCGAAATGCTAATATTTCTGATATATTAATAGCACTCAAAAGCCAACAGCCATGTTTTCAATACTTTCTAAATTCAACACGTTACGCGCCTTCCATTAATGAAGTCAGCTGACGCCTAATAAAACTTTCGCTCCTCTCCTCCCAAGTGTTTTACTACGGCAAGCAATGCATGCTTAGGTTAACCTTTCTTTCCTTTTGACACCAAGTCTCATTGGTCTACATTAGTCTCAAGAAACTGCTGTCGAGTAGACACTACTTTTTTGCAGCCAGATATCTAGCACCAAAAAACAGAGCAAGAGGTGCTGCTGGGCCCTGCACCAGTGAAAGTAATATGAGAGTGCATTCAAGGCATATTACTTCTCAGCAGGGATTCATTGCAAGTATGTCACTGCTGCCATGTGCACTAGCCATGAATGCTCCGTTCAATCCAAATAACCTCAAAGTTTTAGTAACTCTACAGTAGCTTCAAGGCATTCTGAAGCCCTTTAGTTGAAACAAAAGCCTTCAAATTGATTTAAACTTCTCAGTTTCCAAGAAAAAACAACTTAGCCAAAGAAGGAGAACAGGCTTGCACAGTACGAATGTGTACAGCACAGGGATATGTTTACACCACCCTCTAAACAGAAGATGTGTACAATACCAGGAACTTTGACCTAGATCAAAGACATTTTGAGATGCATTCTCTTGATAAGCAAACAGACAGGTTGCTTGTCATTACGATTAGGGACTACACTAGATGGGGTGTGAACTTATGTGTGGTGGAAATACAGCTCATGCTCAATATTGCCTTCAGTGCATACAACAAACCCTTCTCTTTAGGTATTGTAAAAAACAAAAAAACAGTGGTCACACATTTCAAGTTACACATTATGTATGAACTCACCCGAAAGGCAGCCATGAATGCTTCAACTGTAGAGAACTCTGGTCCTTGCACTTGCTTGAACGCTGCCTTGTACTGGACCAGCAGTTTTGAACAAGCGGCAGTGTATCTGCGTTAACGTTTTCGGTTGTGCATATGCATTTACGTAAGGCACAAACACACGAACACGACCACCGACTTACTCTTTTGGCGTCACGCAGTCTTTAATGTAGGCCTTCTCTAAGCATTGCAGCGTGTTGATTACAGCATACAAATCAGCCATGTTGTCATACCTGTTGGACACATAAAAGTATCAGTTTAAAGCACGCGACATGGAAATTGCGTGGTTTCGGAAAGCTCATTCGCACAGCTGTGCAGTTAATACGTTTAATTTAGTGTCGTCTAGTACTAATACCAAACGACCGTGTTTTGGAAGTCAGAAGTTAGTTCCGTTTAACTTTCAAGAGCTGTGTTGTGAAAGACGAGACCTTCCCAGATCTGTTTAGTCGAAATGAAACTACTTTCAAGAGTTTCTATTTTACGGTGTACCAGGCAGCTCGTTTCCAGGCTTTATCGTTCCCTGGGAGACAGTAGGACACTTCAAGGAACCAAGGTAAACGCAAAAACCTACTCTGAAGTTTGTTTCCAGTTACGTAAGATGTGAGCCCCAAACGACTGCTAGGATCTGGTCGATAATAGGTTCGTACAGCCAAAAAAAGACAAAAAAAAAAACTGTATTGCTGCAGTGCTCACTTCTCGCGCTCCCGCGAAGTCCTCTGAAGTCGCACTTCTTCGTACAGTTCAGGACGGTGCTCTGGAAATGAAACATCGGTGCAAGGTGAATGACTGAAGCGACGTTCAGGGCGGAACGAGAGACGGTACCTTGGTTGTTGGTTTGAGACATGAGAGCTGCGAAGGAAGCCATGATGTTGTAATGCCGCTTGACTCAGACGATCGCTAGGCTTATTTGGCGGGCAGCGGTGCACGTTCACCGCGTACAGCTATCGTTTATACCTGTCAAAAGCGATATCTACCACAGCTGACATACCATACCTTGCAGAACAACCAAGCAAGCGACTACATTCGACTTAGCATTGGCTTCTCCATTGGCTTGACTTGATGATACAAATAGCTCTACATGCAAATAAATGATAACTAATAAATAACCGATTAGTTTATTGTTTGGTGCAAGTTTTGATGTTGAGTTTATTATTTTAACAAAAACTTTTTGTTGTTTATATTGAGAGCACTGCGTACAACTCTCCTTCAACAAAGAGCATAGGCAGGGCGCCCTAAGGCCTAGCGTCAGCTGTAGTTTTGTTCATGACCTACTACACTCCTGACCTGCCCAGAGAGCACCTCTTCCAGCGCCCACGTTCTAGTTCATACCTTCTGCCGCTAGGGCCGTCACCTACGAGCGGCGTGGCGCTAGTCAGCACCTGCTCGCTGACGTCATCTTCACTCTTTGTGGTCAAATTTTGACCAACAAAGCACTCGTAGTGCGTATTTATGATCCAAAATTTAGAATTATTCAGAAATAATAATACTAAAAGACATTCAGAATTTTTTTGCAATAAAATGCACGCGACCACGCATAGGCTGCCCTACATCGTGTAAATCTACGGGTTCCCACGTTTGTCAACCAGTGTGCTATAAATACTCAAGCGCTCTGAACACCTTGCTTAACCAGCAATGTATGGGAAGAAATAGTCACATATATGCCGCCAGTTCACTGCAGAATGCAGGCATTCTTATACCAGCGCCTACAAAACAACCGTAAAGAAACAGACGAACAGGTTATAGGTAGCGCCACCAATGGTGAGCGGTTGAACGAGAGCGGGGACACGCGCTCCCATAGGAACCCCGCTATCTGAACAGGTCAGGAGTGTAGTAGGTCATGGTTTTGTTCTCTCGTAAATTTGTATTTCGGTCACATCCACAGTCGCATCCAAAGCTGCTTTCTTTCCTGCCAGCAAGCGAGCGTGTGAAGGCGCAGTTGCACCATGGGTCACGAAAACATCTGGTATTCCCACCCCAGGAAGTATGGACCTGGCTCCCGGTACTGGTAAGTTGTTAAATGAACAATCTGCTACTCTTTTAACGTTCGTTTGTGACAATATGTGCTTTAATTAAGCGCTGCATGCCTCTCGGATACCTGCAGTCACTAGGCCTAGCGGCTGTATTATCCACGTGTGACCATGCTTTGTATTCGCAATTACTGTGACGAAGCCGTCGCGATGATAAGTTTCGTGCACCTAGAAACTGGAAACGTATGTTCGTTACCGCAATATGGCCCGTTTTAACACTTCACTTTAGCGCAGTTTTTAGGTATGTGACTGATGCCCGGTCGGCGCTGCCGGCATGGCATTCGTGCAGGGTTCGTACTTGACGCTTTCGCCAAAAGCAAAAAAAAAAAAAAAACCTGATATGCAGCCGTGAGGACAGTTTACTCACATATATACACCAGTTCGCTTTAATAACACAACGGCTTCACGACAACGTCAATGTTAGCACTCTTCGATCTCTATTACGATTGCGGCTGTTACAGTCTGCCCGGTTGCAAACTAACGTTAATGTGGTCGCACAGTAACTTTCCATCATTTCTTCTATGCAGCCGGGTCTGCGCCAACCACCACGGGCTCATCCGCAAGTACGGCCTGAACATCTGTCGCCGTTGCTTCAGACAGTACGCAGCTGACATTGGGTTTAAAAAGGTAAGCCCATCTGATCCCGCTGCACCCTACGTTTTGTCTGAGGAAGCACGCTTTCAGTTTTTAAATGCAAATAACCGTGTTGAGAGTTCGTTTATTCTCGGTGTTGGCTTCTGTAATGAAGTAAGTACGCGCCCGACTCGAAGTACATTACTAATTTACGTAAATATTCCGATACGCGGAATCTAATCTTCTCCGTATGTTTAAACAGTTTATTTGGTAGCATTAGACTGCTACAAAGTAAAACGTGGTTTTCGAAAGCCGATTGTAACTTTGCAGCTTGACATTGCATTGCCTGCAATATGGCTTTCGAACTGTTTTCAAAGGCCTATTCATACTTCGAGCCATGCTACAACTGTAATTTTCCTTGTGTGTATCCTCTAGACTGCTTTGCAGATTTTTTTTTGTGTTGAATGCAAAACTGCTACAAATGAAGCCCCACTAATCATTCTAAAACATAATTTATGAGCTTCGGCTGCATTTCTGATGGAGGCGGAAACGTTGTAGGCCCGTGTGCTCAGATTTGGGTGCACGTTAAAGAACCCCAGGTGGTCGAAATTTCCGGAGCCCTCCAATACGGCGTCTCTCGTAATCATATTGTAGCGATGCCGAGGCAGACAGGTTAAAAAAAAGCGTCTTTATTAGGGGGAACTTGTGCCCACAATTCTAAAGACTATGGTCGTCAAGTCCGAGTAGCCGAGTGACACAGATCCAACTATCTTCCTCGTAGCCAGAGCGCATGCCAGCCGGCTCTTGCTGGTGCTGGTGCCACAATGATTGTGGCGGGCTACTTGACGTGGCCAACCTGTTGCAGCAATATGGTGGTTTTTGGACGTTAAACCCCACATATCAATCAATCAAGAATTTATGAGCTTGAGGGGACTTGCACTGCCAGGACACCTCAAAGTCCAGTTATTTCGAAGCCATTCACACCGAAGAGTGCTCTTGCTCCTTCTGGCACCTTTAACCACACTAAATTCCCTCTGGTCAACTTTTGCACTCTTTTAATGTGATACTGATCTCCGTGACTGCTGTCCTCATGTTGTATCCAATTTGACGATTGATAGCTAATCATTGATTGTAGTTGTGCATGTATATAAAGGAGCGTCATCGTATTCTACGTCCACTGTTAATCAATGGCCCTTCCTAGTGGTCTCTAACATTTGCCCTGTCCAGGTTGCTTTTTACACGCATATTTAATTTTTTCACACCATCTCTTGGCATCCTCTGCCGTTTCCCACAAGTTGGTGTTCATTCATGATTTTGTTACTCTGACCATCTGTCCTTCGCATTGCATGGCCAGCTGTGGTCCAATCTTTTTTATTAATGTCAACTAGCATACCTGCTAACTATCCTGATTTTTTTGGGAGACTTCAGTATTTCGGTCATTTCCTAAATTTGTACGGTTGGCTGAAAAATTTCTCAGAAATAGAAATTTGTGTGTGGTCTGGCCGCATTAGCAGAATACCAACTCGGATCTAGGCTTCTTGCGAAACTATTGCACAATAATTTAAACGAATTGGGAAATGTTGATTTAAACTTAAATACAGTGGAACCTCAATGGTACGAATTTACAAAATTTTCCTGCCGATATTTCACTGTGTGTCCAGTGGGAGAAAATTTGGATGTTGCGAACACTTTTGGTGCGTCGCACCGGGTGACACAAACTTTGGTAGCAAACCATCGAGCTATGGCTGAGAGCAACGTGCTTGAAGCTTCAGAACATGTGCCGCCTTTGAAACCGCGGTCACTCGATGCTATCGGACAGGACTCCGAAAGTGCACGCACGTCTACTCACCCAGTGAAAGCGACGTTTCTATTTGCAAACTCTAATGACAAAACAGCAACAGGTTCAATCATTCAAAGCAAAAAGCGACATAGTTTTGAACGTACGTGCGTGGCTCGTGTACGCTGAACTACTGTTGCCGTTTCCCCCTCAAGCGGTCACTGCGACGCGATTATCATTAATGACTGCAATTTTTGAAGATCCACGGCTATTGCAGTGGTAGATGCGATGAATGGTTAGCAAAAAGGCATGAAGCGTTTGTGTGTTTGTCAGTATTCCACAAGTTTTAGGTGATAAGGATATCTTTAATCCCTCTTGATTCGTACGTATTGCTGAGATTCTGCTGTAATGCACACACCCCCACTTACATTTATAAGTGGTTATAAGATCGCAACGCCATGTGCACGCTTACGGGACTGATCGTCCCGTAAGCCCCCCCCCCCCCTTTTTTTCGTGATCTTTTTTCTTGTTTTTTTTTTGTTCAAAAAAAGTAGATGGGGAGACATACCCCTCGTTGCGGTAATCTTGCGGATTCAGAATTCTTGAACTTGGTAGGTATAAACTAGTAAATGGAATACCCCTATTTATTCGCTGGGTTTTTTTCTGCCATAATCCAATTCCGTCTATGATTTTCTGTGTCCATGCAGGCAGGATACTGGGTTTATAACTTCTGAGCTCTCATTCAAGTTTCTGCTCCATATGCAAGCACTAACAAAATGCAATGATTGTTATACTTTTGCTTCATTGGCAAGTTGCCTGTCATGTTGTGGAAATGTCTGCTGCATGGGCCCCTGCCAATCTTGTATTTACTTCCAATCATGAGGCTTGTGCATGACTTTTTGATCTCCATATGCATACTGTGCATATATTTTAAGGCCCAGAAGGGCAAAGGAAAGTAATATTTGTCTGCATATATTTACCTGCGCAATACTGAATCAGGCCTGTATACTTCACAATGCAAGACGTGTTAAATAAGTAGGCTATGATTGTATATACAATTAGTTGCAACCAGCGTAATTGGCCACTAGTGTTTTGGGCCACATGTCCAGTAGACTAATTTTATCGCACTAGCAAATTTTTTTACATTGGACTACTTGTAGCTTTGTTGCGTGGTAATTGGGCGTGGACCTACACTTTGAAACATTAAAATATGTTATAATATTGATATCTTGTTGCACTGCTTGAAACCATGCTTAGTTACTGTTTTTTTTTCTTTCAGCTGGACTAAACTCTGGAGGTGGCAATCGTGGGGTGCTAAAAAAAAATAAACCACCAGTCTGCCTGAGGCAGTCCTGGGCCTAAAAAAACAATGTCTTGGAGCCTGTTTTGTTGCGAGTATGTTTATTGTATAAAAGAAACAAATGTGACACACCGGGACTACACGAGGTACAAGCAAAATAGGAAGGCACTTGTGAGCATGCTTTATGGCCAGCCCCAGTTGTCTGGGGATGACTAGGGGGGTGCCCGTTGTCTACATCTGGGCTCAGGTACATCTGCAACCAGCCAAGGGGGGCCACAGGAAATGGCCCTGTGCACTGCAAGTTTTTTTTTTATGTGAAATATAAGTATTTCTGCACAAGCTCCTTCAACATGAGCCCTTGTCAAGCAAAATGAATTGAGAACTTGGCATGTAACACTATTGTAAACAGCTGGGTCAGTAGTATGAACTTTTGAAGTCAAGCTGTATTCACATGATGGACATTATTTGGGTTGCTCTAAAGCCAGCATTTACACCTGAGAGAATTCGCACAAGGAAGGATATTGGCATTGAAAGGATTGCAACACATTTTAGGCCTCCGTTTCACGAATTGCTTTACCAAAGTGGCCATGGTGACTTGGTACACAATTCATGGGCTTCAATGATTTGATCTGTCGTGCGAATACAGCTTTAGAAACATAACAAATTCACTTTGCAACATGGCTTGCGTGTGGGGCTACATAAAAAGCAGGTTGTCTTTCAAACAGGAACTAATGTGAATGTTGTGCAGCTATACCACTGACACACTTAAGTGCTTGCACTGTCAAACATACTTGAGCATCTTTGGTTTTGTGCTTGTGAGGCAATTGTGGTGGGTCTAATGCACTCATCTACATAAAAGTTTTTCTGTGCCCAGAGTACAGTTAACCATTACAGAGACCGGGAGATAATTGAAAAAATTTACTACATAGGGTATGATTTCTTTTTGTAAGAAGTTATGTGGCTTTTGTACCACAACTATGTGTAATATACAGCTCCTTCTGAGCACATTTTTTGCCACTACTAAACTTGGGAGCCATTAATAGCTCGTACGGCTCCACATTATGAGTGGAATGCAAATAACTATGAGTATAATACATTTAAATGAGCATGAAAAACATCAATGTCAGGTCTCAATTTCCAATCTATACTAATTGCTTACTTGACATTTTACGTAAGTGATATCGAGTACCTAAGACAATTGCACTGTTTGCGTGTTAAGGAATGCACAACAAAAGTTTTGTCCCAATCTGGGGATAACAAGTGCCAAAAACTTGTCCAAACTCCAGCAGTTGCCTAAAGTTGCATCTTGATAAAAACTAATCTTAAATGCAAGCGGACCAGGCAGCTCCAGCCTCTTTCAAGGCTGGCTGTGTGGCTGCAATGCTAAGCATTCTTCTTCACTACAATAGAAATTAAAGCTCATCTATGTCCCAAGGATATGCTTATTAAAATTATTTCTTCCATCATGAGACCTTTGCAACATGGTTATTTTGTGCATGTGGCTTTGAACCCGTGCAAAATGCAGTGGTAAACAGCCATGTGATCACTTTCAGGGGACTTTAGACAATAGGCTCTTGCTGTTTTTTTAACAGCCACCTTGTGCTTTTTAAAAGATTTTAGACTATGTTGATATAACTACAATCTTGTTTTTTTTTTGTAATAAAAGTAGAGGAACTAAACTTGTGAAAGCAAGCAAAAGAATATTTAGGGAAGAGCTAGCATTTTTTGAGTAGCATCTCCCCTTGACTACCCTGGAGAAAATCTTTGCGTGCAGTGGAAGAGGTGGTTAGAGTGCAACAACTAAAGTGTGAGGCATAACCACCAAGCCTGCTGTGCAAGTTAATGACCACAGACATCATATATTCCCGACCAAATTTGACAAGTACCTTGTTCTACAGCTAAGTATAGGAAACTATCAGTATTGCATATTTCAACACAAAATTTCGTTAACCAGTTTCTTTTTAGCTTGGCAAAATTCACACCAGTTGGCACTCCTACATATCTACAGCACATTGGAACTTTCACAGGGTGATCAAAACAAAGACTGGAAGCTTGCCGGCAATTAAGTGATGCGAGATTTCCATCTAGTACAGCTCCCATTTTAACATCCTATGAGACGCATCTACATCATTCACAGTTATGAACAGTTGCTATTGAACTTGAACAGTGAAAAGGATCTGAGTTCTGTACTACTAGCCCACAACTCAATTATTTCTTGCACCAAATCGAACTCAATTCATCAGATGCCTCACTCCCTGTAGATCCCCAGTGAACGTCCAACATGTAACAATCCATTCAGGTGCAACATGTTCTAACTGTCATGTGCACATAATTGTGCAACATGGTCAACGTGCATTAATTCAAAACTACTAAGGAATGGAGCTCTTACTAGTCGGTAATGTATATTTCAGTTTATGGTAGTAGTACCGTGCAAATGGGTACAGCACTACGATTCACCAGATATAAATAAAAATGCAACCGATTTGCCAATGCCAGTTTTCAACGTTGCCGGTCAAAATATATTAACTCTGTGCCAATTCCTTTTCTGTTTAAATGGCGCTCCTGTTAGACCATCAGCATGAGTGATAGAATATATATAAAAATAGTTGCATTACTAAAATAACAAAGTAAGCATTGCCACCTCACACCAACTACACACGGCATCATTTTGATCGGTTTGCTTTTCCCTATATAACACAGAAGCATAGACAGACTACGACAAAGGTATAGTTCTAAGTATACGACTTTGAAATGCGTGGGGCAAATGACAGACCAACATAAAATTAACCGAAACGTTATATAATATGTAATCATTATTGCAAGTCATCTCTAGTTCATATGGTCAGGTAAAAAAGGGGGTATCCATCCAAAAATGATTGCAACAGCCACTAATAGATCGGGAATAACTTGCACCACTTTGTTACAAAACAAGAACAATAGCACTAGTGGTGAAGCTGCAGATACAGCAAGAAAATACTCAGCAGCTTATATATTGCATTGTGGGTACTCAAGCAAAGCGCAGGCCGAGCCCCCCTTGGCTTAAAACTGGGTGCAGAAAAAGGCACAAAAAATGAACACATACATCACTGGTCTCGAAAAAGGGGGACACCGGAGTTTCACCGGGAACAAGGGCAGATCTCCCCTGGAGGTAGTCAACACTCGTGTAAAGATAAAATATGCACGTGTGTATAAGGCAACATATATGGCTATATAAAAAGACTCGTAAAATACTTGTGTGTAAAAAAAGAGCTACGGATTAAAAAACAGGTACATTATCTGAACACATTGAAGGTGTTGCGCGAGCCACCTACGTCGCGGCGCTCTCCAATTATTTTCGCCTCCGTTTTTTTCAGGGCTTCCCAGCGCCAATGTTGACTCGACTCTCACCGGTAATAATTCAGGTACGCACGAAAAAATGTGCATTGCCATTGACAGGAGTACGAGAAAAACACCGTGCACTCCCGTGGCATTGAACGTCTTGAGGTAGCCGCACATTAAGTGCGTGTATATGGACAGAGACATATTGAAGCACAAGAACTAACGGCATGCTAGTTTTGAACATAGGGATAACTGACACCGGTATTCCGAACTAGAGATGTCCACTAATCTCATTACTGTCATGTGATTGGCACTTGAATCCAGCAAGAATCGCTTGGAATGCTATAGTAAGCGTACATGCACTCACAAAGCAGTACTATGAGCATTTGTCTTTTCAACCGTGATTAACTCGAGAAGCATATCTTCTGAAGCACATGCAGGGTGGGAATGATGCCCCTATGACTTATATGTTAGTCATTTAGCATGACACACATCGACATCATAAAATGGTGACAGAGTGTCAAATGGAGCTAATTCATTTCGCATTCTAACAACTGCCATAAGTAGAGCTTCAGCAAAAAGTGTACATGCAAACAGATCACTTGCTGCAATCACGCCAATACCTACATACTGGCATTCACATTTTTACTTGGCAGAGTTATTGCAATATGTAAAAAAAAAAGATTAGTTCTGACACCAGACAAGGCTAGAGAGATCTGAGAGTTCTGCCGCGTCTCTTGCACCATTACAAAAGGCCTTGCTATGAGTGAAGAACTTTGTTTTGCAAATGTGGAAAGACATACCTTTCAAACACTGGCACAGTACGCATGCAAGTACTATGCAACATAGTACACATGCGATCCTTTCAAACATTAGCATAGCATGCATGCAACTTTCACTGGCATTACTGAGCAAGTAGGTACCACAAACAGGGAAAATTCAAGGCACTAATAACTAGAGCTTGTGCCTCAAACTTGAGCACTGTCTTGAAATTTCGTGGCACTACTGCCATGCTACATGGTCAGATTAATGGCATACTTACTGCATCAACATCAATATTTGTTTAAACATGATTCTACAAGGCACTGCACCTGCCAGTGCTGTGGTGACATTACCCAATCACTCGCAACCCACTAACTGCAGCTGACATTCGTAGCAGTAACAGCGTGACTTCTAAGTCACATCATGGTACACGACTTGAGCATTTGCTTAGCGTAGCTGAGTGAAGCTGCTGTGGTTGCAACACAATTGACCCAACACGTACTGAAAGTGAGTTTAGCAGGACAAGACACTGCAGTTGTCAAAACTTTTCAGCAAGACAAGAGACAGAAAAGATTACATTTAAAAGAGGGGAGGTTGGTGTTGCTTGTCTACAGGAATAACCTGATGGCCAGCACATCCCACAAAAAGGATAACACCATGGGAAAAAAAAAAAAGACCAGACAAAAGGGTCTACTGGAAGGCCTGGCTGAAATGGGGCAGAGGTGGTGGAGGCGCTGCAATGCTAGGCCCGCCGCAATAACCTGCCGTTAGCAAAAGTGTTGGATTGGCCGACGGAGGAGGCGGGCGGTGGTGGTGTGGCGGCTCCTCGGTCAAAGTGACAGCTGAGACAATGCTCGCGGCAGTAGTGGAAGGCGCAAAGGCCGTCATCCAGGGGGCAGCGGCCGCTTGGCCGTGGTGCGTCTTCTTGGTGTGGCGGACCAGGTGGTCCTTGCGACCAAACTTCTGTGGGCAGAACTGGCACTGGAAGTTGCGCTGGCCAGTGTGAACCACAAGGTGACGCTTGACATCCTTGCGAGTGAAGAATGAACGCTCGCAACGGTCGCACTTGAAGCGGCGCTCGGTAGGTGGCTTGACGAGCCGTGAGGAGGCCCCTGAGTGCACCTTCAGGTGCAGCAGGACGTCCTCGCGGCGTGCAAATGCCGCACCGCACAGGCGGCAGACGGGGTCGCCGGCCTCGGCTGCATGCAGTGCCGAGTGCTTACGGAACGAGAGCGCCGAGCTGTACTTCTTGCCGCATAGCGCACATGTGTGCAGCGCCTTGTTGGGGTCGTGTACCTGCTGGTGCGTCTTAAGGTGGTCCTTGCGGTGAAAGCGGCGCTCGCATGATGGGCACTGGAAGGGCCGCTCGCCGCCGTGGATGAGCGCGTGTCGCAGCAGCTTGAACTTTGAGCTGAACAGGCGTCCACAGCCCGTGGTTGGGCAGCGATACTGGCGGCCCCCCGCCGGCCAGCTCTCGACCTTCATGCCATCAGCGGAGGCCTGCATACATCGGTACTTCTGTTTTCCTCAGATGAAACGGGAAATGACAAAGCCAAGAACTTCAAAAATTGTGAAAACATGTGGTACATGAAAAAGACACGGACCAAAGAAATGATGGCACAATGTACATTTTCAAGATATCTCAGCCCATTGTTACATCCTGTCAACTCTAACAAATGGCAGAAAAGTGAAGATAAAAGCTGAAAAAAATTCATAAACAGGGGTTGTGTGCTTGAGTCAACGTTTCGACAAACGAACTTGTCTTCTAGCTTCGACGTTCTATTCTTGCCTTGAAGAAGACAAGTTCACGTGTGGAAATGACGGCTTGCGCACACAACCCCTGTTTATAGATCTTTTTTCATAGTCAATAACTGCACTATGGGATGCCATTCATGTTGAAACCTCAAATGCATCAGCACAAACAATGACAATGCCAGAGAAAGAACACATGGTCAAGCCCACAACAGTCGCATGAACATTCTGAGTAACAAGGGAAACATGCTTTATATGCGCTTCGCATCAGCTGCAAGTGTTAGCTGTGGCTTGGCAATCCTGGGCGGTGGCGGATTTGTAAAATCTTTTCCAAACAGAAGGTTGGTGCTTTAAACACTGCCAAAATGCAAGAAGGCTTGCAGAACCCCATCCCCTACAGACACACAGAAATCTATTAGTTGCAATTTTCGGGCATTACACATCAGTCGTTCATTGTCTAAACAATGAACAACAGAAAGGTGTGGTTTCTGTCATCTGTTCTTGCATCCATGAAGTTATACATGCGACCTATGGAATAGCTATTCATGAATCTCAATGCCATTACAAGGTCTGTCGACATGACTTATGTGGCAGTTCATGGCTCGAAACCGCGCACTCTCATCGAGATCTACTAGTGGGCACATTTTCGAACTTGTATTAACGTTGCTGAACATGTAAGGGGGCCTCGTCGGAAGTAAGATGTAGGGGCCTTTTGTGCTCGGCCTTTGAACGCCAGGTAGCTATATTCCACGGAGCAATCAAATGCATGCTGCATATAAATTAACCCACTAAAGAGTGTCAGCTGACCTAAGATACATAAATCCCGACCTCCTAATTTTATAGAGGGGGTCGTGACATAAATACACGTATCAACAAAAAACAACAATAGAATAATATTGCCGCGACATAGTGCCTGCATTCAAACAACGCGCCCATCACCACGCGCACAGGAACATACATGCGCACCGTCTAGTGTTGCGCAGAGACGATGATGATAGCACGAGAACCCAGGTGGCCCCTGCTGATGTGCGCCACGCGCTTGGGACTCTTTTTGAAGGAGTGGAAGAAGAAGACATCTTGGTGTTCTGCTGTAACGTGCTACGACCATAGTCCCTTTCAGTTGTGGGCACAGGTTCGCCCTTTAATAAATACGTTTTATTATACCCCGACTCCTACAACATCGTTACAATATAAATCGATGCGTTCGCGTGACAAAAAAATACTGGCACCTCTACGCCTGCGCCAAGACATCAAGCGCACTACACCTGGCAAAATTCTGTACACGGCGTCAAATAGCCCAATACAGCATCGCCACGCACAAGAACCACGTTATATGACCAAAACATGACTGAATATACGAACAGCACAACTTAAAAGTAGTTACAGCGTAAATACTTCTAAGTTACAGCGTAACTACTTCTAAGTTGCGCTGTTCGTATATTCAGTTATGTCCTACCAACTTGCGCAAGTTTCCACGCTTCATGACGAAAACATCTATTTAAAACGCGCGCCATCGGCCATTACTAACGCCGCGCACGGCGCATGAGCGCCACGTGATCACCACGTCCGGTGAAAGTGTTTTGGCTTCCGGCGAGCCGAAGCCAAGCACAAAGATTTGGTGCCCAAAGTGTTAAGTAGGCCATGCCCTAAATCCGAGTACCAACATGTGCGCGGGTTTGCCGGCACTACCACGTGTGCAAGTGCGAAGCGTGCTTAACGCGAAATCTGCCGAACGCAATCACCGCTGCTTTCTGGACGCCGACGACGAGTTGTTCGTCCGTTGTCTAACTCACGCTGATCGGTGTTCAACGGGTTAAATACCTCGCCCCTGAAGGTTGCCGTAAGTTCGCCTTTGAGGTTGCTGGCGTTGACCAGATGGGGCGTCTCCTAAGCGCTGTTAGTGTTATTGATTGGAATTCAAACAGCGTGTGAATCTACAAGTGCGAAATAGCTTTCACTAGCTGCCAGCGTAGGCTCTGCGTGCGCCAAACACGTGCGAATCGTTCGCGAGC
The DNA here is from genome assembly GCA_013436015.1 of Rhipicephalus annulatus. NCBI lineage: Eukaryota > Metazoa > Arthropoda > Arachnida > Ixodida > Ixodidae > Rhipicephalus > Rhipicephalus annulatus. Next base: position 247,281 of record WOVY01015037.1, on the reverse strand, counting down.
TCCGCCCGGTGTGCAGCCGCGTTAAAAACCGTGGAACTAGCAGCTTTTTTTTCCAAGCTGCGATCTATACGACACAATAAAGCGGCTGATCCGCGCCATACATTATTGTCGTGCGCATGCAGGATGCGGTGTAGCCCTAACTTCTGCTACTGCGGTAAATCGGTTCGAGCCACGCGAAGTCCTTGAGCGAACGCGAATAAAACCGTTGACACACTGTTCACTAAAGAAGGCTCGAGCATGCACAATGCCATTGATGACATGCAAATAAAGTGCAGTTGTACGCACCAAGCGTAGAGCCACTGCCCTTGAAAATGCTGGGCGAGCAGTGCGCAGTGCACGCAGCGACTACAGTGCTTGCAGCATTTTGATCGCGTTGTTCAGATTACCAACTCGAGTACAATTTCGCCCTGTAAATTGTTTTTACGGGTTATTTCATTACGTCTGCGCAAGACACTCATACCTAAATAAATCAACTTTTGTTTGAAAGTCGCCATAGGCATCATGTGGGGGAAAACATGGCGCTGCCGTGAGAGTTGCCTTGTATCGTGAAGGAATGCAGAAAGCCTCGTGCTACGGCCATAGAGTAATATAGTTGGTTTCAGTGCGCAGCCTCGGATCGTAGAATTTCGGCCCAGGTGCGCTGTTCCTTGCGTACATCGCTCAAGTGTTGCCGCTCGTAAGGTCAATTTTCCACGTCGTGTCGTTCCTGCAGCATGATGACCGGAGCGTCGTCGATGAGGACGCAGTCCTTCGAGAATGCAGCTGAACAGAGAAATAACAATCCCTGTTTTAAGGTGAGCGGCCCCTGCGTCGTTAAATTCGACGTCTGAACAGTTGCCCAATTTATTCGGATGTCACATTTAGGTACACGCGTTGACTTTGCCGTTGCAGGAACAGAAGTTGAGCATAAAATGCCTTGAGGACAACGGCTACGACTATGACAAATGCCAGGCCTACTTTGAGAACTTCAAAGCATGCAAAGGGTTCTGGGTAGGCCTTGTCTTTTCTTGCTTAGCCTTTTTTTTTTTTCACGGTTCGCCCTGAAAAGTCCGTCTACGGCGGTGACCGCACTGCTGCCCAGAATCGCCAGTTCAAACCCACTATTTGCGCTCTTCACAGTTGCCTGCAAGCGTTTATAAATGTGTAGACCTTAATACCATGCACATGTGCAAACATCACTCTACCTATAATACCAGTAAGCCACACGATTACAACTTCAATATTTTGAATAATTCCCATTTTTCTTTCCTTGCATACCACATCCATTCGCTCACCATACTGGAATGATACTGTCAAGGTGCTCCTTCATAAGCCATCTTGACTTTTCAGAAATTCGTGATAATGGCACAGTTATAACTTGAAAGATGCACTTTTACACCGCTTGTAGCAGTCATCTTGATGTCACAGATGTAGAAAATAAAACAAGAAACAACTTTAATGTTGGCAGCCATGTAGGTCAATCTTTGAATAGAACCAAAAGGGTTTTTCTAATCCTGTACAAACACGTTGATCCAGTAGAGCAAGTCCTTGGGATCATTAATAGGCTGATTTGAGTTTTTTTCGTACAGTGTGTAACTCATTACAAGAATAGAATTTGTAAAGCTTAGCCGTTCGTAGCACTGCTGTCTTCAACTGCCCCTGCAGTAGATTTATTGCATGGGTCCAATCTGGTTGGATTTTTCCATGTAATTTCTCCAGTTGCAAAAAAATATTGTTCATAAGAGCTGGAGCATACTATAATGAGCTGTGATAAGAGAACTAACTATAAAGGGAATACAATACCACAATTTGTAACTACACTTGTCGACTTCTGGCAGGCGGTCAGCTTCTTGTGTTGTAATGTGCTCCCTGTTTACTATGGTGCTCAAACCTAAATTTTGCCACAATTCCAAAAAAACGACTAGCGGCCCTTGAACGTAAAAAGGTGCCTACAGCATACTTTTTACGTGACCACAGCTTTAGCCTACGAAGAATTAGGTTCTCACGGACAGCAGCATGTTGCCACAGATCTTCTGCACATTACAACATTATGCTTTGCAATTTTAAGCGAGAACAGGCGAAGGCTTGAATTACTAAGCACATTTTTTTCTGTACTCTCAATGAGCCAGCATGTCTCAAGGCTATCATCATCACAAGCAACAGAATGTTTAGTGGCTGTTTCAGTTGTACATCTTCTATACAAAAGCAGAGCCAGTAAAACAGACTGGGAAGCTCTCCGAACCATGGAAAATGGAAAAACGAAGGAGGGAACATTACGTCACACAACTGAAGTCCCAACATGTTATCAAAGCGTCACAACGTGCGATAGGTTTTAGTACTATCTTTGGCGTTCTGTTTTTGAACTTTCATCACGAGCCAGCCGGTCTGCACTAATCTCGTTGCTTGTGTGATCTTGAGTCAAAAGGTCATTTGTTGGGTTGACATGGCTGGCTGCATGACTTAATATTCCCTCTTTTCTTTTTCGTTCCTTTATACTCTAAGCATTCATAATTAGAAATAATCAGTTGATGAGTGCTTAACACTGCAGTATCAGACGTTGACCATTTTATAGAGTCACTATGTATACAAAGAAGCAACTGCAGTGTGTGATGATTTCAGTTGGCCATCGTCAAGGATCGACGAAGGAAAGGCATCCATCCCGCACTGCCATCGCTCGAGGAACGCGATAGCATCAAGCAGGAGTACCTAAAGCAAGAAGCGCAGAGACGACGAAGCGGTGGGCGGCCAGGCAGCTAACTGCTCGTTTATTGGCTACCTAGCGGTTGACCCAGCGATGCACGGTCTCCTCCCAGTCCGTGTTGGCTGCCTCCTCTTCGTCTTCGGTGCGCACGTAGCTGTCGTCGTCAGTGGTTCCCGGCTGGAGGCAGCTGGGGGACAGCTCCTGCGGACATGCCAACTGTTTTGCTGAATTGTGCAGAGTCTGTGTTTTGAAAGAAGCACCAGGCACAAAAACCTCAGCTTAGAGGGTGTGCCCAACAAGAGATCCAGTGCTAATACCCACAGTAATGTGCACTGACAAGTATGGCATGATCTACACAGGCTGTAGATTCTGTCGCACTGGCATGCTTACAAAGATTATAGGAAAAAATAAAGTACGAGCAAGCCCTACGGTATAGCCTTTAACAAAAACTGAATAAGCCCCACATGCACTGTAGGGTTGCTGCAAATGGTCTAGTCTTGCACTCCGCTAATAATGTCTCATTCTAGCTCTATGTTAATAAAATGATTTGTTGCCACCTGTTCTGTGTTGACAAAGCAAGAAGAAAAAATATTGGGGGGCTCTTAAGCTTCGCCTTTAAGGGAGCACTGACATCAAATTTACTCGGTGAAGATCTTTGCGTCGAGTAGCTATCGAGCCCCTAGAAGTGATTCGTGACCGATAACGCAACTGAAAGACGAATAACTATCACTTTCATGGATTTATGTCACTGGTACCTAGCACGATTGAAAGAGGACAGCAATTCCGCCATTTTTAGCGCTACAAACGCTATCAGTGGCGCTACCTCGCGGTCACCTCCAAATTGCGCCACAGCTGACCACTTCTCCACAGAAAAGAGTGACGTCAAGCTAAGCTGCTCCGCAAGCATTTCGTCTGCTAGGTGCACACATACAGTCATGCCTCGTCACCTGCATTGTTGTCGTCGTACAAAATATCGACTAGGATTGAATACGACAGCCTGCAATCACCGCGACGTCACGAATCATTTTCGCTTTAATTGACCCTTTGAAGCACAGCGATACCAAAATGGAGGACGTTCCAAGCAGCAATGGGGTGCCCGGGGATGCATGCTTCAGCCACGCTTGGTCGTGCTTCTAAATGAGTTTATATATTCGTGTGTGTGGCGTGCACAGCATTCAGGTGTATTCAAAAGGGTATTTAGAATATCGGTATTGAGAATGCGCACCAGCGGAGAAAAAGATTATGTTCCCTGCTTGCCAGGTTCCTCTTTGCACCTCCAGATAGCTCCACCTATCGAGCCTCTCACGGTGGCGGCGGCAGTGACCCACCCGGTATTACGCAGACGCAAAGAAGTCCACGAACTAAAATTCATTATTAACAATGCCTGCGTGTTACTTGTTAGTGACGATATCTGTGTATACACTACTCCACCTCGATAGATTGTCATTGTATTGGCATGTAACATGCGTGTAATGAAAAAACACCCTCATTTTGCTATTTCCGCGCTACGACAGACAACTGCTACTCGCAATGATTCTTCAACATGCTGACTGATGAGCAAACGTCGAATCATGCTCTTTTATTTCATTATCTTTTATGGGTGGTTTTCATCTTGGTAATTTCGAGAAATCATTCAAAGTGGAGCGACGAAGATCAGACATCACGAGTGAGTGCGTTTTTAGGCTTTGGCGCCACGATAAGAACACTATGATCGGAGACATCGCTACTTGCGCGTCATCACTCAGGACGGTATGTGTGGAATGTATCACACCGAACACAAAGCACTAGTGTTGATTAGGCAGTGCCACTTCATTCTTCATTAAGCTCTTGTACGGTGTTTGCTGTCAAAATAAAATAACTTCCACACGATGAACGCAATTCACATTCGGCCAAGAAGACCTACGCACACCGAGCAATAGAATTAAGGGCACATCTCGATCTTAAAATTTGATGTCAGTGCTCTTTTAAGAGTTTAACGCGATAGTGATGGCCTGTCCCTAGCGTGTACCGAGTTCAAAATAACGTGTCAGTGCAGCTTTCGCATATGGCTGCATTCTCTGTAATGGTTAGCATGCTCTAAGGCACATGCAATAGTGCACATGAAAGCTTTTCGAGCTTCCTGTGCACTCACTACATGGCCTTAAGGGAAAAGGCGCAGTAACGTGTGTGCCTCTTGTAGTGGGTGGTTCGCTTTAAAGCATGAATTTATTATAATTGCAATGTATGCTTCACCATGCATTATTACGGCCATATGACATGTTGCATTGCGAAGCATGTATACAAGGCATGTGTAAAGCATGCAAGTTACTTTCATTGCATTTCCAAGCAAAGGAAGTTACTTTCACTATTTCAAAGCAGACACGTAGCTCTGTGGTAGAACACCCACTTTACATCCAAACAATCCGGGTTCAGTCCTCACACAGACACTTAATTCTTTATTTTATTTACATATTTCTCAATTTTTTGGTCACACACAAGATGATGACTTTTTCGCTCATAACCAATGATGCCGGCACCGGAATTTCTGCGTAACAAGCTCTTCAACGCTACCGCATTAAAAATTGAGCAGCCCACGCATAAAAAATTTCAATCAAAAGACCCTTGCACTCATGCCATAACAAAGTAGCTTCCTGAACAAATTTTAATTGAAATCGTGACTTATCTCATCCTCTCCTCAAAGCAGCAGGAAAAGAATGGTCAAGTTGCATTTGGACATACTGTCAGGAGTATATATTCTATAGAACTTGCAGTGAAACATGGTGTTGAAATTTTGTTTTCTTTGGGTTTTAAACATCAATGCATACTTGAATAAGTAACCAAGTGATCACAGAGATGTTTGCCAAGCCAGCAAGTTTAGAAGTAGCAAATCACTAAGCAGATAAGCAGACATTTGGCTACATTAAAGGAAAATGTTGGGCTAGCATAAATCGGGCTTGCTAAGCTATGGCAGACGTGCTGGCCCCTGCTTCAGCATGCGATTCTTGTGCATCACCAACCATTGGCAAATGGTGCCAAGAGCAGCGCCAAACTTGCCACGCGATACTGAACCAGTAGTGTTCAACACCTACAAGTGCACCTGGTTCAAATGTGCACTTTGTTTATGGCTTTGTGAACGAATTACCTGTGGGCTTACATCTGTGCAGCCATTGTGCTGGCTTCCATCAACATCAGGCCCAGGCTGGGAGGCTTCGTCTTCGGAACCCACACCTACAGAACAACATTCACTGACATAAATACTCATGCCAAACCAGCATATAGTCTCACTGTTGTAAACTGGTGCTTACAAGCATTGTATTAACTGCGTATTTTAAATTGGAGGTTGAAATGGGCAGATGACATAATACAATAGGGCACTTAAAAACAGCCACAAGTTTTATCCAGCTTTGCCAATGACTGCTTCTCAGCCTCTCCTAATGGAGGTGCTAGCAGACGACTATGTGACTTCGCCCAGCAAGAGATGGTGGGCAAGCACAGTGTTGCCGGAGTTACAAATTGAACACTGAAACTTACTTGAAAATGTTCGTGCACTGCCATTTTGTGACTTTTTGTCCGCAACTGATGTATGATCTCCAGTTCACCAATATGCCAGCATGGTTGCAGTATGTTAAACTATGTAAGTAAATAAAAACACACTGTACTATTCCATGCCGGGAAAACTGTTGGCCAGTTAAGCCATAAATACAAGCACAAGAATATCTGAGCGTAGAATAAGGCAGCTCAGATTATCACAATTTTGCGCATGATTATCTAGCATCATCATTTCACTTCGTTAATTTTTTATTCACTCTCCCCTGTAGCCATGGCACCTGCATGACACTGAAACAGACATGCAGACAGTGCAGCCTCAGCTCTGAAAAGCACCACCCTCGAAGTTACCTGAATGTAACTCGCGCACGAGGGACGACATAGCGTGGGTGACCGAGTCGGCAGCCACGAGCAAGTGGTCGCGCAGTTGCCGACCCTCAGGTGTACGGCCGAAGGCCATCTGCACGTCCGCACCCAGGCCAACCAAACTGTCCGGGGTCTGTAGGTGTGCGGCCACTATTGGAGGGCGCTCGGGTGGGGAGGCGGTGGACCGAGGAGAGCTGCCAGGTGTTGACCGGGGACTTCGTTGATGGTTCTGCATGCAAAAAGTCCAGCTTGTGGCGCCACCTTTTGCTCCTACACACAATGGCAATTGAACTACAAGAGTGGGCTATAATCTAGTATACAAATGTTCGCTATAATCAGGCACTTGTTATAGACTTATCCTGGCCTGAACCTGATGCAACGTCGCTAAGAACAGTGGGCCTCCATCCAATGATGCCACTGGACTATGATTTGTGGCTCTGTGGGTCCCACCATAGGACAATTAAGGTATATAGCGGAAACCAGACTTCATCTGTACGTGTGATTCTGTATGACGTTAAGCAAACTTTTAAAATTAAAAAAGAAAACTTGAAAGCGTTAGCTTAGGGAAAAAGTATTGTGAGCACAGTCTCCTGTGAGAGCACCAATGTCCTCCAGCACTACGTACAGTTGGCGTTGAAAGCTTCAGGAACACTAAGCCTCGAAAACTGAATTTTAACTGCTATTTCTTACTGTATTCAATCTAACTGTGTACTACATGTTATCCTAATATAGATTGGGCCAGAAATTCAAACTCGATGGTGCCTGCCAAAGTAGCATGAACATTCAGCCTTTACATACCTTGTGGTCTCCAAATTTTTCTTTTTGATTACAGATTATTAAGGGGGAATGTCCAGGCACCCTGATTCCTTAATTAGCATGATTGAGTGATTTTCCTCAGTTCTCTTATGCCTGGCTCATTGCAAAGTAAAATCTACATGTTAACAGCTAAGTTGATATCCTGGCTCAATATTGGTGTTATTTCCGCAAACATCATCCACAGAATTTGAAGTCTCATCCTAAAACCTGCAACACAATGAGAATTGAAACCTCGCAGTAGGATGAAAAGCCATGTTCGAACTATGTGAAGCAGATGTGATGACCACTGTTCAACTTCAAGATGCACTGACGCAAAATTCTTACATCTGGTTTCTTGGTTGCAATAAGTAGCTAACAATCCACTTATCACGGTGGAAAACCTTGTTTGCTCGAGTGCCAGATGAATAAATATTTTGAGAAGGGTTTTATAGGACCAAGTAAATGTTACTGTTTCAAAGTGCGAACCAAGTGAAGAGGGACCATGAGTGGTTTCCATGTAAACATATCTGGATATGTGAGCCCACAAGACTTTGCATGAGCATCATGCTGACAACTCTATTCAATGAATCTTCCCTCTGTGCTGCTATAATCTCCTCTGGGACCTTGTAAATAGAACAAGGACGTCAGCCTTTACACTTCTCTGCATATCCAAAAAGGAAGTGCTCCCTCTTTCTGTCGAAAATGTCTGGTAGAAGAGAGCGCTTGCAAAGATCGTGGCAGCCAACGCATACTGACGATGCAAATGGCTGTTAGCTGTTTACAATAAAACCAAGTTAGCGATGATGTTGTTAGGTGGCGAATTCGACATGCAGTTGGGTGTCACACACTTCAAAATTTATTTTAAGTATATTGTAGGTTATATTAGCCATTGATATATTGTAGATGATGTGTGTGTCTCCATACAAGGCTATCCAACAAGCTATCTCACCTTCAAAATTTCGTGTTACTACTCTTTAAGCTTTTGTTGCCGAGTATCACGAATTGACGACATACCGAAAAACTTCAAACAAGTCACGAAATGCATGCCACCTTTAATGCCGGCTATCAAGCACTCACGAGGAACGTAGCTTTCAGCATGAAAAATCTAGCGTCCTCTCGTCTAAGGTATTTTATGCTAGAACCAATGGTCTGTAGCTGATGCAGCAGAGCGCGAAGCGCCTGCAACAGCCCTCGTTTTGTTTTACAGCGAAAGCTGTTATGAGATCACAACTCGGGCCACGCGCAGTGCCGTAGTTGTCTGCTGCCGGTGTCTGTAACCACATCACACGAAATTAGAAAAAAAAAACCTATTACCAATAACACAGTGGGGCTGAAACTCTGGTCCGCTGGGTGCCAACCCAGTATTCTACCACTGAGCCACGCCGATGCTTGGGACTTGTTGGCAAACTTGCCTTAGGCAGGCTTGATGTCAAGAAAGCAATTGCATTAATACAACTTACAAAGCGTTTTACAACAGCGAAAGAACAACCAGTCGCTGCACAATGCAAATAGCCTAACGAGTGGGTTGTCCGATGCTTCAACACAATACAAAAGCTTGTTCTTGTTCACCTATTGCCTGTGTCACACACCCACTTCAGGCATGATTCATCATCGTCGTTAGCCACTGCATGAACAAATGGCACAAAATTCCTTGCAAGTGTTTAGTGCTTACCACGCTTCTCAGAAGAATGATAAAAAATAGTATAGCGAACGCCGCCCTACTACCCAAGAATTTTTAATATTTATGCTGTAGTGGGTATCAAGCAAGTGTGCTTGCAGCAGTCACCCAATGAATGTTTAAGAAAGGCTCTGAAAGGCCGCTCTTCTAGCTTTCGCTGTGACTGCGCTGCGCCTACCACGCAGGCCTGGCGTTTTTTTTTTTGTTTTTTTTTTCCTTGCCTGGTTCAAACAAGTTGTACCTTCAATAATCTCGTTTATTTGGTGTGCACGCACCTAAGAGGTGGCACACGACATATTACGTAGTTCTGAAGCATGTTTTTTTTGTTGTAAGATCCTCGCTTCTGTGGCATATCGGGAATTCACGACATACATAAAAGTATGGATTAAAGTTGCATTTTGGGCAATTTAACAGCAGAATCATTTAAAAGTTGCTATTTAAAGCTGGAAAATGCAAACGCTTTTTAATTTGGCAGTTTCATAATTCAGGCATTAAAGGGTTAACGCACGTGCGGCAGGAACAGTCTGATGGTGTGTCTTCCTTTTGCTGAAGAAAGAAATGTCCTATGGTGCAATTACTTTGAGCATCTTCATGAGGGCCTCCAGCTGAAGCATGAGGTCCCTGCGGCTGTCCTGCAGTTGTGCCAAATGTGCCTCGAGATGGGCCTTCCGCTGACGCAGGGCCTGCAGCTCCCCGACCAGCGCGGGGCTGCCGGCGCGCATCGAATCTTCTCGCTCCTGCTGCTGCCGTAGCCGCACTATCTGGCCCATCATTTCTCTGCACGTGAATTTCGTCAACATCAGGCATAACAGTTCTATGTGAATGGGTCTATTGAAACCATAGAGTTTCCTGTCAATACACTAGAGGGAACTCTGGCTCTAATGTTTATGAGAATTGCAACGCAAGGCTCAGCAATTCAAATGAAGGCCTCGTCAGGAGACATATGAGTCTCCTTTTGCCTTGCCTCGTGTACATATTTCATGTGATGTAACTATGTCCGAAATAAACTGAAACTGAAACTGAAATCAGCCCACGAAGTTCACAACAATCCATCCCTTTATCAGAAACAAATGTCAAAACACAACAATAAACAAAGAAACAAGTGCATTTGAAGTCGTAATAAGCACGAAGATTAGACAAGTCCGTGAACTACCCATTGTTCTCATGGTGGCTTAATAATTCCAGTGCTAGAGTTCCCTCTAATTAATATTGGGGAAACTCCACAATTCAAACTTTTTCCCAAAAAAGACGTTTGGCAGTAGTTACTATTCGCCCCGACTTTGCTTCAAACAAAACAAAATTTACGTTCACACAAGCCCAAACAGCTTCTTCAAAAAATGGCCCAGCATTTTACCATCATGACATGAATGAAATTCTCAGAATTAACTGCTAGTATATTGCACGCTTCAAAAGCCACTCAGAATGAGTAGGGTTAAGAGACCATGTGAGTGTGTTGTGAAATAGCACAGTATGTCAAGAGGCAGCGTGACTGAGTAGCCTGGACAGGACATGTTTCGTACATAATTTGTTTCAGCAATGGTAGTACTGTGTGTTGCAACATTGTTTGCATGTTAATTACAATTACGTTGACAGACACTGTGAGATCGGTTTCTTTACTACAGTTGAACCCCACTACAACGAATGCCGCTTCGATAAAATTCCCGCTACAACGAAAAATTCACGATTCCCCGTCAGCAGTCCATAGGAGTCAATGCATTAATATTGTTGCCACAACGAACACTTTTTCTTCTGTCGTCCCGCTTCAACGAAATTTCACGATGCGATTCCAGGCTCAGATATTTATTGCTGCTTTGCTTTGCCGAAAAGACGGCGGTCTCATTGCTATCGCTATTGAGCAATCGCGGCGCCCATGGTTGCTGAACAGTGGTGGTTTCTGGTGGTGTCAACGCGTGTTTTAGACTTTGTCGACGTATTTTCAGTTTCTGAAAATGCATCGAAATGTTAAAAATTGGGTTTACTGTATAGCCGCAGACGATCCGAAGCTGAAGCTCAGTTGCTAAGTTCATGATTTCCTTTGCGCAGCTGCTGGGTGCATCTGTGGAACGATGCCTTTTCCTATTCCAATGCTTATCGTTTTGTTCATGCTTGGCTAGTGTGGTAACTAATGAGAGCAGCTGTTCGTCTGCATTATCAACAAAATGAGCTAGCGGCGAGTGATGGATGATAAGAATGGGATAAAATAAGGCAAAAGTCACCGTTTCACGATACCCTGCTGCCATCTCGGGATTTGGACGGCGGACAGCTGCTGGTGTTAACAAGTTAATGCAACTGTTTGGTTCGTCACGAAAGCGATTGAAGTCATTGTTTCAGCGTGCTTTTCACCATAGCCTCGCTATGCAAGGGTGAGAATCGCATCAAGACGCTGCCAGGATGAAATAAAAAGCAGCGGACACTTTTTGAATTTTGAGAATAAACGTTCCTTTGTTTTGCTAGTTCGGATCGGCTATAATTTTTCGATTTCACTACAACGAAATGTTCGCTTTAACGAAATTTTTTCTGCGCCCCTTCAGTTTCGTTGTAGCGAAGTTTGACTGTACTACTAAGCAGACTTGAAGCTATGCATTAAATACAGAAATGTCGCTTCCGAATCCCATGAGTTGTCTGGCTCCCCACATCCCATGTCGCGCCTGTTGAACTGCTTCTGGCGTTGCCTCCCTTTTACTCCCATTACACGATCCAATAGGCCTTGGCTTGGCATCTTCCATCGTGTGCTGTTTCCATGTCCCTCCATGGTTGCCAATAGGCCAAGTCATGCAAATATCTCAAAGACAAAGTGAATGTGTACTTCATGTGCCTGCAGCCAAGTTTGAGAGGCCATGTGATATCCTTTGTACCGTTTTTTTTAAGGCCACCATTGCATGAAACATAGAAGGCTTTTGCCTTAGGGCTATTTTATATGACACAACGCAGTACTTTTCACACTGTGAATGCACTTTCAGCAAAGAAGAGAGCCGATCGCTCTCACCACAGTGGTGAGCGGCGAGTGACAAATACGTTGAAGATTATTCACTTTGTTCGCAGTGGCAGAGCAATTATTTAGTCGACATAGTGCTGGGTCAACTGAACCATTAATATTGCGTCGACATCTTTGTTCTGGTAATGGCCAATGTTGTGCACTTTAAATTAGATTTAGATTGGTTAGTGTTTGTAAGTGACCAGACATGCGTGCTCTTCGTTACTGTTCATAAAACTTAATAAGAAATAGTATCATTACACACAGGTTGTTATATTACATTTCAATAATTTCTGCAGCGTCTGCCACAAAAAATGGCAGCAAGCAACATTGCTCGCCACTCCAGTTGCAGAGTGAATGTCGCGGACCATTCGCAACCGATGAGAAAAAAATTACCATTAGCTGCAGCTTCCGAATGAAGCGAACGAAACCATTTTTTCCGCTGCAATCGTGGCACGGGAAGCAGCCTTTGTTAAGCACACAGTCAGAGCAACGCTTCACAAGGCAAGAGAAAGCACCTGTTTTTCGCCTCCAGCTGTGCCAGCAGCTCTCTTTGCCGTGCCGTGTCAGTCGAGCCAGTGGGCCTCTGGGCGAGGCGAGCAGCATAACGGGCTATCAGTCGGTGCTCCTCGTCTTGCCCACTGTCCATCGGTGGACCGATCAACGATGGGAGGCCATTATGACTGGCTGCGGGAGAGGGAGGCCTGCAAGTACAGAGGCTTAGGGTTACTGCCGAGTTACCGGTGTTGAAAGCAGAAAAGTGTATGCCATTCAAAAGACACTAAAGAACAGAACGCTTTGTTGTGTATTAGTAAAACACAATTTTACAATCCTGAAAACACCACTCTCACCATGTCATGACACTTGGTAAGGGACAAAATGCGCAAAAAGAAACTGCAGGTGGAGATGCCACCTTGAGACTTCTGCACCAAACACTGTGATGTCATAGAATTTCCAAGGCATCTAATGGATCCTACATAGCTTCTAATCGATAAAATTGAAGTACGTTGAAATCTGTGGGTGCCACAAACTTAGCAAACAAAGTTTGAGAAAATTTCGTCAAGCCAATGTCATGGAAATACACTGTGGAATTGTTTGCGTCATGCGCGAAGATTACGGCATAAAACTAAAAAATGAAGCTTCAACCATGATTTTCTTTGCAAAGAAATAACTTATGACAATGAAACTTATGACATTATGTATAGGTCTCAGAGTGAAGGATATTAATTTAAAACAACGCACTGTTTTTTTTTTTTCTTAGTATCCCTTTAACCACTCATTCTATTCATTACGGCATGACAAAGGCAAGTGGCAGACTGCAAAGTACTCACGGATTGAAACAGGCCAATTTCGGATTAAGTCACTCGCAGGCTTTCGTTTTCACCGTCTACAATTCAAGTCACATCGACGTCATTTCAACTAGAACATGTATGTCAGAGCCACCATTATTTTTAGAGACCACATTCGTTGCAACGTGACACAGTTATCTCAAGCGACTGCACATACCAGTCATCACACTAAAAAAAATTTGACGTTTCGTTTGAGTCCTTGAGCTGCACATGCTGCACTTTGGGCATATCTTCTACAAAGATTGTGTGAAAGGCGAGAGGCAAGATCCTTGCCTGCTTCGGTTCTGCCATATTCATTAACGACATGACATAACATCCTTGTTCACAGGTGCAACTTACTTTTGCCATTTCTGCACACAAGGAAGAGACCACTGAGCTTATGGTAAACTAAGAAAATCTTGCTACCAAATGTTTCTTTATATTGCTTTTACTACACAGAGCTGCTTTAGTAGATGCAGTAGTGTGTTTGGCGAGAAAGCCGCAAGGCATTTCAGCCAAGAATTCTGAAATTTTATTTTTTACCTTTCTGGGAATGCTTGCTACCAGCAGATAACTACTGAATGCAACGTGAGTGGGTGATCGAAGTTATTTTTATGAAAAATGTAGCAGAAGTGACCATACAATGTATTGTCAGATGATTATATTGTCATTGCAATTTATTGCTATAATATACGCTATCACTCATTCTAACACTTCCACTAGCTTGACACTTATACTCTAGAACATAAGCATCAAATTATGTAAATTTCATACCTTTAAAATCATAATTCATGTCTAAAGCAGACTGCACACTTAGGGCCTTCCATTATTTTGTGGTATTCAAAATAACGAAGGGTAAGTGCTAGACAGTAGTGTTCCCACAAGCAGCAAAGCCAATTTATTTTTGTACGGTATGCCAACTCATCAGTGTGTTTCGCACATTTAAAAGAAAAATTCCATCAAGTGTGTACATTTATGCAATGTCCTTTAACCCTTTGGGTCAGGGCCCAACCACGGCTGTAGTGGTCCGTTGTCAGGCACTGCCAACCAATAGTGTTAGGGGTTTAAATTTTGAGGTTTTTCTCACTGCGATTCGCGTGCATTTTATGTTTACTTATTGAGCCACCTCAAGAGATATGTGAGCTTTGTTGATGTTCAGTGTTTTTCACACTAGGAAGCGTTACAATGTTCACAAAGGCTTCTGGAGCCTAAAGCATTCTCACTTTCATGCGATTTGCAGAGAAGCAAGGCCGCTTTTTCACCACGTGCATTTTAAGACGTTAAACTTAGAGAAAATGATGACAACTTTAGTAAGAAAGAAAACCACGTGCCTCCGTCAAATAGTGATGAAAGTGATTCGAAGAAAGTGAGTAATGAAGACGACGACTGCGGTGGATACAGCTCCTCTGTTGACACACATGGGAACAGTGCCTGACCACGTGTTGCGGGCTGGAAGGTGTATGCGGATAATGAGCCTTCTTTCACTCATTTTTCTTCACTGTAAGGATAATCTGCAATCCTGTGAGTTTTTCTTTCACTTTCACAGTTGGTGTTTTTCCTTGCAGCACCAAAATCTGGCAAATAGTTCCGCACTAGAACAGTCGGTATAAGTTCTGAACCGCACCTGGTTACTTGGCTAAGACAATGAGTGCAGTGTCCATCAGTGCGTGATGCATGGCATTCAAGAGATGCTCACACAATGTGCGCCAAATCCAGCGGGTGCTCCTCCTCAGGAAAATGCGGCAGTGGCCGGCTGGGTCGCTCGGGGACACACCGGAATGACTTGCGCAAGGAGTGACCAAGCTGCTTGCTGGCTGATTTCTGCATGAGAAAACAAAGCTCACTTTTTTTTTCTTAAAACTCATACAGTGTGCTTTTTCTCATGTACCTTGTATCTATTTGGTCCTTGCAGAAAGGACCCAACATCTTCTACAGAAGTTCAAACAGGGACAATTAAGGGGTCGACCATGTACCATTCGTTCAGAGCAGACAATAAGGGGGGAGTAGTCCTGTTGGCAAGCTATGATTTACGATTCAACCTCATAGCTGGAGGTAAGAAAAAAACTGACCTGCATAAAAACAGCAAATGTTACTCGCAATGAAATTACGAAAAGACTATAAACTATGACTTTTCCAAAACAAAAAGGGTCATCCACAGAACCCCTAGTAAGAAATAATAACTTTATGATTAGAAGCCGATGATGCTGCAGCTAGCTAATGTGAAAGACTAAAAAAGTAAGGCAGGAAATTATATTAAAAGGAGTAGGTCGAAATGCAGCCAAATTATTTATATAGAAAGAACATTTCATTGCAACAGGAAAGAGAGGAAACAAGTGTGAAACATGAGTGGGCACTGCAAGTCTAGTTGCATTAATGAAGAGGATCACATATTGTAGTTCATTGCATATAACTGGCACAAGATATACAAAAAATGCACTGTCAAAGTGCAGAGGTGGCACCGAAAGATGTGTGGGGCCACAGCCCCCCAAATTCATGCATGACCCCCCTCCTGACCCTTTAAGAACAAATATATTAAAACACAAGGAATAATTTCTCAGTCTCCCTGCCGCCCCAAAGCCCCGCCTCCCCGACCCCCAGTAAAAAAGAGGCAGATTTTTTTATTAATTTTTTTTCTGAGGAGGGGTATGTTTTGGTCTGTATGCTATAGCGAAAAGAAGTTTCGGGGGGAGGGAAGCATGGGCCCGGCATGCAATACCCTGGCGCCACCCCTGCTAATGTCTGCGTGCGAATGACATGTAAAGTTTTGTGTGCAAGTTGGGTTCATGGCATTGCTTCAAGGTGATGACAGGAAGGCAGCTTCATGGCAATACCAGGAATATTGAAAAATTTACAATTTTTTGCGGTTTGTAATTTGTTGTGTGGATTATTTGCACAACAAATACAGTAATTTCAGTATGTGCAGACATGCTGTAATGTGCTATTTATTATATACGTCTGGCCTTAAGTGAACTCTTGAACTTAATACATGAACGAAAAATTGCAATGCGAAAGCGGGGACTCACATAGATGGCGTACTCCTTCATCTCGTGCTGGTTGGTGTGCGAACCCGAAGTGCGGCCGCGCCAGAAGCAGTCCTGGCAGAGTTGGTAGTTGTAGCAGCGCTGGCACTTGTATCGGAAGCCCAAAAAGGAGTCCCGGTTGCAGCCGTCACACTGCACTGGGTGCAGCACTGCACCACGCACAATGGGGCTTCACTACACCAACATTACTTGCAGCGCACTTGCAGCAGACATTTCGATAAATGGTGACAGGCAATTAAAAAGGGGAAAATGTATAACCATTGTATACGAGAAACTACGAGAAACTTCGAAACACTTTACAATAGTCCGCTGTTCCATAGGTGCACCATAATTCAAGCTTGAAGATTGAGTTTGTATATTTTAGGGTATCCTTGTTTATTTAATGTTTATTACAAAGTAAAAGGAGTTGACACTGAAAAGTGGCGGTGCCTTTGCAGCAGCTAGCGCAAACGAAAGCCTACATTTAGCCAAGGGGAATGCATGACAATTAAGCATGTGCTGTGAACAGCTGTGCACGAACATGGGTCGCAATGTTACTGCTTGAGAAATGGCCACATTTGTTTGCCGGTGTCTAAATGCTATCATACCCAGCTTTGCAGCATTTGTTGCATCAATGGCTTCACAGGTGCTGCAGATAGAAAAATCCCGATAAAACTGTTTTACGGTGTTTTCAACGCTACCATTCCATTATTTAAGAGACATTAAAAGGCAAATATTAGGTCGATGTTGATTGCTGAAATAGCGGCTCAGAAACCTCGTAGTGCTACTTTTGTGCAAAGAAAGTGCTTATTTTGAAATAAAATTACGCTTTAGTGGGCCACATCACATTAGCACACTTCAAATTACTTGCCTCAATTGGAACCTTTCACGTCACTCTTGCCGCGCACAACATTGCCCGGCTTGACTGCGCTACCACCGACACTAGCCAAAGCCATAGCAGCAACAACGGCCATTGAGTGATTTCGTGCTATGGCCTCCCAGATGGCACACGTGTTAGCTTCAACAGGGTCTCGCTAGTTAACACGACCCGTCCTGTTTATCCACGCAAGAAGTGAACTTTTGAACCACTTACCCATTCCGCATAGTAATGTCCGGCGGCTTTTTTTTTTTTCGTGAATCAAACAGAAACGAACAAGCAGCATTTTATTACGTCTCTTGATGTACGGAAAGTTTTTTATTCATTGCAGCTAGTTCAATTACTAGTTATTAATGGTAGGCGATAATTCTGAAGTCATCGGGACCATTTTGCGAATGTCCTACTCATGGCACGTGTTCTCAGGCATTTACTTTAATTTCTCGGTAAGTAGGGCACTCCTGTTGATAATATTTTCAGTTTAGGCGTTCTCATACATTAAGCTTTTACACTCACGTACATTGTTACTTGACTTTAGTGTCCCTTTAAACACTCTGATTGGTAGGCTTTTCATTATACTAGGAAAAACAGGTACCATTAAAATTGGCAGTTAGTCCCTTTCATTGCACCGTATCTTGCTCAGTTTCTTTTGGAGCCAAACAGTGTATGTACAAAAGTAGTTCAATCAAACAGTGGTCAACCCGTACATTGTCAAGACCAGAGCCCCTCACCGTTCTCGACATTGGCCATGCGATGGAGAAGGGGCATCCAAATCAGGCACTCAGGACCTCCATCGCTCGTCAACACAGACAGGAACTCGTTGAGCGTCACGCGGGACTGCACGGAGTTCAATCCATATCACTTTACGACAGAGAGCAGGGCACTCTCTTTACGCATCTTTCCTAGCACTTAGCTGTGACTGTTCTGTTTGGCATCAAATTGTATACTTTTGCATACAGTAACTCTCTCTTATATTTTTTATATTGAAAGGCAAAATTTGTGTTGTGCTCCCGTCAAGTTAGGAGCTCCAAAACTGCCTAGTAGATGTCGACGTACAAAAACACTTGAAATTTCAGATGCTAAAAATCTTTGGCATTCTATTTTTCTAGCTTCCTGCCCTAATTTAAAGTTCTAAACAGCATTAATTGAGCTCCCATCTCTTCATCTATCATCTCCATGGTGGAAGAATCAGTGTTTTTTGGAGTCAATACATTTGCAATCATAGCAGAGTGTGAAAGGCAACTTTGTTGAAATATGGGAGTGTGTTGAGGTGAAGCATATTAGAAATTTTATGGGGCTACTATTATTCAGATGTGTACTGCAAACATTTGACAAAAGCAGAACCAAAAAAAACAACAACTTTGCCGCAATACCAGAATGTAGTGAGGTGAAGCATATTGAAGATATGCTTCACCTTTTGAGAAATGTGTAAAGGAGTCATTTTTGATCGAACGTTTTCATGGCACATCAGCCATCACATCATCAGCAGTGGAATTTTGGGGGTCACACTTATCAACAACAGCCCATAGAGGACTATGGTGGCACCTAAAGAGCCTTCGTTTAAGGTGCATACACATGACAAAGGCATGCACGACCAAAACTGCATCACCGCAGGGACAAGAAACAAGGTGCTGCTTCAGAGCAGTGGGTGGGAGCAGGAACTGATGTTAACTTGACAGCTGTTCGTTGAAACCTGGTTCAGGCCAGTTGACGAGCTCAGTGGTACGTAAAGTTGCCCACCGGCAAACTTGCATCACTGCACTACATGGTGGATTGGTCAGATAGAGGGATAAGGCGTGAGAATTGTTTTTCGAAATGTAAGGTCTGCGTGGTGTACAGCATTGTAATATTCGGACAATGTGGTAGCTGTGATCTGATATACAAATTGACAAGCCTGTTGGGAAGGGTGTAAAAAAAGAGATGAAGCCTGTTTACCGGCCCTTTATAAGTCCTTTACCCTCCTAGAGTTACATAGTTAAACCTTGAGCTTAGAAAGTTATACCATCAGCTAAATTATTATAACATCAATCCTGATCACTACGCTAAAACATCCTTACACAATATTAAACAGCACTCAACAGCAACATGACAAACAAGGTGGTGTTGCTAACGCCTGACTTACCATGTGGGCCCACCGCAGACCGCCCGTGGTGCCGTCCACGGCAGACCCACCGCTCGAGGCAACCGTCTGCGCTGCCGCCCCACGCCACAAAGGACCAGGTTATTTCTTGCGCGCCACAACCAAGGCGTCGCCGCGGCGCTCACGTTTTCTAACGATGATGATAATGATGATAGTGGTAGTGATAACATACGCTCGCGAGCACAACGCCACCTACTGTTCAGTAGTTGTGAACCTAAAATGTGGCTTATACGCAAAACACGTGCGCCACGTGGTGCAAACAACTTTACAGGGGTGTCAGCACCCCCGCAAATGAAGTAGGGGAGGCCCTGCCCAGATGACCGAAGCGCGTTAGTCGATCACCTTAGCGATTAAAGGATTACTAGTCCCGCTTTTGCTCTCGGCAACATTCTCTGCAGGCAGGGTCAACGACTGTTCGGCTCCTGACATCAATCTGCAGGCTTGTGTGCATTTGTATGCTGATGTTTCTGTAATCATCTAGGTATCGCCCACAAGGACAAACCTACCTGGTGAAAAATGCTGGTTGGCAGTGACTCGCTATAGTGAAAACTGGGTGACTCGAGCACGGAAGCGGGCAGCACGAGGGCGTCTTCCAGGAGCTGTCCAAAACGCGACACGGGTAGCCGTCCGCTGCTATCGGCCAACAGGGAGAACAGGTCTGGGCATGTACGGAGGGGGGCCACATCCACAGGTGAGCGGCTTCAATGTGCCACAGTTTGCAGGCATTTTCCCAGCACAACACCCTCCACAAACCCTGTGTTACAGAACGCAGCCCCATGTTCACTAGTTAAGCTGGATAAGGTTATTACATGAGACTTCAAAGCACCAAGCTACGATCAGGGTGCTTCAGCTCCCAGCAACAGCTTGAAGATAAACATACGAAATGCAATGCTGGCAGCTGAGGTAAAAGTAAAAATTTAAGAAAGACCTCGCACTGAGCCAGTTTAAACATTATCAACTTTGTACGCTTAAGCTACAAAAACACTGGACAGAGAGGGACTGAGACATGCTTGAAATGCTCGCGCAAACTAACTGGTTGAATTATAGTTCTGCACTTCTTTCGAGTTTGGCTTCTTTGAGTTCACAAACAATTTACAAAATATTTGCAGTCGGCTGTGTTCAAACACTGGTGTCAACAGTCGCTTGCACCAAGGTGATTCCACGAGAGATCGACACGGGTCCAAAAGTTGATATTTCAGATTTTATTGAGTATTTTATATTTCGTGCACCTCTCACCAGGTAGTCCGAAAGTCAACTTCGTTTTATGATTAACGGCATAACTTACAAGAAAAAAAATATCAAACTTCACCAACATGGAGGCACCAATTTCGTCACCTGTCATTTTCGAAAATTGCAGATGCTATAAAAAGACAAATATTTTTGTTTCAAAAAAGATATTTTTTACCTGAAATGCATGTCTAATGAAGAATGAATTCATACGGTTTCAAGTTTGTAGACCTTAAGAAAATAGCTTTTAAAAATGTCTAATTTTGCAACAGATTAAAATAAGTTACGTATTCCCCATTTTTTTTCTCCAAAAGTAATGCAAGCAGCGTTTTCAAACTTGACACATTTTAAAGGATATAGTGTGTTCATTAGGTACATAAAATATTGCTGCCGTAGGGCAAATGTAAATTTTTATATATTGCCTCAAAGTTCTCATATTGGCAAAAGTGTACTCCACTGAAATTTGAACAATAGAAAAACCCAGCTTTGATTTTTCTTAAAATCTCATAAATATACAACCAAAGGCCATCATACAGTAATATAGAAAAACATGTTGCATTATTTTGTTTTTAGCGACAATATTCGTGGTACAAATCAGAGCTTTTCGAGAATGCGCTGATAAGTTGAGAAATCTAGAAGTCGGAACGGAAAAGCAGCCATAAGCATCAAACGCAAGTAAACGTGACCGTATTTAGTGAAGAAAGGCTGTTTTAGCAGATAGGAGTAACTGTTTTGAAGACGGTATTCTACAGTATCTGAATTCACTCTTATACATAGAGCACTGAGACTTCTAATATGTGGTGCCTCTCCATTACTGACACACAGATGGAGCTGCTGTGACGGCCATGTGTTTGCAACACGTTGGGTAAGAGAACTGAATGTTGAATGAGTTCATAAATGATTCATAACAAATTTTTATCATTTGGGGCACGAAGACTGCCGCATTAGACTGAAGAACACGCTTTAGGGCAAGTTGTCATCCGTCGTCTGCTCTACAGATGAATTGCTGTGCGCCGCATCTCGGAGGCAATGCTTTAGATCATATAGTTCAAAGTAGGCACAAAGATTATGCCTCCCATAATTTTATCAACAAAAACATTGTGAAATTCATTTTAACGTACTATACTTCAGTTTTGCATTCGCACTTTGGATACTTGCGCACACATCAAATTGAAAGTGGTGCGTAACATGGCGCATGCTACAAGCATTGGCCAACATCATTCGTTGCACAAGCGGTGAGGGAAGGTAATCTAGCAGCGCTTGTCTACCGGCCGTGACTTGTTATCTTGTTTGTCAACAGAGGACGCCGAAAGTGAACGTGTTTTCTTTTGCTGTCGCTTGATGGTGCCACAGAGCATCGGCCACACGCTCACGTGTTCCCTTTCATGAGGGACAACAGTGTAAATGTATTAGTAGTCAATTCCTAATACATCCAGTTTGCCAACTCCGCTCTTTTAAAACCTCTTTTTGCACAATGCCAAATTTCTCAATTCACTCCTTTTAGAGATGAACTTTCATACACAACACTTTATGATTATCATGCTAAGCTAAATAATTTATGATTACTATGCATATGATGAACTAGTTCAAATCTATTCATTAACCTCTCCAGTTGAAAGCCTAACATATCCCCAAATAAGAGCTGAAATTGTTTCAAACATGTGATATACAAAAAAAAAATTCCAAATTTTGATCATAACAATGGCTTATATTGCGTGCCTCCCTCTCTGACCAGCCGCCTTGTATTGCACTTTATCTAGAAAATTTAGTCCTGTTTATACTTCTGAGGAGTGTGCAAGAAAGAAAATTATGCGACCCAAACTTGGCAGCAGATTGTGTCGTGTGCATGCATGTTCTGTTGGGCAGAAATGAGTGCGCCGAGTGCACTTGCATGCATTCTGCCGGTAGAGGAGGTTTCACTCACAGCGCAGCTTGTCCAGCAGCTTGCCCGCACACAGGATGGCCAAGGCCACCTTGAGGGAGAGCACCCGCAGGCAGCCCTGCTGCTCCCTGGGGGCACCACAACGGCATCAAGGAAGGCAGCTCGAACCTGACATCAGTATTATTTAGAACTAGAAGACAGACTTTCACGCAAAACGCCATGAGTCCTTCCTCTCGAGGCAAGTGAACTTCAGCTGAGACATATGCGCACATATGCGGGGACAGAAGTGCTTAAACCTTATCTCCCCCTATTAAAAAAGTTTTCTGGGGGCATAGCGTCTGCATAAAAATTAATGTAGAATAAAATAATGCAAACACTGAAACAGTAGACATAAGTGCAGTGCCTCAAGCTAACTCCTTGTCTCAAACATAGCAACACCCTTTAATGAGTAAAAAAAATATGCTATAGATGCCAGTGAGCAGCCATTTAAAGCGACACTAAATAGAAGAACAGTTTTCTCATACACTAAACCACTCTTCCAAGACTAAAATCACCACACCTACTATACTTGGAAAGCGCGATAACGCATGAAAAGAAAATACGGCTGGCATTGCCGTTCTAAACTTTCTGCACCAACCACTCTGACATCACAGATTTCGTGGTGTCTGCAAAGGCCTATGTAGTTCCTAATCTGTAAAAATTTAATACAATGTTCTCTGAGGGGGTCAAAGGCTTATTACACCAAGTTTAAAAAAATTTAATTGAGCCAGAGTCAGAAAAATATTAAAAGTACTATTTGTAGTCAGTGACATCATGCACAGAGGTTTCTGCCCGAATTTGAATATTGAAACTCCGACCTTGATTTTCTCCTATATTAACCTAAAATGGTGCAATCGATGTCATTTAGAGTTCTCAGAGCACAATAGACCCTTTTAATAATTGTAAAGCTAGCTTTTTTGTGATGCAGTTAGCCCAACTAATGACAGCTAGCCACAAGTGAAAACAGAGTGCTCATGCACAGTTTGTTTGTGCTATGTAGCAGAAAGTGTTGACTCAGTTCTCTTGATAAAATAAGGCATAACAGATAGGCCCGAGGACACGCAACTAGAACCTCCTCTCCACTTGAAGGAAACAGGTGCCACCACTAATTGGGCGAATGTGCAGTGCAGAAAAGCGCACTTGCAGATTGTGAAAAGGGTCTAGTACTTGTCCATATAAGCTAATTTCTTGTTCCACTATAATCTCCCTTTAAACCTTCCAGGCCCAGTGATTCTCATTGGAATCAACAATTATGTACGACAGTCAGCAACCACCCAGGAAAAAAAGGGGCTATTCTAATGCTAGATCTCATATTTAGCATCTGCTCTAATTATCCTGCCAACCTGGTACCCACACACAAAAAAAGACACATCACTTGAGAATGAAGAAATTACATAAGAATGGTCACACTGTTCCTGAAACTCGCTAAGGCAGCCTCTCTTTTCACCGTGCAGAAGTAGGGCATTTATTTTAGTTCTAAAATATAAATTTTGGATATTGGGTATTATGCTATACTATCAAAATGACTTTAAGTAATGAATTAATAAAAAATAATTGAAATAGTACTAAATATTTAATTTATGAATTGATTAAATTGCCACTTACTCTTGACTAATGTGCAGGAACAGCGTTTTTTGCACCAACCATGGCCATGCACAATGCAAATTTTGAAAACCAGTAGCTTACAATGAAAAGAAAATATGATAACTTTGGCCTGAAAGGGCTAACAAAAATGCCAATGCCTGCAAATGCGAATGCCAATATACTGACGGGTCGTAGCTGGCCATCAGCCAGTTGAGCAGCAGGCTGACGCAGTGGGGCAGGTCGAGCTGCTGGCTGGGAGGGAGGCGCTTGTTGAGCTGGTAGTACAGGGAGTTCAGCAGGGCACGCACACGCGTCACTCCGAGGGGTGCTTGCGCATCCATCACGTTGAGCGCATTCTCGCGGAAGGCCTCGATCAGGTTCCAAAGGTCCACTAAATGCACTGCACGGCATTCAACGGGGTGTTTGCATGATGTGACCCACCATGCATTTTAAAACTTAGGTTCAAACTTTAGTTCAGTTAAAACTTCAGTTCATCTGTTTTGTATAGTCAAAGCCTGATATATGTGATATACTTATCTGAGTTTTTTCTCTATAATTCTTTTTGTCCATACTGGACTGGATGCTGCAAAATCCGTTTTCTTTTATTAAATCAAGTGATTGATATATTATTGAATAAATGTTAGTGCTGTGTGAACTGTGTAAGGGTGTGTTGGGTCTTCTGCCAGGCGATATACCTGCAGTCACAACAGCTTTTTGTTTTCTTGTGCGAGGACACAAAACAATTTTCGAAATTGAAAATGCTCATCCATGCATGGCTAGTGCAGGCAGAACCATGTATAACATAGCCATGCATAGCATAGCCTTGTATAGCGCAGCATATCAAGAGGCATGAATAGGAATGATGGTGATGGGGAGGAAAGGGTAAACAAAAGCACAGTATTGTATATAGTATAGCAAAAGGTGGGAAAGTGAGGATGAGGGAAACGAGAAGGGTGAAGGCACAACCAAATATGGCTTTTTAACACGGAAGTCTTGAAAGGAACACGGAAGTCTTGAAAGGAACTTTTTGAATTCTTTATCGACTGAGATGAAACTTGCTGAGACAATGTATGTTAGCCTACAGATTACAAATATATGCAATCATTTTTCTGGTATAATATGTATCTCGTAAAGTATCACCCACTTTATACACTTTTGGGGAGCAAGATATTGCCTAGACTGAGAGAGTTACAAAGTAAATAAGCACATCAGAATGACCTGGATTGACTACAGAGTGTAAGAATGGGTGGTGTAAAGCTATTTGAACAAAACCTCAAAGTACTATGCTGAACAGTCATGAGTGAGTCAATGTTACGCTGGGAGCTAAGCCACAAATGTTCAACACACCATAGCTTTTGCTCAATCGTGTTTAGAACAGCCATTCTTGTCCTCTCGCATACAGTTCTCGTTTGACACTATTCTGATATACTCATTTACTTTGTAAGTCTCTCAGTTTAGACGCACCAACCAAAATGGCACATGGTATTGGTGCTATTTCAAAACTAGATATTGTATAAGCAAAATAATTGCATATTTGAAATCAGCATATGGAGACACATAAACTGAGCAAGTTTTATCTAAATCAATAAATGATTTTAAAAAGTTTTAAAGTGCAGTGAAAATATCTAATATTTGCAGCCAGAAGTTTTCTGACCAGAGTGTCATTCACTGATACGCTTCTCAATCAACCACTTTGAGAGCACTTTGCATTTAATTTAGGGCAGTTTTAAAATACAGTTGACATTTAAGGACACATATGCAAGTTGTCATACAGTCTAACCCATACTATTTTGAGGCACCACTTGAATAAATATTAGAAAAGTCCATTGAGCACGGAAATTTCCGACACCATTTGAAAGTTCATGTTCAATGAAATATTTGTCCATCAGTGGCTCAGAATTGGTTTTAAGCTACTTTGACAAATCCGGCTGAGACATCAAGAGTGTCCATGTACAAGCAAAAACGTTGGGAATACGAAAAGGCAAGAAATATTTTGTAAAAGTTTAGTAGTGTTACCGAGACAGTTTCTTACATTGACACCGTTTCTGGATGAAGCGAAGCTTGCAGGCTGTTCGGTAGGAGGCAAACCGGATCACGTCAAAGTTCTGGTTCTCTGCACGGGCCGTCAGATGAGCAGCATTATACAAGAAAGCAGCACACCATACAAAATTCAGTGTATATGAACAGCATGGAATGCATTTCTGTGATTATGATAAAGAATGAGCCCAACTTCAAATAAGCATGGCTCTAAATCTCTCACTGCATTAATTGCGTTATCAGCATTATTTATGATATGTGGAAAGGCCAGGACGGTTCAGTGCATACCCACCTGACCAACCTGACCTTACAGATGCCTTCGAGCATACTCTCAAGAAATGCTTCGTAGCATTTCAATTTGCCAAGCTTGTGCGACGCGTAGACTTCTAATGAAAACTCATATGCAGAGCAGAAGATTACACTAGACTCTCGTTAAACATAACCTCGAGACACCAGAAAAATATGTTCCATTTAACAGGAGTTTCATTTACGGAAATAAACATGAGTGTAGAATTAAAGTATGAACCCAATCATGTTATGGGCAGTTGTTCCGTTTAAGCAGCACTTCGGCATAAGTCATTTCTACTTACTGGTAGTCTATTGTATTGCCTTCACAGGCTGCACACGTAGGAAGAACTCAATTACAAGTGTATAACGTAAAAGGCAAAAACCTTCAAGCACACAACCAGATGAGTGCAATTGTCACACAAACGCTTATATGGCTTCTGTTTTTGTCACCGTCCTCACCTGGTTGTGCGGTTAAGCGCTTTGAATATTACCAACGCGCTCAAACAGCCACTTTAGTCAATTTAAAAGAATGGGTGCTGAATATTTTGTTAAAATCATACTGTCCTCATGCCAAGACTACTAATGGGGTGCAGTATGGTGCAGTGCCTGTAAATGGTAGAACACAGACTGCTCACTCATTTCAGCCATGAGCAACTTGACATCTGTCCCTGGCTCTTCGTCTGGGTACTCCATGTTGAGCCCTGTGATCTGGTTTTCCACCAGGAGAGCAGCAGGCTAATGTCACTCGTCGGTCAACTGTGGCCGTGTGTCAACTGGCCAGCCGCCCTCCACTGGCCCATAGCACTGCAAAACACAAGTTCTATTTACTCATCATATGTCAGAATACATATTGTCAGTCAAGGAGATATATAGCTGGCTCTGTACTTTTCAATGTATGTGTTTTCTTTCTTTTTTCTCAATAAAATTGCAGTTGTGAGTATGCCCTTGTTCATGTACCCCCTTTCTTCGACTCTGTTAGAGTTGCACTTTCAAACCATCATAATGGGAGGTTTTTCTAGAACGGCAAAAGCAGACGTAATTTTGTTCAACACAAGAATTCAACTAACCTGCCGACAAGTTCAAGTCATACAAACCATAGGTGCTGACGCCAGGTCCACTATCACTTTGTTGTTGCATGAAACCGGGTCGCAGACATCTGACAAACTACTTCAGGTATTTTACACCACAAATGTATGTGGTGTGTGAATAATGATGTTAAGAAAACACTGACCCTGGTTGCATTTAACAGTGACTGGTTATCTATAGTGACTGCTTATCAGAAAATCAGATTTGAAATTTTGGTAAAGGTAAACATAAATCAGATTCCATCATCTGCGAGTGCATACATCTCGGCACCTGCGCTGCGTGCAGACAAGAAAAATTGTGGATAATCTCTCGGCTGGAAGGTACGACTGCGCATGAGCTCTTGTCATAGATTGCTGAATCTTCATGTACAAGTTGCCACAATGAATATGCAGGCCCATTAAAGGTATCACATTTTATTAGAGATATAATACATTTTGATGATAACAGTGGAAGCCTTTGTTTGTCATATTTTCGTTAGTTTACCTTTATGGGTCAATTTTTATGAAGCACACATTCCATGTTTTTTTTATCAAGTTTAAAGCTGCAAAGTAAATATGCAAATATTATGCAGGCATCAGAAACATCGATTAACTGTGCAAGAGATTGTGTATACAATCAAATTATCGTATCTAACATGCATATGTTCTCAGTAAGTTATGAGAAATGCTGTAGAGGAGAACTATACTTTAATTTTTACGGAAATTTGTTAACCTCAACTGAGTGCGTGGGAATGAGAGCTTCCTTTTTTTTTTCCTTATTCATTTTTGATTGAATTCCTTATCTCATGCTGAGTTGTCACTAATGCTGTACATCGTTCAAAACTGTAACGCAGGTGATGCAATAGAAAGCGAGTATGTTGATATCTATGCCATGCAAATATTTGTACAAACTGCAGTCATCATGAAAATGTATGACGTTTGCTTTTGAAGAGCATAACATTTTCTTTTATGGTTGTCATCTATGACGAGTAAACCACTGCATGTTGGCCTAACAGAATCATGCACTATAGGCAGTGACTCTTTCTTTCAAAAGACGCGATTTCGGAAATAACAATTTGCAGAAACTTTTATCCAAGGAATACAGATGCATGCAGCGCTGTGGTGCAAAAAGGTACCTGCCAGCGGAACTTTTTTGCCAGCCAGCGGCTGCTGCTAGGGTGGGAAAGTCGCAGTGACGTCACGTTGTTTACAAACGGAAAGAGCTCCCATAAAAAAATAATAATGAAACCCTCTGCACTGTTTGTTTCTGTTCCTGACCAGCTGAACAGGTTCTTCATTTTCAAATGTTAATGTTTGTGTATTCCATTAATTATAAACTAGCAGTGGCACAGACAAAAGTCATTTAGCTTTATTGTTTCTAGGCATTTTAATTTCCCAGAATAACCCATTTAGGTTGCTGTGAATTAGTGCACATAAGATAAGGGATGGCTTTGGGAGATGCTCAGAAGGAGCACCCACTTGTTGACGCTGTAATCAGCTTCTCTGCTTTTATTGAATCACATGCAAGATTCAACTGTCAAAAAGTTCCTTTTACGCCATTTTTTTTTTTCAGAGTCACAACTGACGACTTCCTTCATTAAACACTTGTGTTTGGACGGTTTGAACTTCAAGTTCATGACTTATAACATAGCAGTCATTTACGTTAGTTTAGGTTAGGTGGTTTCGGTTAGGATAGCCCAGCAGTTATTTACATTAGTTAAGGTTAGGTGGTTTCGGTTAGGATAGCCCAGTAACTACAAATGACTGGTCGCTGCATTATGCCGTGTGTGCACATCTTTTGCGACACCATTCACACTTATTTCTCCCCGATAGTTCGGAGGATTATTAGCGTAAGCTACCAGTACGTACGCGTCTGAAGCAAGCGGGCTCAGAAAGCGAAACTTCGCGACGCAGCGCCCAGAGTGCCGCCCGTGGTCGCACGCTATTCTCTGCGACAAGTATCTGAATCACGGCCTTCGAGCGAACTCAATAAGGCTGCTTCAGCACGCATGAGTAAACGAGAAGCCAGCGGTTCGTGATCTGATCGCTGGAGGTTCCAAGTGTGGCATTTGCGACAACATAAATGTTCCGCGTGTTTATTTGCGTTTTCTTTTTTTGTCTCGATTCTCCAAGACGATCGGATTGCCGCTGCTTTGCAGCACAGGTGTTCAAAGCCGCTTATCTCCTGCAATCAGCGAATCTTCAGCTCGCAAACACCGCAGAGAGCAGCGATGTGGCACCGGGTACGACGACTCTGGTGCAGCGCGATGCTGGGGAAGTAATACATTGAGCGAGTTAAGCCAGTTAAGCGCAACGCGCGCGTTGTGGCGCTAAAGCCACGCCCAAGTCTATCTCGGCGCACTTTATATTGGGAACTTATCTGTCCCCATTCACGCAATGCACGTACGGACGCTAGCGACCGAGCAATAGGCGGCGGCTGAAAAAAAAAAATCACATTTCGCGAAGAGGGTACAAGTTCGGTTCCAAACACAATGCGTACAATACTCACAGGAAAGGTACAAAATCTTCAGCCATTCATCAAACCTTTCGCTGTTCAATAATTTCTATACGAGATAGTTTTCTCGGGTCTAAGCGATTGGCTAACGTCAAACATGGAAAAGGCACGCCATTTTTGCGTAGCGCGGAAAACAAACAATAATTCAAAATTTTAAGAAGACGCAAGGCAAGCTGGTTTCCACGCATTTATATATAAAGTGATTTGTTTTATGTTACAATATAAAAGTTAATTCGCAAAATTTACAATTGTTGAGATATAATAGTGTACAAATAACATAGCCTTTGAGACTAGAAACTACCTGCTAGCTGATCTTAAATCAATGCGTAGTTGCAACATTCGCTGTTTGGCTGCGCTACATGTGACTAGGCTTCAAGCATCAAAGCAACTGCGGTTAGTTGTCTAGCTTGGTAAGTAAAAGTTGCATGAATTGCATGGATAAATAGGACAACTAGGTAAGAAAACAAAGTCGCGTTATGGCGACACTAACGTAATTTAACTTTTTCAAGTGAATTAAACACCGTTGTGGCCTTGTGGAAGCCAGTACCTTGCCCACACGTCATCAAG
This sequence comes from Rhipicephalus annulatus, assembly GCA_013436015.1. NCBI lineage: Eukaryota > Metazoa > Arthropoda > Arachnida > Ixodida > Ixodidae > Rhipicephalus > Rhipicephalus annulatus. The sequence goes on along the minus strand of WOVY01015037.1, from coordinate 216,698 downwards.
AAACGAAATACAAACGGCGTGAGTGATCCTGTAGCGTCTACCTGCGAGTGATTACGGTAGTGACCGTTCCTGTGCGCCGACGCCTACCTTGCGAACTGCTCGACTGTGGCGTTTTCCTGTGGCGCCCTTTCTACCGCGAGAAGATATCATTTCCTCTTGTGCCCACGTACTCGATTTCAGCTATGTCGAGAAAACGTTGCAGCGTGGTAACCCAAACTGTCCGTGCTGTGCTCTACGTGTAGCTGTGCGCGATCACCCGTGAACGAACGTGAACTTCGTTTGGAGGTCGTCGGGATGGGTAAGTTGACCGGCACGCCTACTGTCAAAAGTAGTTGCAATCACAAGCGCGTTAGCGCAACTGCTCATCGCTTAGGATCAAATACGAGCGGCTGTGCTCCGGGGCGCGTAATTCGATTGCCGGAGCCCGCTTACCGGTTTATAGCGGATGTCTAAAATGTACTGCTGCTTTCGTCATTTGGACGTGAGCTTCTACGCTGCTGACCCGCATCGAATGACATGAGTCTGCCAAGTTGAACGTAGTAACTAATGTGATAGCATGTCTGTAGTAGTTTTTAATTCGCTCGCATACCACGAGAACAAACAATGCATGTTGACAGCAACGCAGTACCACCCTGACGTGAAACGGTGGCCCTTACTTTCGGGTAGCAGACAGCCTGCAGTAGTGTATACCGTGCAAGCATGGCGGACGCCGCACCTCCGCGGAGTTGCCTCGCTATTAAAGAAGCCCGTGGGCGCTCGAGTTTCCGTGCCGTCGGGAGCCATTGGTCCGAGACCTGGGGCGCTGGTGTGCGTGCGCGTGTTTGTGTGGTTTCGCGACCGCTGCCTGCGCAGACCCTGTGACGAACGCGCTGTCGGGTCGATACGCGGACGGAGGAGAGGGCTCGCTTGGCACCGCATTGGGAACCGCATCGCATTCTGTGTGCCGCCGCTGGGGGATCCTGTGTCCTTTTAAGGGGATCCCAGAGGTCGTGCCTTGGCGGCTCCAGAACTTCTGTCGTCGCCAGCTGTTCCGATCGCGCCATGCTTACCCCCGTCCGACGATGCATCGCCTTCCGATCCGGACGAGGCGACGAGATCACCGCCGGCGAGGCCTCGCAGCCTCTCTGCGTGTTTGCCTCCTTACGGGCGGTCTGGAGCTTCGGCCGACTTCTCGGTTGAGCACGCGGCTATGCGACTCGTGCCGTAGTGGTCCGTAGTTTTTTCTTGTTGAGCGCGGTGTATCCACGAACAACATCGGTAGCTGGGCGCTGCTCGTATATACCGACCGCCATGTAGGTTCGTAGCGATTTAGCTGCAGCAAAAGCACTCGTTTTGTTCTCGTTTCCGATTTGATGCACCTTCTCGTAGGATAGAAAAAAAAAAGCGCTCAAGAGACATTTCCTCCTCCGGCGGCACTAACACACGCCCTTAGTGTATCCCACCATGTAGGAGTTCACATTGATAATCGAGTTTTGCGAGAGAAGCATTAGTTTCTGCATGTTAGAAGTACACCCTCCCCACGTACGGTGCTTGGTTGCTTAGGCACTGCTGTAGCCAACTCGAAGCGGCATGTCCTTCCTGCACTCCAAGTTTGCGCTGGTGTATGGAAAGCCAATGGGTTGGCTCCATCCTCAAGCAGTGCGAGCAACATGACTGTGAGTGCACCCTTTTTAAATTGGTACACGTATCATTATATGCGTCTCTCATAATCATATGGTGGTTTTGGGACGTTAAACCCCACACATCAATCAACACGTATCATTACATGTGGCATGCACATATTCATTATTCTATACCACCAGATAGTGAAGCCAGGGAATTGTACTGTTTTTTTTATATCTATTATTGTGTTAATCGTGATGCAGATGCGATACACTTAAAATGTTGTAGTGCCACATTTGACGAGAACAGGACAGTGGAGAATGTGACAGGACGGGCACTGTCTCCAACTACTTTTATTGAAAACACACATATTGCACTTAATAGCAATACAAGGCAACGAACGCATGCGCAATCAATCATAGAACAGTAGACAGTGTGGGAGCACCTCATCAGTATCATAGCATGCCAATCAATATAAGATACTAAACAAAAGGTGACAGTTTGCACAAATCCGTAGTACATAATCCTTAATGAGCTTAACCTGTAGTACGTGATTCCTGCACAAGTTTTCAGTACGTGATCCTTAACATGAACCTTGACGAGCAAACAGCTGACCAATAAGCCCTTGCATACTACCTGAAGGCATCAAGTCTGTCAGAACGAGATCCTCACTATGCTAATTTTCATCAACTCAAAGAAATGATACATCAAAGTTTCCTTCCTTTGTGCACTGCACATATTCAGTGACATAAGGTCATTTAGCTACCTTACAAGGTAGACTCAGTGAAACTCATTGATTTCGATGTTAAGTGACGGTAAGGGTCATTGAAAGTTCAGGTGTTTTGGAGACTTGATAGCCTTCCTTTGAGAAAAATTTCCCATAGTGACAACGGCTCGCTTCTTTTCTGCAAAGTACAGCAGCTCCATCGTGAGGCAATTGCTGTAGGGGGACTGCAAACTGACTTGCACAAGACAAGTGGCATCAAAAGATTTTGGAACAGTCAAGATTTTTAAGCAGCCACAAGCAAAAAAAAAACTATGTAAAGAAAATTTCATATTCAGAATGTTATATACTATGGCAAATGATATGGAAAACTTGGTCTTTAATCTTAATCTGCCGGAAGAAGAATATGGGGATTCAGTGTGTGAGTTTTATTGATGCTGTCACGTGTATATGTCAAGTGATCATTCATAAACTACATCTTTATTTTTTCTCTTATTGTTAGTTAGCAAAGGAAAAAAGTAGTTTTCTTTCCTCTGCCTAAACTTGTAATGAGCGGTAAGTTTTAATGCAAAGATGTGGAAGTGTTCAAATTCTTTTACCACAGGTCGCTACTCTTACGAGTATCATGTTCACTTGTTTCCACTATTTAAATGCTTAATTTTTTGTGTTTTGTTTTGTATTTTTCAATTCGTAGGTTGCTGTGGATGCTGTGCAGCATTACGGCCCCGCTACAAGCGATTGGTGGATAATATCTTCCCAGCCAACCCAGAAGTGAGTTGTGCAACTCTAACCTCTCGCTTGTTCTTAAATTGCACTTGCCCACCCGCAGAAAATTCAGAATGTGAAGCTCTTTCTTGTGTTTTCTATTTTTCAGTGTGCTAATTCAATCATGGCATTTCGTCTTCTGTTTGTTATTAAAGTTTTAAGCAAGAGATGGGCTTTTTGATGTCATTGTATCATTTCCTTTTTCAAGTTCTCCTTTGTCTTATTCTTGTTTTCCTAACTTTAACACGTGCAATTTCTTGCAAGATCCCAGCTTGTGCATTTCGAGCGTTTCATTGATGACAAGAAATTTAGCAACATGTGCTTTTTAACCTTGCGTACCCTTTCATGTTATAAGGTGCACTCCTTTTGCCTCGGCACATAACAGTATAAATTGTTTTCAAGTGTCATGCCTAAGATATTTTGGGGAAAGTGGCTGGACGAAAGAATCGATACTATAAACTTCACCAAACGCACACATCTTTTGTTTGTCGTGGCAAGACGGATTGCGAGTTTAATCTTTAACACTATCAAATGGCACCACCTTTGGATGGTGGCTGGGTAAACAGCACTCCTTTTAACGGGACAGTTCCATCACATCCGAGGTAACAATTCTTGAATAAATCTTGTAGGCTTGTGTGAATAGTAACTGCTAGGTTTGAAGTGAATTTAAAATGAATAGTGCTGTTCAATAATTTCAAATTGAATTGAAATGGTATAGTAACTGCTAGGTTTGAAGTGAATTTAAAATGAATAGTACAGTTCAACAATTTCAAATTGAATTGAAATGGTATTTGTCACATATAAAGAAAAGTGAGCATATTTGTCATGACCCAACTAACGTGCAAAATATTTATTTAAAAATTGAAAAAAGGCATGTGCGAATGTCATGCTGTTTGGTTCAAAGAAAGCGGAAGCAAAGTTGAATATTAGCAGGAGTCGACTTTGGTAAAATGCAAGTGATAACTTGTAAAATATATTACGTTTCAAAATTTTCTATGCTTAGATCATATAAGCCGGTATAACAAGCTGTTAAACTTAAGTCATGAATAGATGTCAGAGTAATATGTTCGTTTAACCTTTAAAATAGCGCTTCACGTCAGTGCGAATTTTTTTATGGGTGTATTTGCTGTATAGCACCCCTTTACTGCAGTGAGACCACTTTTACAGGCGGTAACATGCAGACTAATATACACTTATTCGTTCATTTCGAATACATAGAAATTTCCAATGCCTTTTGCCCTTGTATCCAAGACATACACTTGTCTGAAATAAAGAGATGATTGATTGATTGAATATTTAAATTTAAATCAAAGGGAATTTGAATACTGTAGTATTTGCTCTAATATTCAAAGGGCTCGTATATTCACACAAGTATCTCATCTTGCTTATTTTCATTGTTTTGCGTAATTATTTCAGGATGGCCTGGTGCGCAATAACATGGAGAAGCTCACATTCTATGCGCTCTCCTCACCTGAAAAGCTGGATCGCATTGGCGAGTACTTGGCGTTGCGGGTGTCGCGCGACATCTCGCGCCACCGGCTCAAGTACGTCGAGATCTCGATGGAGGCAATGGACCAGCTTCTGGTCGCCTGCCATGCCCAGAGTCTCAACCTGTTTGTCGAGAGCTTCCTCAAGATGGTGCAGCGACTGCTGGAGTGTCAGAACCCGGATTTACAGCTGCTTGCCACTCAGTCGGTGCGTCTTCCTCCCATAACCCTGTCAGGGGCGAATTACAATTCACTGTCTGGAGATGCGTCAAATTCTCATGGCGAGATTCCAAGAAGCTCAGTATTGAATTCCTGGAAAGAAAATGAAGGAATGTGTTGTGTTGTCTTTGTTCTAGTAATTACTGTTAATTAGCATGAAATTAATTATATAATTATACTGTGACCAGTAAGCTTCAATTCTTGCATAAAAAACAAAAACAAATATTAGGCCCAGAATTCATGCACAGTTTGATTCTTTAGTTGCACTAGTTTCCTGCAACATAAAAAAAACTTCTTGTAGCCAGTCCTGGAACGCAGCACATCGAGCAATCATGGGGCATGGTAGTGCCTGCAGCAGGTTACGGATTCCCTGCAGTAATAAGAGACACAATGAAGCTAAATGAACATTAGCTGTCTACTCAGATGGCCTCCAACAATGTGAACACTACATTTCAAGCCGTTTAAAAAAACGTAGTGTGTGACACACCACCGAAGTTTCTGGGCACAATACACCTCTCCTTGTTTGCAAACAGTGCGACGTCGCTGTGAGCACGCCGCTCACCATCCTCTTCCTCAGAGCAGGTAATGGTTGGCAAGAAGTTCCGCCAGCAGGATCCTTGTGCATAGCATTGCTGCGTGTGTAAACATTCCTTCAACAGAAATTTCTGTGAATAGCTGTTTTCTGAAGTCGTAAGAGTTAAAAGGAAGGGTCACTACCTACAGGGCATGTTCATTTAACATGTGGCAATTTGCTCGTTGTAGGTGGCAGTTACAAAAAAAAAAATGTTATCCTCTTCGAAAGTGAATGTTCTGCATGTTCACAATGACTGGAGCTTTGAGAAATATTTGTGCATCATAGATGTGAATGCACTCAATATCCGTCGTGACACGTGCACTGCAGTTTTAAACGAGATACAACATTGGCAGCAGTATGGTTTCGAGCTGCTGTGTGTGAGATCACTAGTAACATTCTCACTCACTATGAAAAGCTATGATCTGAGATCAGTGGGAAAAAAAGACAAGAAACACATTGTGCATGTGTGTTAGGCTGACATTAACAAATCCCCATGAAAATTATAGCGAAGTTCTCCCCTACAGCATTCCTCATACCCCACAGAAAGTTTATGGGATTTAAACCCGAAACCTAATGATATAGGTGCTCTCTTGCGCAGTTACCTCGCTGCATTTGATGGCTACAACGTATTTGTATACGTACTTTGATCTTTTAAACCTGATACAGAATTTGTATTGCGCATTCTCATTTCATAAAGATCAAGCCATTAAAGGCACCAAGTATATGAGAAACAAGATCTCTCTGCTGTTTCCATTAAGATGTGTGAGGTCTCCGGTAATATGAGTTATACATTTACTGGGTTTGCATAGTCGCCATGGTGCAGCATATATGGCCCAGCTTCGGCAATGCTAAAACATGTTAAATAGCTCATGCGTCGCATATTTCAGCTCGGAGATGTACCCACCCGCAGATTATTGTGTCAAACGCATTTTTACCTTGACCAAAATGTTGAATCGTGAAGTTTCATCGTCAGCCAGTTACTGCCACCTGCCGGAAATGTGTGCCGATATTTTCCCAAACAAGATGCACCGTTATTCACACAGCACACACCACACACAATAATTGAAGTGTCCATAAAGGTGAACCAATATTGTCCATGCCTTTTAACGCACACTACATGCTACAATAAGCACTGCACATGTCCATGACGTCTGATGTTCTTCGCACGGGCCGCCACGTGCTTGTACTTTTTTAAGATAAACAGCCAGCCAGCGTGGCAGGTATTTCATCACGCAGCTTAACACATACCTAGATGTTCTCTAGCACCTATCACATGTAATCTTGCCACAGTAAGCTGAAGTTTAGGCATTTAAAAAAATAAAAAACTTGTCTCAGGCACTGTGCGACTGTACCACGCTTAGGCACCAGCGGGAATGTTTTGCCAACGGCCGCCCTGCATGTGCGCTGGTGGCGTCACGCTGCGACGTACCCTGATAGAGGTCTATTGTACACGCGGCACTTGAAGGGCATAAACTGATAATAGGTGACTGAGGCTGTGTCCTTGACCATCTTTGCCTCTGCATTTTAAATCATTCATTTGCTGTTTTTAGTTATTTAGTGTGATGTTAAGGACAATGCAGTGGGTTATACTGAATGTTTCAGCTAACTTTTGCCTAGTATTACAAAAACAAGCACATGTGCTATGCGTGTTAAATCGACCCCATTATTGTTCTGAGCCATACACAACATGTCGTAATATTTTTCCAATCTTCTAAGCTGCCTAATTAACAAAAATTGTTTAACAAGACTTTCAGTTAGCAACTCTAGCAAAAAACCTTCAATGCAAAAGTTGTAGCTTTTCTTAAACATCAGAATATTTCATTCACGCTAAGATGACTTCTGATTTGATAAGCTGGGAAGATAACAAAGATCACTTAATTAATCTTTAAAGCCCCTAATTAAACATATTCACTATAACAGTTTTAATTCTGTTCAGCAATTGGGGTTAATTCATTCATGCCAAGATAGCTGCCCAGTTTAATTGTCATTCAGCGTGTTTTTTTTTGTTCTTGTTTTTTTTTTGAATGCGCAAGACCAAAAAGTTCATGTGGTACAATTTAGCTGAAACACCCTGAATATTAAAAATTGTAATAGCTGCATACCTTCAGAGATGCATGTAAAAGCGAACTTGTGCTTTCTTTTTTTGTTGCACCTTTTCCTTTAGCCAAATACACCAGGTTTTGATACAAAAAGATACATATTTTTTTCGTGTTAGTCAAGTGCCAGCTTAATTCTATGCACTTAGTATGTGGATTTGTTCCTTTCTCGCGCTTGCAGTTTGTTAGGTTTGCCAATATAGAAGAGGACACGCCATCATATCATCGACGGTACGACTTCTTTGTGTCCAAGTTTTCCTCCCTCTGCCACGACAACAATCCAGATGTCGAGCTGAGGAAACAGTAAGAACTCTTGAACCTGTTTTTTTTTTTTTTGAAGTATTTTGCCTATTGTTAATTAAATGGTTGAAGAAAAATATGGTGTGGAGAGTCAATCATAGTGCATAAAGGAAAATTGGAAAGGTTATTATCATAACTGTAATATTTCAGTATGTTGAACATTCGCGAGTGAAATTGCAGCCTGACATTGACCCACTCGCGAATGTTCAACATGCCATAATTTTATCTCAGATGGGTTCAGAACATCTTTTTTTGTCTTCTTGCATACAGCACTCATAATAAATTGTCATAATATTCCAGTTTACTTGTTAACTTTCTCAGTTTAGAAGTATATGTGCCAAAGCAGATAAAATTTTTAAGACTGTATATTGTGTTAGAAGAATATATGTATATTTCAAATCAGTACGCTTTTATATATAAACTGGGAAGTCTAATAAAAATTGATCAAGCATTTTGAAAAAGCTCTTATAGAGACATGTGTCCTCGGCATGAGTGTAGCATGAGATAGCGACGGCAGAAATGATTGCATTGAGCGGAGCGTTCACTGACGAGGCTTTTGCATTTGTCCTTGTCTTGTCATCTGATCTGTACTCTATTTCTAATGCATGTCCAGGCTAGCAAAGCTTCAGACATTTAGGGCCAGGGCTTTTCAAGACGAGCCCCTCTTGTGTGTGTCTGTAGGCTGCGTCTAGCGGGACTACGGGGTCTACAAGGAGTGGTGCGGAAGACTGTCAGTGACGACCTCCAGGTGAACATCTGGGACGAAACCCACATGGAAAAGATTGTGCCTTCGCTGCTGTTCAACATGCAGGATGCCAAGTGAGTTGTGTAGACAAATGGTTGAAGACTTGCCTCCCAACTGATTGCTCCATGGAGTGTGGCAGGATGTGCACTTGCCACTTATGTCATGGCATCGAACCTAGAGCTAGAAGTTGTAGGCAGTATTGCATAGTGAAATAGTTTCTCGATCTGTTTAATGCCAGGCCAGAACTAAATAAGGAACAACGAAGGGCTTCGACGTGTTGTACAGCTTTTAAAAGCATTTTTGATAATGGTTACTTCTCATTGTTTGAAGGTTCGACTCGTGCAAAAATGCTGCAATGGCTCACAGGCTGCCACCTTTTGTTTCTGGGCACGAGTTCGAAAATTTGATCCCTATTCATTACAATCGTAATCTTATCGGGGCAGAATATAAAAACGTCACCATGTCTTAACATTCAATGCACATTAAAGAAGCCTGTGTAAGTAAAGTTAATCTGAAGCACCGTAGTGTGTGTCTGTGTATGTATGCATGTGTGTGTTTGTGTGTGTGTATTCTGATAGCAGCATAACAGCACTAAATTGATTTAATTGTTTATAGGCATGCTCTGTATGCAGTTGGGTAGAAGGGGAATAAAAGGTCTGGATTTTAGCTACACTCAATCATTTCATGAAGCTCAGCCAACCGACACTGCCAGAAAACTGATACTTCAGTGCATTTGGGTCAAAAAGTTAAAATTGCAGCTCGTGTTCAAGTGTCGCTTATTGCTAAAAGCAATATATAAGTGCCCAGTACTAGGGAGCAAAAGGATCTAAGCACCCTATATCACTGCACCTATTGCTCTTGGCAGTACACAACACTTTAACAAACGCTGCAATTTTAGCTTATTAAGCTAAGTAAGCTGAAGTTGCAAATTAGCACTAGGTGTGCGTAGTTTCCATAGTGCAAATATCTCTTGCCACACATGATTGGCCAAGGCTCGCGCAAACGTTGAGAAAGAAGGATGCCATGCAAACCTCGACCAATCGCTTGTAGCAGATATTTTTGTTTGTTTATAGAATGTTTACAGGACTGTGCCTTGGGTTGAAGGACGTTGGGTCTGTGAACGGTAACATTTTCTCAAAGAGCCGATCCATTTCTTGCGACTTATGGTCAGATGACAAACTTTTTTCTGGAAAGTGCGAGTGTTCCATATGGTGCGCAAAGAGTTGCTGCCAAAAAGAACATGAAGCCTGCGGAATGACCCTTCTTGTTCTGTGAGATCCCAATCTTGTCTCCAGCAAGACAGATTCCTATTCCACGGCTATGGTACAAGTTTAAAGAGGGTGTACCACATTTGCTCCATCCGACTCTGTTCACCTGACAGATGTTTCCATGGTCTGGCATTTTACAACTCTCTCAACTTTAAGAAAATATATTAAAAATAAACTGGTTTTGCTAGCCAGACACTGGACAGGTGGTAAGCCAAGCTATGGTTAAATAAGCAAACTTACTATAGAATTCAATGCAGTTACAACTGAAACTGCTATTACTTCAATGGAAATAGTGGGGCCCTCTGAAGATAAACATCTAAATAATAATTCAGCTGCATTTTCGGGGGGTCCTGTTTGATCTCTGACTGCTTTAAGGCTTATCTGTTGCCTAGCTTGTAATAATAAGAGCATGGGAACTCATCATGTCTTCATGTTGACATGAATGCCATGAATCGGCAAGAAAAACAGGCGCTACATTTCGCCCTGATTTGAGAAGGTGTTGATTAATCGACATGGGCAATAACTTTTAGGCTGACATAGCTTTATGCCGGCATAGCCTTAGGTTGTATTATGTTTTGTTTTCCTTCCTTCGCGTTATCGTTCTTTTGTGCACCACCGTGCTAAGATATCTTTAGGCCAACACAGCTTCTAGCCCTATTGTTTCATTTTTGTACCAAACTATACTGTTCAGTAACGCTATTTTACTTTGCTATAAGCAGCAGCAAACTATTTCTCTTCATTTCCTTCCAGCTTAGAAAAGGCAAGAACTCCTTCCATTCACTCACATCAAGAAAGCGCAGAAGTCGGCGGCACTGCCAAGACAAGGTTTTGATTTGCTCTCATTCAAATTCTTCTCGCAAGTGTCGTTGGCCATAACGCTACTGTAAGCACAGCGAGAAATCGCCCATAATGCCGCCAGATTGCTTACGCTAACTCCTTTAAGTGCTCTGTAACGTTATAAAAAAATTTCGATGGTCATTTACGCTATCACTAAGACGACTTGGAGGCCTTATTGGTGATGTATCAAAGACTGATACGTCATATCAGAAGCATAATTCATTGTGCCTCATTTACATACTTCTCTGGCCTACTGCTCAATCCACTAGGCCCTGGTTCAGCGTCTTCCCGTGTTATTCAACAGCCGTCAGTTGGCTCAATGATATAAACGGCACTCTTTTATACCTTTCGAGAAGCTGACAACAATCTGCAAAAGCTTTCCATGACATCTGCTTTACTAGGGGATCATCTTCTTCATTTTGTTTATCGCCTCAGCTTCTTAGTTTTGCAATGACGAGTTCTCAGCCTGTGTGCTTCAAGACATGCTTGAAAGGTCACACGATTTTTTGTACCGTTTCATGCTCACACTGCTGTTTTGTTCAAGGGCACCTTCACATCAGCAGATACAGCTTTCACTTTAAGAAAGAAAACAGATTGGTATAAGATATGAGCAGTTATTCTGTGAGAATTGGAAGTTACACTTAAGCAATATGTACCACTGCTTTCTTATGTTTGGCAGTGCGCGGGCTTCGGAGACGCCAGATAGTCCCCAAGTGGAGACACCCGTCACCTTGGCCGAGAACTGCTTCCGGGAAGTCATGGGGCGAGCCACATACGGTCACATCTCATCCGTCATCAAGCCAGTTCTGAAGTGAGTAGCGATCTCGCACAGCCTCGAATCATCATTGGCCAGGGAACAAAATGCACTCCTCTAAGTAGCTAGCTGCAGAAATGTCTACTATGCCACATTTTCAAACTCTTTTTCTTTTTTAAAGTTTGAAAACGGCAACTGCAACTGTGTGCTATCCAGACATCTCCAAATAATTAACTGCTGCGCATTTGAGCAAACCAGGTTTCTAGCTCTAAAGGTGGGTAAATAATGATTTATTGCAAATGGAAATTTATTCTGTCAGGATACTCTGTTAAAATTTTCTAATTATCTTGATAAATCTGCCCAGTTATTTAGATTTCCTTGCATTGTATGAGATATGGGCATGTGTAGCTTTACTGATTATGAGCACTTATTTATGTTCACTAATTATTTTTGTTCATTCCAAACATCAGAGCGAGTTTGTAGATATTTTTTACCTCTGTTCAATGAGCAGCTCTGCACTTTGCTAGCAATCTGTTACCTCATGGGCGAACAGAGGGGAGCACTATTTGTTTGTTCTGCTTGTCCAGGCACCTGGACAACCACCAACTCTGGGTACCCAACACCTTCTCTGTGTACACATTCAAGATCATCATGTACTCCATACAGGCAAGTGAAACGCTTGCCAAACTGCACATTATTCAACTGCCCCTTTTAACTTGGTAGCGTTAAAAGTCCCACGTCACACGAAATGAGGTGTCGGCATCAGCGGTGTTGTCCGCAATACACAAAATCCTGATGGATGCATGAAATAAATATATCTTGGTTTGGGACCAAGTCGAACCCAGGAACCCAGGGCATTTAAGTATTATATCGTGTAGCCACATTACTGCTTGAAATCGTTAAAAAAGAAAGAACTTACGCAAGCATTATGTCATATAAGAAGTCGCGTTAACTGATATCATGTTGCGTGGCAAAAGTGTGAAATTTTATTGGCTGTCGTACCTGTGAATTGCGTTACGAGTGTATGACTTAAAGCTGCCTATCCATTACAAAAGGGTCATCCATAATTCCTTATCATCACCATTATCCAAATCCTGAACAAAGGGTGCAAACTGCATAGGTATGCATATAGCCTTACACATGTATAGTGGTTTCTCTCCTACTTCGAAAAATGGCGAATTGTGGTATAGTGGTCACTTTGCAATTGGTGTTTCAGTAGGCACCCTGGGAGAGCTCACAACGGGCAGTGTCGTGCATGCAAATGCTCCTTCACTAACGGGGTTGTTGAGGTGTCCAACAAAAAGTGAAGTATGGCGAGCGGATGAGAAAGCATTGCTAACATGACCCGACAATGCTATTGCATTCTACTTTTAAAGGCAAGGTCTTCTACTGGAAGGATGCTTTGCTTTTGATAGAAGATAATGCCTCTGTGCAGAATGTCCTCAGAGTCTGTATATATTTTTTACGTGCATGCTCACAGGCACAGTACTCGTATGCGGTGATCCAAATCCTGATGAACCACCTGGATGAGATGTACCGAGTTGAAACTGGTGCCAGCACTGTGGACGAGACCGATCAGGACCAGGGTACCCCTGTCTCCAAGGGCCCCAAAGTCCGCACTGGCATTGTCAAGGTGCTCTTCCACATCGTCACCATCGCAGCCGGAGAAAGTGTTGGGCCCTCGGTCCTCGAAGTGTTCCACTCACTGCTGAATCACCTGCGGCATTCAATCACCATCCGCAGGTGAGCATTGACAGGTGTCAAGAAATGCATTACTTGCACATACTTACATTGCAAAAGTGACAGACTAAATAAACAGTTACTGGCAGGTCATAAAACGCTGATCAAATATTTTTCATTCTGACATTAAATCGTCACATAGACAGGGTTGCCCCTGGTGGCTACTTTTCGCCAAATTGGCAAATTTGAGATGCCCGTGGCGACATAAAATCATGATTGACGACATAACAATATTTTTGTGATTTCCGGCTTAGATCTGGACTGAGTTATGTATTTTATTCTCAGCGTCTTCAAAACAAATGGGCAACAAAATTTTTGCTATTTGTTCTAGCTTTAGACTCACCAGTAGGAGGTCCACTTTACGCGCAGTTCAGTACGTCTGTTCTGTTCCTCGTGTGTATTTCATCAATTCACCAAGATCCTTGAGGCTCTGGTGCATCCACCAGCAACCTCCAAGCACAATTTAGGTCAGTGGACTTTTCGCGTGCCTCGAGGTGGTGGTGTGTACTAAGTCCTTTAGGGGCTTCAAGAGCTTTAGGCTTTTTTAAAATTTGGCTTCTGAAGTGGCTAGGTGATGGTAAGGCCGCGTGTTCCGACCACAGCTCCAACTGTTCTAAATAGATTGTCGACTTCTTCCCGGCTGTAGTACCCCCTAATTTTTTATGTGGAGTTCAAATTTCTTAATAACATTCTTTTAGGGTCGGCCAAGAAGTCTTCTTTGGACAGCCTTCAGAAACTGCACTGAAGCGAATGTTTAGCGTAAGCATGACCGCACAGAAAACGTGTTGCACGCAGAAATATGGTTAGTGAAAGATGAGGGGAGAAGTCGGACATGTTAGATATGTGGTGCAGAAAATGAAGGATGTGAGAGTGTGTAGTGAACATGTGGATCGTAAAGTACATGGTTGAATCTAACACAGTGCTCATTGGTTGTTAGGCGAGGTGGTGTAGTGCACGAGACAAGAAAAAGGGTCGAACACAATGACGCCCATAGAGCGTGGTGTCTTGGTGGTCATTTCTTTGTCTCGTCTTCTGCGCTACTCTACTCGACTCCTTTAAATCTTTGGCCAGCTGCATATGACCTTCTCGTTTTGCATCTTGTGCATACAGCTCGGATGGGAGTGATGTTGAGGACGAGCGAGAGTTCCAGGAGGCAGTGATTGCCACGTTGGGCGAGTTTGCCAACAACTTGCCCGACTACCAGAAGATCGAGATCATGATGTTCATCCTTGGAAAGGTGCCCGCACCCCAGGGTCCTGACGAGGGCTTTGATGCCCATGACGGCGGTGTGGCACCAAACTTGAAAGACAACTCGGAGGTCTTGCTGCAGCACATCATGCTCAAGTCACTCCTCACGGTAAGCACCTTCTTAAAAAAAATATCATTGCATGTGAAGAAAAAAAAATTGCAGTGCAAAGGACCACAAGGACAGACAAAGAACTCAACATAATTCGCTTGCTTTGTAATGTTCGAATAAATGCTGAAACTTTTTTTTTTTTTTGCTATGCGACTACAGGATCAATGCTTGTATGTGCTTTATGCTGTGTGGGTATTTGTAATATGGGTGGTTTGGGGGCTTTGGGAGCGCTTACTGTCACAGAATTCGTTTCGTTTTATTATTTTTGCATGTTTGCCAATGTCAGTGTTTTGCAGTATATTACTTCATGTACATCCCTTTTTTTCCTTTTATCTTTTTCTTTTTTCGAGCTTGTCTTGTGTGAATTATTTATGCCCCACTACTGCCTAAGGCCTTCATGGAAGGCTGGCAGTAGGTAACAAAATGGATAAAATAAAAAAAAAACGCTGGTTCTTTTTCGGTCCTTGTGTTGCCTTGCACTACAATTTTTTTCTTCAGAAGTCATGAGCCAATTAGGCCAAAGAAACATTTTGCTAACGCTGTTTCCAGTGTCGGCTAGTGTAGCCTAGTATAGGCTTACAGTGGTGGGCTGCGGGCGACGTGCATAGGGTGGCGATGGTGCGTTCACGCGACAGAGTCTATCATTCCATTGGTGCGGGAATTTTCAAGCGTTCTGAATCATTGGTCTCTCCGAGTAACCTGCATAGTAACCACACCATAAATAGACCTTTCCAGGAAAAATCTGCACTGCCACGAAGCCCCACTTCGAGGTTAAATGTCATAGCCTCACATCGACTCATTCTTTTTCAAGTTTAAAAGCTTGTTATATTACTAGCTTAGATGTTCTAAGTATAGTAAATTTTCAAGCATAACATATTTTACAGGTTATCACTAGTATTCTGCCGAAGGCCAAATCCTGATACTATTCAATGTTGCTTCTACTTCCTCTGAATAAAAAAAAAAATATTTGCACGATCCATGTTTCAGCTTTCTTTTTTTTATATTGTGCAAGTTAATTGGGTCATGACAAATGTGCCCATTTTTTTATATGTGATGTACAGTGTTTGGATTCGACTCAAAATTATTGACCAGATCATCAATCGCTTCGAATTCACACCAAACCTAAAATTTACTATTTGCACAAGCGTAGTAGGAAGGGAAGACATACACGTTCTAAGATAAGCAGTTGCTGCCTTTAAGAAAACGAGACTGCTTGTTGAAACGTTAAAGAGGCCCTGCAACATTTTTTGAGCATGGTCAGAAAACGTTGCCGATCGGTGGTAGAGGTTCCCGAGAACACGCGAGCCAAATAATATAGCACAGCACGCGGCATGGAATTCACAATAAGTTATCAAAGTCAGCTAAAAATTGCTTTCTCTTCTCTCGACAAATCACGGAATAAGCCCAAAAATCACTCGTAGTGAGCCCATCTATCAGCTATTGGCTGATTTGAACATGGCGAGCTCGGTTGTTACAGAGATAGCCGCAAGATGCCGTCACTTGTACACGCGTGCGCGCGGGATCGCACTTAACAAGTTGGGTATTGGAAAAAAAAAAGAAAAGAAAAAGTGCTCAAAGTCACGAGGCACGAGTGACGTTTTTCGTTTGCCCCTCCCATTCTTCCCTGCTTAGGTTCCAGCGCTTCCGTCGGGACGAGAGAAAAGAGAATACAATTGCAGCATGTGACAAATTTTTGTAACTCCACTCGTATTGGACGGATTCTTAAAAATTTTGCGGCGTTGAATTTGTGAGTCAATACCCTTTTCCAGTGAATTAATTACATGGTTACTCAAAAAAGTGTTTCAGGGCACCTTTAACTCCAGCTGCACCCCATGTTCAAAAAATTGGGGCACCCTTAAGCTTCGCCTTTAAGAGTTGAAACAATAGCAATATTCTGTTCCTAGTTCGTACTTCAAGCATTTAGGGTATGAAGTATTTTTGAACTTGCTATGCACCCACTATATGGCCTTAAAGGGAATAGGCACAGTAACGTGGGTGCCTTTTGTAGTAGGTGGCCCACTTTAAGCCATGAAGTCATTATGATAATCACATGTTTTGACACACGATGGCAATGTGTGCTTGTATTATGCATTATTACTGCATTATTTCATGTTGTATCGTGAAGCATGTATACAGGACATGTGTTTGTAAAGCATGAAAGTTACTTTCATTGCATTTCCAAGCAAAGGAAGTTAGGAAGTTGTTTTTATTGCATTCACAAGCAAACACATGGCTGTGTGGTAGAAACTGCTTGCCACGCAAACGACCCGAGTTCGTTCCTCACTTGGACCCACAATTTTTCATCATTTATTTTAATTGCATCTTTCTCAATTTTTTGGTCATGCACAAGATGACGATTTTTTTCTCACAATCAATGACACCGATGCTGGAATTTCTGCGAAAAGAGCTCTTTAAAGCTATCACATTAAAATTTTTTTTGCTTTGAGCGTCCTCCATGTTCCCCTAAAATAACACCCACATATCATGTTTTTGACGCTTGCAGGTGGGCCAGAAGTACCGGACAGTGCTACTGAGCCAGGCATTTCCAACAGCGTTCCTGCAGTCCCTGCTGCGCATGTCACTGGCCAGAGATCCCTCCGTGCGCCTCTTGGTGCAGAACATCCTTCACACACTGCTCGACAGGCATAAGAACCTCAAACATCTGAGCGTCATGCCAAACTGCCAGGTAAAGCCAGAAAGGTGCCCTTACTCACGCTTAATTGAGGATACCATTTTTTCATAAGCTGTCACACTACATGACAGTCTAAAGGGGCTGATTGAATATTCTAAAAGAAGGCACTGTTGTATCCGCGCCGTTGCAAATTTCAGAAGTCAGCTATGCAGCAGTGCAGAGGCGTAGCCAGGCAGGGGGTGGCAGATTAGGCCCATGACTCCCTCCCTCCCCCCCCCTCCAGATTTTTTTTTTCGCCATGGCATAGAGAGTGAAATATGACCATTCCAAAGGGGTGCCCACTTCAAAATCAACGCCCCCTCCCCTCCCTCCTCCAATAAATTATCTGCTACGCCCTTGCCCCTATGTCATTACGTTGTGCTGCGGTGAAGCACACAATAAACTTAAAGCGACACTTGGGTACGTTGGGATTGTGGGCAGAGGTTCAGTGGCTTGAATTTCTCATTTTCCTTTCTTTCACATCCAATTACCTTTCAGCATGGACACCCAATAGCCAGAATTTATTGTTATAACCCGGGCACTGCTGTAAGCAAGTTATTTCACCATAGAAAACATACAGAAGTTTGTGGTGCAGCAACTTCTCTTTGTTATGAATGATATATTATAAAAACGGGTATTGTTATAAGTAGGTTCGCCTGTATAGGACTTCCAATGTCAAGTTGTCTTAATGAATACATAAAACACTCGGTGAATTTTCGCGGCCACGCAGGACCCAGTGGGTGAACTGCACGTAGAGAAGTGTTCGCGGCAAGACACAGTGTTCATGAAGAAAAACGGACCTGACTTGCTAAGCCACATCTACGAGAACGCCCAGCTGTCCAACAACCTTTCCACAAACTACCAAGCCCTGTACACCACGCTGGCTCTGCTCTGTGTCGAGCTGGGCAGCGAGGATGTGCTCATCGAGTTGCTACGACTGATGTTCGCCATACAGGTGACATTGCATTGCATTGTTGCATATTAGTGTAGTCCACTAGTAACCTAGACAGATTACTGCCGTGTAATAGTCCTACTGTGAGTGCTTAGTTATTTGCGCAAGCCACATGAATTTGATCAAGTGCCCAGTTTAATTGTACATTGTAGTAACACAAGTGGAGTACTGTCGCTGGTTTGGTGTGAATTTTTTTTTTTCACTGGCTTGATTATATATGGTAATGATTCTTTAGAATAATTTTTTAGTTATGTCTAAGACCTTTTAATACAGAAAGCAGTCTAACCAAAAAACAAAAATCATCAGCAGTTATAATTGACAGCAGGCATGATACTTGTATTTGATGTGGCATGGCTGATAAGCAACAACACGCATGTGTTGCTCTTTTTAGGGCTAGCTATATATATGTGTATATGTATATATATTGTTACGAGTGACTGTGTTTATTTACAGATGAGGTGAAAAGGCATTGTAAAATAGCAGCGTACTTCTGAGACAGGCCAAGAACGCTTCCACCCAACCACACAGTCCAGGCGCCGCTCCACTACTCTTCTTCTTCTTCCGCGCCCCGTAGACTCGCGCATCTTCGTTTCATTTCCCCCGGCGGCAGATGAAGCTCGCCGAGGGAGTTAAATAGGCCTATGATGGTACTGTTTGAGGCGGGCTACGTGAACAACTTGCGTAGTGCGCGAACGCCGGTTATTGGCTGTGACTCGGGCGACAACGTAATTCACGTCACTGAGACGAGTGACTATCACGAATGGGCCGGAATAGTTTGCTAGAAACTTCCGGTACAATCCTTTTCTACGAACAGGAGTCCACAGCCACACGTAGTCACCAGGAGAAAACTCTACGGGGATATGCTTGGCATCGTAGCAACTCTTGCTGTGTTCTTGCGAAGACAATGTTCGAAGGCGCGCTAGTTGACGTGCTTCTTCAGCGCGACACAACGTCTGAGCGATGGACAGATCTTCCTGATGCGAGAAAGGTAATAGAGTGTCCAGAAAACTCTGTGGATTTCGTGCGTAAAGCAGAAAGAAGGGTGAATGTCCAGTCACTTCATGCTTGGCGGTGTTGTACGCGTAAGTAACAAACGGTAAGACGGCGTCCCAGTTCCTGTGGTCAGCATCAACGTACATCGATAACATATTCGTGAGAGTTCGATTTGTTCTCTCAGTGAGACCGTTAGTTTGCGGATGGTAAGGGGTGGAGTGGCGATAAGAGGAGCCACAGAGGCGCAAAAGTTCTTCAACCACATCGGCCATAAATTGTCTTCCACGGTCACTGATGACAACCCGTGGAGCACCGTGACGCAGTATGACCCGTTGTAACAGAAAAGAAGAAACAGCGGCTGCTGTGGCCGATGTCAGTGCGTCCGTTTCCGTATAACGCGTTAAATAATCCACGCACACTATAACATATCGGTGGCCCGTTGGGGTCTTAGGAAGGGGTCCGAGCAAGTCAATGCCGACTTTTTCAAAAGGGGATGTCGGTGGAGGGATGGGCTGCAAATAACCCGCCGGGGCAGTGGTGGATGGCTTGTGGCGCTGACATATAGCGCAGCTGGTGACGTACTGTTTTGTGGTCTTCCACATTTTCGGCCAGTAGAACCTCTCACGTAGTCGATGCAGCGTATGTGTGAAACCGAGATGACCGGATGTTATGTCATCGTGCGCAGAACGAAGGACGACCTGGCGCAGGCTTTCCGGCACCACTAGAAGCAACGGGAGGCCATCGGCTGAATAGTTTCTTTTATACAACAAGCCATTTGAAATTTTAAAGTGCTTGTCAACGGAGTTATGTGCAGCTTCGAGCAAAGGTTTCAGAGTAGGGTCGCGCTGCTGCTCACGTTTGAAGCTGCTGGTATCTGGGAAGTCGGACGAGACAGAAACTAAATAGTCATCAATGTCATTGTCGTCAGCATTGGTGTGTACTGAAGGAAGGCGGGATAAGCAGACGGCATCTGTGTGACATCGTCCGCTCTTATAGGTAACAGAAAAGCTGTACTCTTGTAGGCGCGACGCCCAACGAGCCAGCCGGCCAGACGGGTCACGAAGTCCCACAAGCCAGCATAGTGAGTGGTGATCGGTCACTATTGTGAACTCGCGGCCATGTAGATACGGTCGAAACTTCTGAATGGCGAAGATGACTGCTAAGCACTCGAGCTCGGTGATGGTGTAGTTCGTCTCTGCTCTGGTCAGTGTCCGACTGGCATATGCTACGACGTTCCTGGCGACCGTTGCAGAGTTGGACCAGCACAGCACCAACACCTAGCCCACTAGCATCAGTATGAAGTTCAGTCAAAGCATCAGGATCAAAATGCTTTAGGATGGGTCCTGAAGTCAATAAAAACTTCAGCTGTTGAAATGCAGCCTCACATTTATCATCCCACAAGTACGGTGTGTCTTTATGAAGAAGGGACGTCAGTGGGGAGGCAAGTTGTGCGAAGTTCTTAATAAATCGGCGGAAATATGAGCACAGACCCAGAAAACTTCGCAGGTCCTTCACTGTTCGTGGTGGTGCAAAGTTGCGAACCACTGCGGTCTTCTGTGGGTCTGGTCGCATGCCTTCTTTATCCACGAGAAAGCCTAATACGAGGGCTTGACGTTCTCCAAAATGACACTTCTTTGAGTTTAAAACAAGGCCAGCTTCGCGTAAGCATTCAAACACAAGCGACAAGCGGTGGTTATGCTCTTGAAAAGTCTTGCCGTAGATAATCACGTCATCTAAATAGCACATGCAAATTTCCCATTTTAGTCCACGGAGTACTGTATCCATAAATCTCTCGAATGTCGCTGGAGCATTGCACAAACCAAAGGGCATAACGGTGAACTCAAAGAGACCGTCTGGTGTTACGAAGGCCGTCTTCTCTTTATCTGAGGGATGCATAGGAATTTGCCAATACCCAGAACGCAAGTCAACAGAAGAAAAATAGGAGGCAGAATGCAAGCAGTCCACGGCGTCATCTATACGTGGCAAAGGGTAGACGTCTTTTTTTGTGATGGCATTTAGGCGACGATAGTCTACGCAGAATCTCCATGAATTATCCTTTTTCCTCACTAGAATGACAGGAGCTGCCCATGGACTACACGATTCTTGTATGATGCCCTTCTTTAGCATGTCTTCAACTTGCTCAGCGATGACTTTCCTTTCGGAAGGCGAGACACGATAGGGCTTCTGGCGTATTGGTGGTGCTTGGCCTGTATAAATGCGGTGTTGCATACGTGAAGACGGTGGCGTAACGGTAGATGTCTCGTCTTGGGCAAAGTCAAAGACTGAGGCGTAGCGTGTGATCACCTCCTGCAGCAGCGACCGTTCAGTTGATGGAAGTGACTTGTTAATCATACGGTCAATGCTGGCAGAATAGTAGCGGTACGAGTTGGCGTGGGGTTTCTTTACATCCACCGACAGTTGGAGTGACCGTATGGTAAGAGTACTTTGCTCTTGAAAGCTTGCCAATTCAAGTCCTGCAGGCAGATATATGGGCTGCGCGGAAACGTTCACAGTCCACAAATCGGCACAACCATCGACGATGAGCACGAGGCAACGAGGCACAATAACGTTTTTCTTAAGGGCGTTACTGAAGTTCGGCTCGGCTAAACCATAGTAAGAACCTGCACAAGAACGCGAAGAGTTTACACGCACAAACATTGCGGTATGTGGGGCCAAGCAGACGTCTTCAGACACGGAAAACACTTCCAAGCAGTCATCAACGGTATGTTTTGTCAATGGAGGCGGCAACACGGGACGAAAAATAATCCCACCACTACCACAATCTAGAGTTGCACCACATTCCCGAAAAAATCTATACCTAGAATGACGTCATGGGTCGCTCGTGTAAGCACCGTTAGTTCAGCTCGAAACGTTTGATGTCCTATAGAAAGTAAAACAGAACAAACTCCAACCGGGCTCAACGTTTCTCCCCCTACGCCGCGGAACGTAGCACTCCGATTCCAAGCAAACATTACTTTCGGCCCTAGGCGATTTTTAAAAGACATGCTCATTATGGAAACGGCAGCACCAGTATCAACTAGTGCAACAGTACTCACATTGTCTACAAAAACTCACTTTGTTCTCAACCATTACAACACAAGGGGGTCTTGTGGAAAATGATTTTGCGGCCTCGCCCCCATTGGTCGCACCAGTTAGTTTCCCAGTGGTGGTGGCGTCCCCGAGCGGCGACGCGGAGACGGGGATCGCTGTTGGCGTGCGGGTGGTGGGGTAACGCTGCGGTCGGAGCAAGGCGAGTCAGCACGTGCTGCGTGTTGCTGTTGGAAAGAGCCCTGAAATGGTGGAGACTCGCCAGCAGGTACATAGGGCGTGTACACGTTGAATCGTGGAGCTCGCTGCTGGCGACGGTAGCAATACCTAGCGATGTGTCCAGGTAGCCCGCAGTTGTAGCAAGTACGGGTGTCGCGCCTAGTCGTGCCCGGCGAAGTAAACCTCGTCGGTTGATAAAAACCGGGCGATGGTGGTCGAGGAGTAAATCGCTGTGATGCAGCTTGCCTGCGTTCCTGGTTTCCGAGTGGTCGTTCACTCCTCCGTTCGAACCGATCGGTGTAATTCGGGCGAGGCTCAAAGTAGCTCTGTCGCATCCGAGGTACCAGTGGTTCACGGGGTCGTTGTTCGAATGCACACTGATGGCAGACACCAGCGGTGTCCACAGCTTGCAGTTGACCAAGTTCTTCCTTAACCACTCGTCTTATAAGAGAAGAGATCTCGTCCTGCGATGGAAGGTTGAGGCTTGCAATCGTGGGCACGTTGTCAAGACGTCCAAACTTTGGTAGGACTCTCCTCCTCTTTAGGGTTTCAAACGCTCGGCAGTGTCTCCTTAGGTCGGAAGGTGTGTGTAAGTCTTCCTTGGTGATAAGGAAATTGTACACGTCTTCCGCGATTCCCTTGAGCAGATGACCTACCTTATCTTCGTCACACATGGTCGCACTCACGATTCCGCAAAGCTTTAAGACGGCCTCGATGTAGGTGGTGCATGTTTCGCCAGGTAACTGAGCTCTGCGCGAAAGCGTTTGCTCCGCCTGCTTGACCTTCGCTGTTGAGTCACCAAAACACCTCTTCAGCTCGTCCACGAAAATGTCCCATGTGGTCAATGCACTCTCATAGTTGTCGAACCAAAGAGACGCGGTGCCGACGAGAAAAAACACCACGTTCTCGAGCTGCTTAGCAGTGCTCCAGCGGTTGCTGCGACTCACTCTTTGGTAGTGCTTGAGCCAGTCGTCAACATCGTCATCCGGCTGCCCCGAAAAGGTCCTCGGATGACGTTCCGGCATGCCGCAGCGATCTTGTCCTGGCGGGTGAGCGTGTTGCTCATCAGCAACGAGGTTGTTATGGCCCGCTCCCGCGTCCTCCATGTCTGGTAGCTGCAGTGGCAAGCCTGCCAAGCGTCTGCTCCGTCGCAAAATCGGTAGAGCTGGGTCGTCCAGATCGATGTACCCGGCACTTTCCACCAAACTGTTACGAGTGACTGTGTTTATTTACAGATGAGGTGAAAAGGCGTTGTAAAATAGCAGCGTACTTCTGAGACAGGCCAAGAACGCTTCCACCCAACCACACAGTCCAGGCGCCGCTCCACTACTCTTCTTCTTCTTCCGCGCCCCGTAGACTCGCGCATCTTCGTTTCAATATATATATACATAATATATTCAGGTAAACGACAACAAACTTATCGGAAAAGTTTATTTACTCAACGTTTTTGGCTAAAGGGCCTGCGTTCGCCAGATTAGCACGCACCACGATGACCAATTACTCTGAAGAACACTTTTTCAAAAAAAGTTTGTCTTTCTGCGCACACACCTACGCATACATTCATGTCTGTACGTGTGGCTTTACCAAGGAACAGGCATCTCTAGCTGTGAAGTCTTGACACAAGTGCTTGTCGTGCATTCCACGCAGGACCTTCCGGGAAGTGGCTTGGTGAGCATGAGCAGCTCCCACATGGCATCCCTGCATGCCCTAGTGGCTGCCTTCATGTTTCTTGCTGGACAGCTCACTTCCATTCCTTCTCTCTGCACTCACGTTACAGAGGTGAGTCGATGAGCAGTGTTTGACGTGCGTAGTGCGGGCTGACTGGTTGGTAGCCCATGTAAACTGATTGGTAGTGTTGGCTCTGTCGCGTGATGTGCGACACCAAAAAGTGCGACATAACAGAGTAGTTAAGACACAGCACTGTGCTTCTTTTTGCTGTCTTGTCTGCCCCGTTTGCGGTGCAAGTATGGTGAGTCTGTTCACACAAAGAATTTTGTTGGGCACACTGTCAGACACACTGTTAAAACATGTGTGCCTGTTCTACAATTGCCTGCAGCTCTCTCAAAGCGATTTAACATACACTGAAACCTCGATATAACGGACCCAGATATAACGAAATACTGGTATGATGAAGTAAATGAAAAATAGTCTTTCAATATATAAAGTGTCAGGCATATACTTTTATAATGAGTTTTCTAATATAACAAACCTAATTTCGTGTAAAATGCAAGTTTGTTATAATTATGTTTGACTGTACTATTGATGTGCAAGACACCCAGGCTTAGCAGCATGTGAAATAATACAACAGGCTCCTTTAATCTATCCTTATAGCAGCGACATAAGTTTTCATAAATTTATAACGACATATTTTGTGTGGTTGAGATATTGCTGCAGCCATGGAAATTAACTAGGACAAACTTTTGCATCCTCACATAGTGCTGTAATTGCACTGTTCAAGCTTGAATGCTGTCTTTCTGTGTTTTGTTTGCGGCCAAAGTTGCTGTGCTGTACTTTCGAATAAGGGTGCATAGAGATGCTGCCATGTATCCTGTCATGGCCAATATTTAAATGGCCCCTAAACCATGCAAACATTACAACTTATTTGTGTCGCAGTTGTGCATGAGCCTATGACGAACATGTAGCTGTTAGAATTTTTCGAAACGGTGCCACAATAGTGGAGTTTTATGCTTTTAGTTATCATAATGCTGCCCTATCTCATTTCACTTTTTCCTTTGCTATGCTGTAATTGTTGGTTCATCTCTCCTCTTAGCCGAATGGTCCTCCACACCGTGTGAGTGAAATAAGTAGAGAGCGTGCATAGCTGCTGATAGACAAACAGATTCTGTCTGCCGAAATTTCCGTGGTGATGTCATGGCCAATGCTGCGAATACCGAAAGGTATCCCCTGTGTTGTGTTTGCAATGAGTAGGTGTTTTACTGAACCATCCAGTACGAAGCATTCAGATGTATTTTTTTATCATCATCAGCTACAAAAGCTTCAACATAATCAGCAGCTGCTTAGTTTCGCATGTGATATTATGGATGCATAGTGGGCTTTTCGCAGATTGGCAAAAGGAAGAGTTATGGCGTAGTGGACACTCAACTACTGTACTTGCAGTAGGCATTCTAGGATAGTTGGAAACTGCCAGTGTTACGCAGACAATGTATCGAGCGTGCCATGTGCAACTACAAACTGCGCATGCGTATCAGCCATGGTGTCTCTTTATATGCCCGAGCTATACCTGAATAAAGGTCTTTCGTTTGGTCGCACTCGCCTCTGATACAGACAGTCATTTATTTTCTTATGGCATGGGTGAGCCATGCACTGAGAACAGAAGTCAGGCCAGCAGTTGAGAGGGCAATGACGCACATGGTGCCCAATCATGCTGTCGCATTCTGCTCTTATTAAAGATGAAGCTCAAATGTCCCCCTGCAAGTTTTTTTTATATGTGGCTCGCGTACAGTTCTGTCATGTTTGGCACTGCTGAACGTGATGACACTCTAAACTCAATGGAAACGTTTACTTGAAATGCTAAAAAAAAAATTATCAGAGGCATGTTAGGGGCCCTCTAACATTTGTTTTGAGTGGTCAGTGTACACCTTGCGGGTGCAGGTGATCAAGGTGCGACGAGAACGCACGCCGCAGCTGTTGCCCAAGGGCCCACCCCTGACGCTGCCGCTAGGTCAGGTCCCCGAGCAGGCTCTGTTCGACCGCAACATAGTTGCCGAGGCCCTGCGTAGCACGGGGCACGACCCTTCGAAGCTGTTCACCCCGTACGCACCACGCCACTCCAGTGTTCAGGGAGGTGAGCTGCAGTGCTGTCACATGCCGGCATTTACACTACTATCTCACGCCATTTTTCAGGCGCATGGCTCTTTTATTCATGAAAAATTTGTCAACACGGGCTGTCTTTGCTGTCATTCTTCAAGGCTACAACCTTGAAGTTGCAACCTTTAAATTGAACTTTGAGCTTTGCACCAGAGTTGTGGCCTTGTAGAAGACAGGCCTTCTTGTCGAAATATCAGTTCTAGTGACATTCGATGCTCACAAATTTTTCATCTTTTTCAAGCCTGAACTTCTGTCTTCTATTCATGTCATTTGCCTTTGGCACTTAAAATTTAGTATACACTCGAAATTCGACACTTAAAATTTGACGCCATCATGTAGCGGCTTTTAATGTTTTGGGAAAAGACATGGTTACTCAGGAAAAGAATGTCAACATTGATATTTGTGTCCTGGTCATTACCTTCTTATTTGAATATATTAAAGTCATTTGCATATGCCTCACATGTCAGATGGTCAGCCACAATCAACTGCACAGTATTAATTCAACTTTTTTATGGTAATGAGCTCGCAGTGCTGTTCACTCCGCTAAAAATACAAATAGTGAACTAGTTCATAAGCAGCTCCAGGAAAGCATTTTTTATTTACGTTTTATGCAAACAGTTATAGTGAGCAGTCCTTCATGTCATGTCTCGGCTGTTGTTTCTAGCGAAGTACTGCTAATATGTGGGTTTTGCAGTTAATGATAGTCTCCCTGGAATGCATATTTCGCAAATGCATAGACAGTTTGTACGTGCATGATAGAGTCCAGTTTAAAGACTGAACTTGGACACATCTGAATTGCAAGCCTCGCACACCAGCACCAGTATTCCTAGAGAAAGCAATTTAGTAGACTTGTGCAAATATTCGACCTCCTCGAATTTTTGAACTAATATTAAAGTATTGAACTTGATGTAATTCAAGCTTAAAATATTGAAAATATCTAAGTTCTCTAAATGAAGGAATAGGTCTATACTAGTCCTCATGTGACCCCCTGCAAAGGTGGTTTCACTGCAGCAGAGGTATGCTGTACCGCAAGTACATTTATCCAGGAGAAATATGTACTGCCATGAAGCCATACTTCAAGGTTAAATGAACATATTACAGCCACATCAATTGATCGTTCTTATGTTTAAAAGCTTGTTACAGTGACTTATATGCTCCAAGTGTAAAAAATTTTAAAACATAACGTGTTTTACATGTTATATTTTGCACTGTACCGAAAGTCACATCTTGTTACCATTCGAAGTTGCTTCCACTCCTTCTTAAACCAAAAGGAATGGCATTCCCACATACCCTGTTTCAATTTTAACAAATTTAGGGCAGGTTAGCTGAGTCATGACATATGTGCTCATTTTTCTTTATTTGTTGTATGCTATTCACATTTTATTCGGAATCGTTTCTCCACATCACTTAGTGGCTTTGAATTTGCTTTGAACCTAAAGTTTTCTATTGGAACAAGCCTATAATTGGAAAACATTCTTGCTGCAATTCTGTGAAACAAGCTTCGCTATTTTTTTATAAGAGCAATCTCCGATAGCTCATAATGCAATACATAGAGAAGCTATGTATTGCTTTATGAATTATCCGAGATTGTTACTTTTCACCGAGAGCTCACTTATGTGGCAGCTTGATAGCAAATATGTAAGTTTGTGTGATTATGCCTTAATGCAAGATGTTTTCTTGATGTTTGCTCAGGGGAGGCCAACGTAACTCGAAGTGTCAGTGACCTGAACTCGAACAACATTGAAGTGGCCAGTGTCAACTCCTCTCCTGGCTTTATTAGAGTAAGTAATATGCTAATATGCGTTTACACTCTTAGTTGGCAGGCATTGTTCGTTATGGGAATAGAACTCTTTCATTGTGATCGCCAGTGTATGCATGCTTATAAATACAGTTGAATCTCATTACAGTGATATTGCACCAGTTGCAAAAAAAAAATATGTTAGATCCAAACTTTTTATAAACAAAAATCTATGACACTGGACTTCACGACTCCTTTGCCACACTCGTTATTACTTACTGTTTATAAGTGCATGAAATTTACAAAGTTTGATGCCATGGTCCTACAAGTATACTGTTATTAACGATGATGTTGAATGTATTACAATGTGTGTTGGCCCATTCATAGTAATTGGTGTATATAGGCCACCACATGGCCACAAAAAGAAATTTATTGAGTTTCTTAATGTTGTGCTATCCACTGTTCGTGGGAATACTCCTTGCATAGTTATGGGTGACATAAACATTGACCTCTGTTCCAATGATCCTTATGCCAAAGATTTTGAAACGCTCTTACTTACATATGGAAGTACAAATTTTATACGTTCACCTACTAGGATTACATCAACAAGTGCTACGCTCCTTGATATATGTGCCTCAATTTTAAGTTCACAGAATATAAAATCCGGGGTATTTGCGTATGACATAAGTGATCACATGCCCATCTTCTTTCTTGCACGAGTTACTTCTCAAATTGGTCAGAAAACAGAGACATCTTTCCACCGAATTAAAAACAACAAAACTCAGGAACATTTTTTAAAGCTAGTTCAGAACATAGATTGGACCACTGTTTATAGACAAGAAAATCCTGATGATGCTTATAACACATTCATGACGTTATTGAGTACTAGCTATGATGCGGCGTTTCCGCTTCAGGAGCGCTCACGTGGCAGAAATAAGAAATGCAGAAAGCCTTGGATAAATCGTGATCTTTACCGGCGCATAAAAATAATGAATAAATTGTATCATGATTTCATTCGTTCGCGGAACACAGACGTCTTAGCTGAGTACAAGAAATACAGAAACGTCTTAAATTCAGAAATACGGAAGGCTAAACAGAACTACTATGAAAAATTATTTGAAAGCATTTACAATGACCAGAGGAAGCTATGGGAGGTCATAAATGAGCTTGCGAACAGAAAAAAGGGTTGTAATAGGACACAGGACCTAACAATTAATGGTCAGATTTTCAGTGGTGAAAGGTTGGCCAATGTCATGAATGAACATTTCATAAATGCGGGTTCCTTTATTTTAACGGATGAAAAGCGAGATAATGCTCCAACTCCTGATAAATCTCCTTTGCCGTATTCTATTTTTCTCGCACCCACAGATCCGGTTGAAGTAGAAAGATTAATTAGAAAACTTAAAAACAGAGTTGCATCAGGGATTGATGAGATAGGTTCTGTTGAGTTAAAAATAGTGTCACCATTGATATGGCCTATGTTATCAACCTCACCCTCACAAATGGTGTATTTCCAGAGCAGCTAAAAGTAGCAAAAGTCACTGCAGTACATAAAGGTGGTGATATCAATACTTTAGCGAACTATCGACCTATATCCGTGCTTCCAACAATATCGAAAATATTTGAAGGGGTTATTTATGATAGACTTGCATCCTTTTTTGATAAGCACCAAATAATAACAAAAAGTCAGTATGGTTTTCAAAAAAATAAATCAACAGAACAAGCTCTACTGTATATCAAAGATAAGATAATCGAAAATATGGAAAACAAAAAATATACTCTTGGGCTCTTCCTCGATCTTCAAAAGGCATTTGACTCCATACAATTCAAATCATTGATTCATAAATTATCAAGCTATGGGGTGCGTGGAGTTGCACTACAACTGTTTAAAAGTTACCTAGAAGATCGTTATCAATATGTAAAACTGAATAACACTATTTCTGCAAAGATAAAGTTGAACCAAGAAGTCCCCCAAGGGTCTATACTGGGGCCATTATTGTTCCTTGTCTATATAAATGATATTGTCGATATACCTCATTCTCCTGAACTTATAATGTACGCTGACGATACGAATGTTTTCTTTTCATCAGACAATCTAATATCACTTGAGGTCAGTGTAAATAATTATCTAAGCAATCTTTCAAATTGGTTAAGGCAAAATGGACTGCGCTTGAATGCAAAAAAAACAACCTTTATGATATTCCGACCTATAAACAAATCTATTAGTAACATAGCTGTAAAATTCGAAGGAAATTGCATCGCACATGTTAGGGAACAAAAGTTTCTTGGTGTATGGTTTCAGGAGGAATTAAACTGGAATACACATGTAAATCATCTGATCACCGCATTAGCGCGAATAGTTGGTTGTTTTTTTAGAACAATGCACTTAATCCCATTGAGGTTAAAAATAAGTATGTACTATGCACTCTTCCATTCTAAAGTAAGTTATGGAATGTTAGTCTGGGGAACGACATCACAAGGGAATTACCATAAGTTAATAACTATACAAAAGAAAATATTGCGCTGCTTTGAAAATTACAGGGGGAATCTACAAGACTTGCGCACTGCTCCACTATTCGTTAAACATTCAATGCTCAGAATTGATCAATTATATCATATTAAATTACTTCAGTTAATACAAAAGACTAAGCTATATGAAGAAAGTTGCACCGAAAGACCACACTACAGTATGCGAGAACAAAGGAAGCAAGCTCCCAGAACAAGAACCAAGTATGGAAAACAAAGTATTGCTTACCAGGTACCTCAGGTTTTAAATACCCTTGCAGATCAATTGAATTTTAGGGCTAGTAGTGCAACTTTCAAGAAACAAATAAAGAACTTATTCATAACCACCGGTCTTCACTATCGAAACTAGGTAATGGAGTCTTATGCCTCTGCAAATGCTTAAATTGTTTATAAACTTATATGTCAATTATACGAGTGTATACCGCGGAATTCATTGTATTCATTGATATTGTTTAGTTGTGAATTATAACGAGAGTGACCTCTAATTCTTAAAATGTGTTATGTAAACTTCTTATGGTATTTATGTTTGAATTTTGTGTTTACAATTTCAGGTTGCTTGAAATCAATGTATTGAATATATATATTGTTTAAGCTTTGCACTGTCACGGACTGCGGAGGGACAAGGGCCTTTGTCAGGCTGTTCGCCTTTAGCCCTTTGCCCCTGCAGTGAGCTCTGTATCTGGCTTACTGTAAATAAAAATACTACTACTACTACTACTACTACTACTACTACTACTACTACTACTACTACAGGCTCCCTTTAAGGTCTGTGGAATCTTAATAATAAATTGTTTTCTATTTTATAGCAATTATTTGTAATTACAAAGTATTTAAGCATTGTTTATTCAGTCATACCTTATCTATTTATGAAATAGGTCAAACGACCCAATTAAATTATGTGTGATAGTTACCTGAAGGCAGTCAGCATTTCTAAAGAGGAACAAAAAGTTATTTCAAAATTCTTGTAGAAATGCCCCACATCCATAATTTCATTTAGAACGGTGCTGTCTTTACTAATGTGATTGTGTGTAGCAGAATATTTGCCCTATAAGTTGTATGAAATAACTTAAGGTATCACAAATTTTTAGTTCACCGTGAACTCGGTGTCCGAGTTTTTTTTTTTTTTTCTGCCAACAGTGGCAGTGATGCCAAAATTAAGTTGTATCTCCAAATGAAGATGCTTTGTATCAAAAGGGTTAGAGTTGAGAAATTACAACAATTCCTACAGCCTAACTGAATCCACCTGCTGTTTGCCATGCTTTCTGTAGAGATTGTAGCATGACACTGTTGTCTAAGGGAGCTTCTCCCTTTGTGCAACGCAGAAGCATCCCGAGGAGGAGATAACGGTGGAGGCCCTAAAAAAGATGATGCAGGAGCCGGTCAACTCGCAAAAGGTGGCCGAGGAGCAGCGCTACAAGGTTCTCGAGCGCTTCCGCAGCACACCCTTCCTCGAGCTGCTGTCCAGTGCACAGCAGCATCACCAGGTACCTTCGCCATTTTGGTCAGGTCTTTGAACTGGTCTTAGGCACTTGAATGTCTCACTAGCACTGGCACAGAATACTAGTTGTCCACGATTTATCTTCACAGTGTGTGCGTGTTGAGCATACTGTCATTTTTTTTTATGAAACAGAATGCACGACCCTGTAGCAAATTTCGCGCAAGGACACACGAGCTTGTTGCAAACGCAACTTTTTATGCAGTGCCGGGGTAAAGTGAAAAGCAGGGCCATTCTTAGTGCTACCTGAACGGTTTTTGCTTTTTCGGACACCCCTCTTTCTGAATTTTTAATGCTATTTTTGTATCATTATTCTCTTCCCGCAATAGGTAAAAAGAGCAGTTTTTCTAACGAAAATGGGTCCACTTCTGTTTTTTTTATTTCTTTCTTCATGCAGTATTTCCTGTCTTCCAAAAGTTTATGCATTTCTTAATTAAGACTGGACTATGCACAATAGCAAAGCTTCTGTTAGCCCTCTCAACATTCTGTTTCTAGTAGTGTCTCTTTAAGATCAGGTTGCTTGTTTGTGTTTTGTACATACAGTGTTCTAGCGGACTTCTGTGAGCGTTTATAGGTGAGTGCAGTGCTTTCTTTTGCTGGAACTTTTTATCAGACTTGTGCAGAAAGCAGCCAACATTCGTCCTGCAGGCAACAATGCAAGCAGCCCAGTTTTTCGAAGCATACCAAGCTCCACCGGGTGACCACATTGGTTTGCAGCACGAAGGGATTAATCCCAAAGACATTGCGAGACTAATAAAATCATCACAATAGCAGCGTTTGGTCTTCTTTAAACTGGAGGTTGCTTTTATTTTCTGCTTTATTGTCTGCCGGTTAACCTTTTGTTGAACATGAAAATGTGGTGAACCATCAACTGCTCAGTAACTGTTATCACTTGTACTAATAGGTAGTGGTATATCAATATTCACAAATTGAATTAAAAAGTCTGCATTTATATATAGATTATTATTATCTTGATAGCTTGTCAGTGTTTCAGTATCATCAACTGTGTTTAATCAAATACAAATTTCAATCCAGTGAACATAGTAGACATAACAGAAGTTGCAGAATGAGACAGACTATGTCACTCAGGGATACAGACTTTACTGGCCAAGTCACAGTTATTTGTATTATGCAAAATATCTTTACTGTTAAAAAAAACGAATATTCATAACACACCTTATGCACTTACAGGAAGCAAGGCATTATAATTTTAATGTAATGACAAAAACTTGCTTAAATTAATGATTCAGCAATGTAAGCATTGTTTTTTTGAGAGTGGTGGGTACAGGAGCTTATTTTTCAGAAGTGTGTAGCAGTGGATTGGATTTTGACATATTAGCTCTAGAATTAAAAAATATTAGTTGCACCCCCCCCCCTAACATTGCGATCACATTTGATTCCTGCAATGACATTAAAGGGGGCAGTGCCCAGTTACACATCTGCCTATTCATGGCTCTTCGTAACCCGCACATTACCTCATGTAGCGATGACTTCATCCGTGACTATTATAGGGCGGCTACTATATTTCATTGGTAAATTTTAAATTGAACACAAAAATTCATTCTTGTAAATGTATAATTATTAAATAATTTTTTATTTTAACTATTTATGACAGCATTTGATGCTGTCACATAGTGAAACAAAGCAATCTGTTGTGTTGAAAAAGTATGAAGGTTGGTTTTTATGACGTATGTAGTCCTTCACTTGTGTGAATGAATGAAACCATGTTTATTCCACTTTGTTCGCGCCGAGGGCGCTGCGGTGGACAGTCAGGGCACTATAGCAGGGGGGGGGGGGGGTAGAGCTGCCTCCGTTTTATTACCGGACGTCATGGAGGCAGCTAAGTGGGGGCCGCTTGAATGGCTTGAATCTTGTGGCTGTCGCGGAGCCGGTCGCCAACCGGTGGCGCGGCCGGGTCCTGGAGGAACATGATGAGTGCTCGCCAGAACTCGATGGCGCGATCAGGGGGCGAAGGCTCCGGGCAGGCCCATGTCCGGAGAGAAGAGGGCCAGGGTCCCCGTTTTATGGTGGCCAGGGCACGGAGCCTAGGCGGGTTGTACACAGGGCACTCCCAGCACAGGTGGTTGAGATCAGCCCGGCAGTTGCACGTGGAGCAGAGACCTGTCACGGGTGGTGGCGTGTCACCCCTGTGGAAACGGTTCAGCAAGAAAGGAGTAAGGAGTGTTCCTGCCTGAATTCTCCGAAGCAGGACAGACTCTCTCCGTGTGAATATCTTCGAAGGAAGCAATGGTATCGAGAGTGGATTACCCACTGCTGTGAGGTAGGCGGCGCGACGTTGTTTGGTAATGTGCTTATCTGCTATCGGATCTGCTAGCTCGGGTGGGGTAGCCAGAAAAGTGGAAGGAGTATCGGAAGCTCTGGCTAGCGCGGTGAGGAGATGAGCGCGCGCTAATCTGTGAGCCTTCTCGTTTCCGGGGATACCGCAATGCCCGGGGACCCAGTGGATGGTAACGTCATGACCACATTCGCGGAGCAGGCGCGTCTGGTGTCGGATCTTCTGGAGTACAGGATCTGTGTAAAGAACATTAGCGCATGCCCGATGGGCAGCCTGGGAATCAGTGTACACACGATGGTGAACAGGGTCAGTGTGAGGTGACATTTCGAGGGCCCACTCCAAATAATCTGAGATGCCCACTAGCTCTGCTCGAGTGCTATACATCGCATCTGCTGAAGCATGATAACGTCGGCTCTGATTTCTGTTTGTCTGGTCGTACCACGCAGTGGCATAACAAGTGTTACTGGTACCGTCTGCAGGAAGTGCAGCGTCAGTGTATACGACGCGTTCAGTCATGGGGAGTGAACTCGTGGCCCTAGCATGTCTCTTGGCGTAGTTAAGGCGCCGTGCTCGCTGATTAGGGTCCATATTCAACGGAAGTGGCTTGCCGTCGGTGAGTACCGTGATTTCCCAAGGCGGCGTTTTGTTAGGCAGCATGGGCAGTGTGTTGATGTCATACCCGAGAAGCATAAGCGTGTATCGCCCAGCATTTGTTGCGCGAAGCCTCGTTTCCTGTGTGTATCACGTATCATGTATGGACTGCCGTATCATCCGGTCAACCGTACGC
This sequence comes from Rhipicephalus annulatus, assembly GCA_013436015.1. Taxonomy (NCBI): domain Eukaryota; kingdom Metazoa; phylum Arthropoda; class Arachnida; order Ixodida; family Ixodidae; genus Rhipicephalus; species Rhipicephalus annulatus. The sequence continues at coordinate 181,677 of WOVY01015037.1, read as the reverse complement.
AGATAATCAAACTCGACCGGCTGCTTAACGAGGCCAAACGCATGGTTACCGGACTACCAAGGTACACACGCCTGGATGCGCTCAAGAGCTGCAGCAAGCTCAATAATCTGACCGAGCTCGTCGACATGCACATCCTTCACTTGTGTGTTTTCCTTCCTTATCATCTACAACTAACCGATTGCGGCCAGTTGCCAACCGCAAGTTTGTAGTGAGCATTGTTACTCTTAAAGCTTTCTGCTGTGACTATTTGTATGGTATGAAAAATATAGGAAAGGAGCATAAAGTCAAGTTGGGCTAGTTGGTCAGGATTCATTTGTTTATTCGGTTTCAGCGCCGTGTTGTCCATTTTCCTTCCATTGTCCTTGTAAGTGTTGCACTGTAGCCAAGTGTTAAAAAGTAATTGACACATCATCCCTGGTGTATTTTTATGCTGGAGAACTAATGTCAAAAGAATGAAAATTACCTTGGGAATGTGACACAGGCCTTATCTTGAATTACTAATGACAGTTAATTATCATGGCAATTACTTACGGGTGATGGAGTGCCTCTGTTAGTTGTTGAGACCAGTTGCTGATGCTGGTGTCCGTCCTGCATCATGGAACTCAGATTTAGCTACATGGGAATTGCAAGTGTTGCTAGGACGTAATCATAAGAAATATTCTAAGTAGTACGCTAGGAAATGAAATGGCTTTCACTTGTAGGCATTCCTCTTCTGTGTAATTCTGTGCAAGATGTGTAATTTTTTAGAGTTGATCACCTGTTGCAATTTTCAGACCATTGACCTCCAAGGCAAGCTGAAGGAAATTTTGGGCAAGCTGCCAGGTTCCAATGCTGGCCCCAGTTCTGCAGGCAGGCATGCCACTATGACAACTGGCCAGCATTCGCTGAATCTGGCTCAGGAGTCTCACGCAGCCCCGGTATACGAGATCAACTTCCCTGAGCTTTTTGTCTTCTAGTTCTCGCAATGAATGGGGGTATTCTCCCGCGTACGGTGCAATAAAAAGAGTCTGTTTTCTTGGTCTCTTGGTGCTTACCTGGCCAGCAGCAGCATGAAGTTCCTGCAGTCGACTACATCTTGCAATGCTGCATGCTATGGTGGTCTATTGGTTATGGACTACCGACCTGAAGGTCGCGCAATTGAATCCAGGCTGTGCCAGCCACATTTGGTGGAGGCGAAATGCTGGAGGTTGGTGTTATTAGACGTATATGCACGTATAAAACACCAGATACAGTAGTCAAGACTTTCGGAGCCCTCCATTACGGCGTCCCTGATAAGCGTATCGTGGTTTCTGGACTTAAAATTCCAACAATTATGATATGAAGAAAAGTGTAGGTTTAAGGGCTTGTTTCCTTTGTTAGATACAGTATTAATGAGAACTAACAGACAATATAATGCCAGGGAAAGTATAAGGTTTTGAAGTAATTGTAAATGTGACGAAATAAGTGTACGAAAAGATAACGTTACACTGGCAGGATCCGAACCTGCAACCTTTGAAGGTCGCAGCTTCGGATCCTGCCGGTGGCAAGGTATCTTTTCATCCACTTTTCTTTCTTCACATTTACATTACAATTACTTCTAATATCCCCTGTACTTTCCCTGGCATTATATTGTCTGTTTGTTCTTGTTAGTAATGCCTCTAACATTCATAATGTATCTTTGACCGTTAGTTTGCTGGCTTAATGAACTTGTGCCCATCAGTATGTACTTGACAATATGAGATGGTTGATGTAACCTCACTAAACATAAACACTCGCTCTTTTGTGGTACTTGTTGCAAAACTAGAATAATACAGAAAGTGTTATTTTCACTCGTACAGAATGCAAAATACAAGCTGACATCCCGAGCAAAAGTATCTTAATTTAAGACTGATGCTAAAGCCATAAAAACGTGAAAATTTTAATGTTCTGTCACCTGAGCCTCATGTTCAGGCTGTGGCAAAAATTTGAGGAGTCGCGCATAGTTGAGGACTAGATCTGCTAGAAGATGCAAAAATTGTAACCATAGCCATAGTGTCACTCACAAGCACAGCTCCTCACTAACGTGTTGCTCACAAACCTGTATCACAAGCTGCCAAGGTCTGATTTATGGTGCAACTGAACTGATGGCTGTGCACCTTATGTAGAACATCTTTCTGAACAATGTTTGCTGTGTAAAATTCTACACTGGATTTTGCACATTGTGGCAGTGCACTAGAATGGCTTAGTGGAGTAGTACATATCTTTAGCTTAAGTTCATAAACTCGAAGCTTTTGCTCGCACCGGCCCCTCCAACGACGCACCATTCGTGAGACCAGAATTTTCGTGCGCGCTAAGGACGCAAAGCGCATGTCACGAAGTCCCAGGTTGGATTTGCGTTCCACAGTGTCCAAGCATTCAGACGTAGGGACAGGCTGGTAGAATGGTGGTGCACCTGGGCGCAACCTGATGCAGTATGGGTGTTCTGGGGAGGGTCGGTAGGACATAATCGAGGAGAGGGCCAAGAGAAGGAGAGCAATGAGCAATAGTAGAACCAACTTTGAGTCTTTATCTAGATGCTCTGTCTTGAGCTTGACTGCTGTGTTGCTGACATCCGACGCGTTGTAGTCCAAAGCCTGCCTTCGGGCGCGCTTTTGGTGGACCCAACCGTAATCAATCTGAAAGCTATCCCGGAGCATTTCGGAAGCCAGAATGGGCTGTGTGACGGGGCGTTTTGATGCTTTGGTTGTAGTAGTTCTTTTCCATAAGAGTCTTACAATCTCAGCTGCGATACCAGGACGACCTGTTTTACGCATTTCTGCAGTCGGCGAGGTCTTACTCGCGCCACTTCCAAGGGAGGTATTTTGTTTGAAGGCATTCAGAAAGCTCTCTATGGTGGTATCAAACGGTGCGGTGCTTTTCTTTCTATTCTTGTCTTTCATTCCTGAGGTTTTGGTTAAAAAATCATCCCGAGAGCCAACTCCGACAGTTGCTCCTGCATGTGTCCTTTTGACGAGCTCCATGATTTTCGTAGGAACGACGCTGGCCGTGCATCCTCTTCGACGAGTCGATACGCCAGATTCGTTTCCCGTGCTCGGCGAGGTGGCCGGTTTTTTCTTGTTGCGTATAATGATGCTGCTGCTGATGTTTGTTGTCTTTCCTCTGGACACGACAACCGAATGGGACACGATGATGCTTCCATTGTCTGTCCTCTCCACAGTAAGCGGCAGCGCGATTGCGGAAACGAATAAAATAAGAAGTGCTATAAACATAGTTCACCATGTCTAACCATGACACCGCGCCACGGCTCGGTGCAGGTCTTGTTTATGCGTTGGCATGCGACTACACATGCACGTTTTCCGCCCGCTAGCTGATTGTTTCCTCGAACTGGCCCTCACCCACTATCGCGGATTGATAAAGAAGCCGGCGGTTAACGTAAGTGTTAAGGCTAAAGGCAGGGCAAGGGGCTGCCTCTTGATTATGCAATTCGTTTCTTACATTGCTTCTGCTTCAAGCTTCAGTCCACACCGATCCGTGCTTCAAGCAAAGCAAATGCGCGATTGCTACATGAAAGCGGTACCGTTATCGATCTCGCTCAAACCATCGTCTGATAAGTACTTTCGATCGCAATTGAGCCTTGATGGGGATCCACTTTTTTAGCCGCGATTGGTTCTCTTGCAGATCTTGCGCAAATATTTGCTCAAAGTCCGCCTGTTTCACGACAACGCTACGTCAGCTTCGTTCACAAAGCTTCACAGAACTTAAGTAAAGCGTAATTTGAATGCCACGCGCACTGATGCCGATGGAGATGGATGCTTCGTTATTATTCACCTTTTCAAAAACGCCTCCCTGGGCGCCGCCATAGCCCTCCTTGGGCTGTGCAAATTGGCGCGTCCCCTCGAAAATGCACTGACAACGGTGCGCCCTTAGCCTTTGTACTCCCGCGCACAGCCCATCATGGCGGTGTTTTTTTCCTTCCTGTGAAAAGGTGCATAGAAAAAAAAACAAGAAAACTACCAGCTGCGCAGACATTGACAGGTCTCGAAGGCCTTGCATCACCTGGCATAATTTACTGCTTCTCTACATCCGTTACTACTAGCACGATTGAGACATTTTTCCAAATTATTTTATAACCTGCGGCTTCATTAAATAATCGAGCCAATTGCCTCACAAACAAACTGGCGCAAGAATTTCAAGCATTATCAACTACGAGCTGAGTTACAGGCATTTGTCGCACGTGTGCTTCAAGCGCTTTCTTCATCTCCTTACCAGCGCGCTTAATGTTGTTAAATACTTTGTAGTGAGAAATACGAGCTCGGCTATAGAAACGACGAAGAAGACGGTTGTTGTGGCGGAGGCTCGTGCTGCTGCAGCTGAAACCGCTGGCTGCCGTCTCGCTGCTGTTAAGCCCATTAAACGGTTGCCTCACCACGGCGTGGCATCTTCTTACATTTGGTGGAGGTGCTGGGTATTATTATTATTATTATTATTATTATTATTATTATTATTATTATTATTATTATTATTATTATTATTATTATTATTATTATTATTATTATTATTATTATTAACTTCTAACGCTCGACTTACGTTGGGCGAGTGTGCGCGTGGGTACGTGTCGACATTCCGTGGCGGACACAGTAACTATATAGCTCGCGATGCTCAAATCAGTCAATGGCCGTGGACTTGGGCGGTATATGGAGTAGTGATTTGGTTGTATGACAGAGGTATCAAGTGATTTATAGCTGAATTTTAGAATTAATTGTAAAATTTAAGCCATGTGTTTCGCTATAGCGTTTGACTCGCATGTTCTGAGGAGCTTCGACTGCCAATCGGCAGCATTTGTGTTGCAAGGCCCCTTTAACCTTGAAAATTAGCGACAAATTTTAACTCTCTTCCCCTGTCTGGCACCACTTTTCGCATTTGCTTCTGATCAATCATTAAAGAAAAAATGCACGAGCTTTCACATGAGGGTTGAAGTTTGCTGCCACATATATAGGTACAAAACATCCGTAAACAGCAAGGATGGTGGAATAAAAGCTACGTCCCAACTCTCAATACAATAACTATGCGTGACAAGTACTTTCACGTGTTGCAGTATTAAAATATAAACACTCAGAGCATGCTGATAAAAATAAGGAAGAAACACTCATTATATAGAGACGCAAAGCAAGGTTAACATTCACACTAAGTTATAGAAGCATACTCAGGAACATTAAGCCATGCATACGACGCAGACACGCTTTCTCAATGTACTAGCTGGTACACCAACATGGTGACTGATGACGTCATAGCAGCATATAATCACATGACGCCGCTGGAACGTTTGGCACTGTGCATGAACAACAAAAGAACTTGCATACAACGTATTGATAACATTAACGTGATTTCAGAAATTTCGCGTACCACCATGTGGTACTCCAACATGCCGGTTTCAATGACGCCAGCACAAAAACCCTTTAATTTTCTACGTATTTGATTTTTGCATGCTATCATTCCAATTCACTTTAACAATGGTTTATCAGTTGTCGTGCCCACAGGCATCAAGATTGCACATTCAAGGGATTGCACATTCAAAGGTGGTGAAATATTTATTGGTTTATTCGCTGTGTGTCATGTGGTGTGCGTATGTATACAAAGAATGAATTGTCTTGTCCTAGGCTAGATCAGTGAAGTCTGTGGCTTTCAGTGGGGTGATTTTGTCAGCCAATGCCCGCTTGTACGCCGTGCTGAACGCGTAGGATATGTGCCTCGGTGCACGAGAGACCACTTCGCTTTCGAATTTCTGCACGACTTCGGCGATGTAATCCATGTTCTGTTCCAGAGGCTTCATCCTAGCTGCAACTTCGGTCACCTGAAAATCCGTGATTTGCGAACCTGCGAGCACATGCGCAGGAATTATGATCGACATTTGAACACACGTCACAGGCATATGAAGACAGAAAAAATGTCATTACGAATGCGCTCGTTAACTTCACTGTGAAAAGAAGTAAATATCGTGGTGCCCAATATTTTCCACAAACGTACGCGCACGCACGCACGCACACACACGCACACACACACACACACACACACACACACACACACACACACACACACACACACATGGTGGTTGAGTGGCCGTAGCGTTGCAAGTAGTCAAGTAGATCCTCCGTGAGCGGTCACAACGTGGTTTACTGATGAAGGCCAGACTCTAGGCCGAAAGTCGAAATAAACCACGTTGTGACCGCTCACGGAAGATCTACTTATATATATATATATATATATATATATATATATATATATATATATATATATATATATATATATATATATATATATATATATTGTTGCGGGTTCGCGGCTATGCAGCTATGCGGGCGGTGCGAAGAAGAAGACGACGACGTTGGTGGGCTGTTCGAAAAATACACAACGGCTGCCATCTTGACTGCTGGAGTACTTTTCTACTCTAAAGTAGTAAATACATTCGCAACATTTTTGGTGGTGGTGCTGGGGTACGACGCAAGACGGAACTTCGAAGCGGACGTGTTCTCGACTGCCCGACCATGGCAACAGAAACCAATTCTGCCGCTCCTGTTTCAGCCGCGACTCCGGCGCAGCCTGTACAGCCGGTCGTATTGACGCAACCGCGCGACCCTGGCAACTTCTGCGGCACCGACCATGTTGACGTTGACGACTGGATTCCGAAGTTCGAGCGGTTTGCAGCAGTGTACCGGTGGGACCCTACGATGATGCTCGCCAACGTTGGCTTCTATCTCTGCGGAACAGCTGGCGCGTGGTTCGAGGCTCATGAAGCGGACATAACCAGCTGGGATACTTGCAAACAGAAGCTTCGTGACCTGTTTGGTAAGGCCGTCGGACGCCAGCGGGCCGCTTCTAAAGAACTCTCTGGTCGGGCACAAACTACGACCGAATCATATGTCACCTACATCCTTGACGTTCTCGCCCTTTGCCATCGTGCCGACCCCAACATGTCCGAGGAAGACAAAGTAAGCCATTTACTTAAAGGCATTGCAGATGATGCTTTCAACATACTGGTTTCCAAAGACTGTTCCACCATTGATGACATCATCAAAGAGTGCCGCCGATTCGAAGAGCTGAAGAGTCGCCGGGTCGCCAAGAATTTCTTGCGACTTCCGAACACGGCCGCTACGTCATCTTGCGAGGACCTTCAGCCGCCATGCAGTCAACCACATAACAACGAGAGTGTAGTTCGCATCGTTCGTAGAGAAATCGAGGCCGCGTCTCCGTCTTTCTGACCCGCCCATCTGATGATCGACCAACGATCTCGTTGATCCAACAGGTCGTGAGAGAGGAGCTGGCAAACGTTGGGCTGCAGCCTGTATGTTCGTTGACGGAACCTCGGGTCAGTACCATAGCGCCTTCTCCTGCACCAGAAAGATTCCGCCGCTATCGTGATCCTGCTCAGTGGAGGACACAGGACGACAAGCCTATATGTTTTCATTGTCATGGTGTAGGACACATCTCCCGCTACTGTCGTTTCCGCACGTATCCACCTCGGTCGTTTCCTGGCTATCGACGTGACGACAACCACCGGCCCCTGCAGTATGGCGCTCGTGACGATGGACCGTACAATGGCACTCCTGCGACACCAGTCCGCCGGTCCAGCCGTTCGCCGTCCCCGCATGACCGTCGCTCCAGGTCACCTCAGCACCGCCGCTATTCGTCGCCCCACCCTAGTGGACGCCCTTCTTCGGAAAACTGAGCAATGCAGCTCCCGGAGGTGACGCTGCATTGGACTCCCGACCTGAAAACCCTCTGCTGACCTTGACTACGGACAAGAACCTGCTTGATGTAGAAGTGGATGGCCTTCCTGTTACTGCCCTTATTGACACCGGCGCACATATTTCAATTCTGAGCTCTGACCTCCGTGCACGATTAAACAAGGTCCTTACGCCGCCAGAGTCCCTATTTGTACGTGTCGCTAGTGGAGCGACCCCGGCTGTGCTCGGAATGTGCACCGCGCGTGTGAGATTCGCCGACCGCCAGACGTCCGTTCTATTCCATGTTCTCGCTCACTGTCCACATGACGTCATCCTTGGACTCGATTTTTGTCCGACCACTCCGCTGTAATTGACTGCTCAGCCGGCGTCGTGCAACTTGACTTGCCTGCGGCCACCGAAGAGTCGAAGATGGTACAGAACAAGCTTTCGTGCGCTGAGTTTGTTCGCCTCCCACCCCAAGCCCTAACTTGTGTCACAGTTGAACCATATCCCAGTGTTCCGGATGGGGATTACGTGGTCTTTCCCTCTCCCGGTGTTTTACTGGCCCGCAACGTTTCCTCCCCGTACACCATATTAACTGTCACAGCGAACAAGACGTGCCTTCCTCTTCTGAACTTCGGACTCAGCCCTCAAATCCTACCACAAGGCATTGTTCTCGCCACTCTTTCGCCGTCACACGAGTGCCAGATCTCATCAGTGTCACGTGAACTGGCCACAGTCGCCTCCCCGAACCCGCATAGCACCGACGCAGCCAAATCTACACGGCTCAACAATGTAACTAAGATGATTGCCTCAGACCTGTTGCCGTCTCAGGTCAAAGACCTCACTGATCTTCTCACGAGCTATTCGGACATATTTGACTTTGACGGTAGGCCCATAGGTCAAACATCGCAAGTCAAACATCGCATTGATACCGGTGATGCAGCTCCAATTCACAGGCGTCCCTATCGAGTGTCACCATCAGAGCGCCAAGTTATCCAACAGGAGGTGAATAAGATGCTCACAAAAGGCATCATAGAGCCCTCATCGAGTCCGTGGGCGTCCCCTGTAGTCTTAGTTAAAAAGAAGGACAATACCTGGCGTTTCTGCGTGGACTATCGGCATTTAAACAAGGTCACCAAAAGGGATGTCTACCCGCTTCCTCGTATTGATGATGCCCTGGACTGCCTTCATGGCGCAACCTATTTTTCTTCGATAGACTTACGCTCCGGTTACTGGCAGATCGCCGTGGACGACCTCGACCGGGAGAAGACCGCCTTTGTAACGCCTGACGGTCTCTACCAATTCAAGGTAATGCCGTTTGGCTTGTGCAATGCGCCGGCGACGTTCGAGCGGATGATGGACACGCTTTTGCGCAGCTTTAAATGGTCTATCTGCCTGTGTTATCTGGACGACGTGATTGTGTTTGCCCCAACCTTTAAGTCTCACCTCGAGCGCCTTTCCTCAATTCTTTCAGTATTTCGAGAGGCTGGGCTCCAACTTAATTCTTCGAAATGCCATTTTGGGCATCGCCAAGTTACTATTCTAGGGCATCTCGTTGACTCCTCCGGCATCCGCCCCGATCCCGACAAAGTCCGAGCTGTCCTGGATTTTCCTGTACCGACTTGTGTCAAGGACGTTCGAAGTTTTGTGGGCCTATGCTCATATTTCCGACGATTTGTCAGAAACTTCGCAGAGGTCGCACGCCCCCTCACTGATCTTTTGAAGAAAGATGTACCATTTGAGTGGGGTCCTGATCAAGGCACGGCCTTTTCCCAGCTCATAACACTTCTGACCACGCCACCGATTCTCGCCCACTTCGACCCGTCTGCTCCAACCGAGGTCCGCACTGATGCTAGTGGCTACGGTATTGGCGCGGTTTTAGCCCAGCGTCAATCCGGTCACGATCGAGTTCTTGCGTATGCCAGCCGGCTCCTTTCTCCTGCCGAACGCAATTACTCTATTACGGAACGCGAGTGCCTGGCCCTTGTATGGGCAGTTGGTAAATTCCGCCCCTATTTATATGGCCGGCCTTTCACAGTTACCACTGACCATCACGCTCTATGCTGGCTTTCAGCCCTCAAAGACCCAACGGGGCGCCTTGCTCGTTGGGCTCTGCGCCTCCAGGAATTCACATACACAGTGGTTTACAAGTCTGGCCGTTTACACCAAGACGCCGACTGCCTCTCTCGGTACCCCGTTGACGCTCCAGATCTAGTAACCGACGACGCGTCCATCTGTATTTCCTCGCTCTCTGCTTTCGGCAACATGGGATGTGAGCAACGGCGTGACGCGTCCCTACGAGAGCTAATCGACCGCCTGAACACAGGCTGTACAGACAGTTCGCTTCGCATGTTCGTTGTCATAGACGGCATTTTATACCGCCGCAACATGCACCATGTGGGAAACGAACTACTACTCGTAATACCCACTCATTTGCACTCGACCGTACTTCAGCAACTACATGATGTACCAACGGCTGGCCACCTTGGTGTTGCCAGAACGTACGACCGTGTCCGCCGACGCTTTTTCTGGCCCGGCCTCTACCGTTCTGTACAACGTTATGTTAGGTCTTGTGAGTCGTGCCAACGCCGCAAAAGGCCAGCGGTACACCCCGCCGGGCTCCTTCAACCGATCGACGTACCTGCCGAGCCTTTCTATCGTGTCGGCCTCGACCTGCTGGGCCCTTTCCCTCTTTCTACCGACGGTAACAGGTGGGTCGCCGTCGCCATAGATTACTCGACCCGTTTCGCAATTACGAGACCTCTTCCAAGCAGCTGCGCTACAGATGTCGCCGACTTTTTGATTCAAGACGTCATCTTACATCATGGCGCTCCTCGTCAACTGGTCACCGATCGCGGTCGCTACTTTTTATCTAAGGTAATCGACGATCTACTTCGTTCTTGTGCAACCAAGCACAAGCTTACGACGGCCTACCATCCTCAAACGAACGGCCTCACAGAACGTCTGAATCGCACGCTCACTGACATGCTCGCCATGTACGTGTCGACGGATCATCGTGACTGGGACATTGCGCTACCCTTTGTCACTTTCGCTTACAATAGCTCACGCCACGACACTGCTGGATATTCTCCCTTTTACCTTTTGTATGGAAGAGACCCGACATTGCCGTTCGACACGCTTGTACCCAACCCTGCCAACCTGTCCACAGCATATGCTCGCCGCGCTATTAGCACCGCAGAGAAAGCCCGTCAGATTGCCCATCAGCGCCTTTCGGACTCGCAGCTCCGTCAGAAACGTAGCTATGACAGCCACCATCGGGACGTCCACTTTAGTCCAGGTGACCTCGTTCTTCTGTGGACTCCGTCGCGGCATGTTGGTCTGGCTGAAAAGCTTCTACCCAAGTATTCCGGACCTTATCGTGTGCTACGGCAGGTAACTGATGTTACCTATGAAATAGCACCTCTAAACCCTTCGATACCTTCCACATCTTCCGACATCGTCCACGTCGCTCGCCTCAAGCCGTATATCTCGTCCAACACCTGCTAACAAGCGCCGGGTCGGCGCTTTTCGCCGCCGGAGGTCGATGTTGCGGGTTCGCGGCTATGCAGCTATGCGGGCGGTGCGAAGAAGAAGACGACGACGTTGGTGGGCTGTTCGAAAAATACACAACGGCTGCCATCTTGACTGCTGGAGTACTTTTCTACTCTAAAGTAGTAAATACATTCGCAACAATATATATATATATATATATATATATATATATATATATATATATATATATATACTGCATCCTCGCATATCAAAATACCTTTATTAGACGTTTCGACCGGGGACGGATCTTTTCGAATACTCGTGATAAAGACCGGCTCCCGATTAAACCGTCTAATTTCGTTTTGTAGGTTCACCTGTACTTCATATCACCGCATCGAAGGCAAGTGGACTGATGCATATATATTTAGAAACAGAAAAATTTCGAGCGTTCACATGCATGGGACAACCTATCGCAAGGCTCACTCTCACTCAATGCATAAAGTAGCACTCGACTGATACGTCGCGAAAACGATTTTTCTGAGGTCGAACAAGACTCGGATATGTAACAACACGTTCAAAGAAAATTAGTGCGTGGCGTACATTCCGTGCAGTTTTCCTGGCGTGCCTCGAGCTTGAAGTAGATGTTGCCGGTGTCGACGAGCAGTTCAGCGACCGCCATGTTGGTTCGGTCATCGACGATTACCTGGACGTCATAATGCGCGACGACACCACGCAGGTTCAAGTTGCACCAGAGCTCGACGAAGGGGGCGCCATTTTCCTGGTCTCCACGCAGCCCGCAGTCTCCTACTCGTCGTACCTGCGCCCGCAGACAGGTATTCATGTATGTAGTACTACATGCGCATACCACCAGCACCCTGCCGGGAGGAGCCAACGCCACCTAGACTCTAGGTGGCGTTGGAGGAGCCCGACTCCTCCAATGGAGACTGACATGTGGAGAGTTGGCATGATTAAGAAGTCCGTACTAGAGATCTATGGAACTTTTCAGCAAGGAATTGCCAAGGAAAGAATCTGTGATAATACTAGGGGTAGTTCTATACTGTTTGAGGCCAGGACGGGAGTATTGCGAGCCAAGACATATCGGACCAAATACGAAGGGGTAGACACGGTATGCAGCACGTGTGGAGAGGAGGAGGAAACTGCCGAACACTTGATAATGTTCTGTAAAGGGCTTCACCCTATAGTTCAGGATGATGGCGCAGAGTTTTTCAAAGCACTGGGGTTTAGGGACAGGGAGGGCAAAATAGACTTTAAGCGGGTAGAATTAACTAGAAGAAGTTTATCTCATTTGTGGCTAAAGTCAATGCACGAGTGAAAATCAAATCCTTCACTTCAAAGTACCAGTCCTCAACTTCACTATTTAAAGAAAAAAAAGATAAATCTAGTGGTTACTTAACTAAGTATTACGGCTAGGCGGCGTTAGCCGCCGCCCGTTCTAAAGGGTAGAGCCACATCCATCCATCCATCCATCCATCCATCCATCCTCCTCTAAATTTATTCTAGACCATGGTTCCAGATTGATCAACCCAATTCTGTCTGCCGCTTGGCTGCTAAACCAGAGGTTGCGGGTTCGATCCCGTACGCGGCGGTCGCATTTCGATAGAGGTGAAACGTTAGATGTGCGTGAATACTGTGACTGTGCGATGTCAACTAGTGCCCGTGAAAGAACACCGGATGGGGAAAATTTACGGAGCCATCCAAATTATATCGTGGTTTGGGGACATAACAATCCAGATATGATTACTGTCGACACACATTCCTAGCCCTCTAAAGGCACATCATTCGAAAACCAATTGGTTGGTTGGTTGGTAAGAACTTTATTGGAAGTCCGGCAGAGCTTTCGCCGACCGGACCTTAGGTCTCCCGCTTGTAGACGTCAATCAGTGTGACTATTTTACCACGCACTTTATGCACACGTTCAACGTTTATTAATTGAACTTAATTATTTATCTTACCTCAATTAACTTCTTAATGACATAATTTGTTATAGTACATCGATTGCACTAACTATGCCGATACACACTTAATCTGCTTTATATCATATATACACAGGCATGCGAATTCACTCGATTTCGCATGGCTTTAACTTTCCTGAATGTCACGTGATCTTTTCTTGATCACTTTTCTTCATCAAGGCGACGCTCGCACAAGGCTTATAAGACTTTCACCTTGGTAAAGGAAATGTACGCAACAGAGATGACGGTTATTCTTCGGAGACGCGATACTCCCAAAAAGGGCGTAAAGAACTGTACTTATAACAGCGGCAGTTCTTGCTAATCACATACTTGCGGAAGCTTGCCATTTCAAGGTCACTTTCGAGCGTGAGAACTCTCCAAGACGCACGTGTAGCCTTTGGACGAGCAGTAACTTTCCAGAAAGGCAACTAACGTTTCCGTTTTCACCCTGCGGTGCACAATCTTGTCACCCAGCAGATCAACATTCTTTACTTGAACTCTATATACTGAGGTCTTTAATATGGAACAATGCGCCACGCTATGTATATAAAAAGGCGTAACAAAACTGAAGCGTATTCCCACGCAATGAAATCAAAGGGCGTATTTGGGGAGTCTTCCGCACCTCCGCTTAAGTTTGAGGCCATGAAATGCGAGCACGCTATCAGCCTGACATAGCCTTCGTGACAGGAATGTGGTGTGCGCAGAGTTTTCAGGAAAGAGAACACGAACATGGGGGGGGGGATAGCACACTTTAAGTACCCCGTCTTTTCTAAAGAAGTTGATAAATATCCCTGTTTTGCTTCAAATTTACACACTAAATGTGTATCGTTTTTTTAAACTGTGTCACCGGCCACGAAGGTTGTCTATACGTGCTGAAGTCCGCACTCACCCTTCTGCGCAGATTGATCAGTGTGCCGTTCTGCAGGTGGAATTCGACGTAGCCTGCGAATGTCCAGTTGTGCTGGTTGTCAACGTCGAACGAGATGTCCGGAAGCGGAAGCACGTCCACGCCGGCGCTGGACAGCAACTGGTCCAGCACGAAGTCGATGTGACCGGGGCTCGCGTAGGCGCAGACTGCGTGTGGTCAAAGCAGGACAAGAAGTCGAGGTGCGACAGGCAAGAAGGGCACATGCCTTCATGCATTGATGTTTCCTTTAAAATACGGTAGTACATCAATTAATGTCGCTAACGTTTATACGCATATCAGTATGAGTCATCGTTCATTCGTTGGATAGTTTCGGATGGTTGCCCCGCCGCGGTGGTCTAGTGGCTATATATAAGGTACTCGGCTGCTGACCCGCAGGGCGCGGGATCGAATCCCGACTGCGGCGGCTGCATTTCCGATGGAGGCAGAAATGCTGTAGGCCCGTGTGCTCAGATTTGGGTGCACTTAAAGAACCCCAGGTGGTCGAAATTTCCGGAGCCCTCCACTATACGGCGTCTCTCGTAATCATGTGGTGGTTTTGGGACGTTAAACCCCACATATCAATCTGTTTCGGATGTTTGATTGTCCCTTAGTGACCTGGCGCAGCCCACCGTAGGGGATCGGCCATGAAACGGGTGGTACCTTATTTTCGAGATAAAATGGTTTTACAAGCAAAATATGTTTAGAAATAAATGATTTAAAAAGTAACGCATTGGTAAAAAAACAATGATTTAGAAATATAATTCATAAGAAAGCAATAAAGTGAAATTACACCTAAACTTAACATTCTTTTCATTTTGTTTCCTACTGGAAATCGCATACGGGTTCGCAAACTTTCTTTTTCATTTCAGAGTCCCCAAAGGAAAGAACCGCCGGAGGGCATAAATTGCCCAAACGGAGATGAGCACAGTGAATGAAGAGGAGAAGAAATAGCATAGAGAGAAAGGCAAGGATGTTAACCATGACCGGTTCGATACCCTGCGCATGGGAACGGGACCGAAAGATGGAGAGAAAAGAGGGAAAGATAGCACATAACACCGCGTGCACGCATGCACCCATCACGCAGTCAAGTCTCTGGCATGGTACGGGACATCACCGGGGTGGCCGCTCGTCCAAGTCCGTATCTCTAGACGTGAAGCAGATATTCGATTTTTTTAGGAGGGCATGTCTAGCTGCGCACATGTGCTTTACGAGAATAGTTCGAGGTACTTCAGAAGCTGTGGCGATCTTGCATTTTGTCCTTTGTGGATTGTAATGGTACATATGAATTATTCAATTGGCGCTTCACACACCCCGCCGCGGTGGTCTAGTGGCTAAGGTACTCGGCTGCTGACCCGCAGGTCGCGGGATCGAATCCCGGCTGCGGTGGCTGCATTTCCGATGGAGGCGGAAATGTTGTAGGCCCGTGTGCTCAGATTTGGCTGCACGTTAAAGAACCCCAGGTGGTCGAAACTTCCGGAGCCCTCCACTACGGCGTCTCTCGTACTCATATGGTGGTTTTGGGACGTTATAAACTCCACATATCAATCAATCAATCTGGCGCTTCACGTGGTGGCGTCGCCTTTCTCGCGGCGAACGCAATCACGAAGCTCATTATCAACACTATATTAGTGCAGTGTTTCGTTAGCTGAGCGTGGATACGAGTGCGTATACGTAGTTTGGAAACTTATCAAGCTAAAAAAAAGAAAAAAAAAAGAAGCGGGGCTGAAACAGAAGGGGATCCAGACAAACAATCGATAAGTATTTCTTAAGAGCTGATTCTTTTTAAAGAAGTCCTTCGAAGATTACTGAGACCTTGAAGTCACAAGCACAACACGTGACAGCGCAGGTCAATGTCTTCGATGGTCAAGCACCTGCTCCGGTGTTTTAGAAGATTACAACTCTTGAAGAAGGTCTAGGTTTGTGATATGCGATGTTTACACCGGATAAGGTCATACATGAGCTTCCGCTGTAAAGCTTATGCTATGTGCGTGGTGTATTTAAAGAAACGTGATAGCATTATCGGCAAGGCACGGCCCCGAGCTTTTTCTGGATTCGTTGAACTTCGCTCGAGCTGATGACCATATGCACGCAGAGTTAGACATTTCTCCATTAAGGGACACTAAGGAGAAACATGATTTCCCTCATATTAGTAAATGACTCTTGCCAAAATCACCACGCTTACTGCGAGTATAGGCCGCTTGGTAAGCGAGAAAACGCATAGAAAGAACATACGGGAGGCGCCGCCATTTTGAATTTCCCGCAC
The DNA here is from genome assembly GCA_013436015.1 of Rhipicephalus annulatus. Lineage (NCBI taxonomy): Eukaryota > Metazoa > Arthropoda > Arachnida > Ixodida > Ixodidae > Rhipicephalus > Rhipicephalus annulatus. Next base: position 165,360 of record WOVY01015037.1, on the reverse strand, counting down.
TAATTCTTACGACGTCACTGATTTTGACTGTTCACTAGGTCCTACGTTTAGTTCCCACTTGGTAAATATGAAATACATATTCTTCCGAGGCAGCCATATACTTAGCTCTTAAAGTCTTAGAAAGTTTCGTCAGGCCAAACGTCACGCCCTGACGTCATTCTCTCGGATAATTCAGAGCAAAATTTGAGAATCGGATTGATATGTGGGATGGGTTCAACGCCCCAAAACCGCCATATATGAGAGACAGTGGGGGTTCTTTAACGGAGACCCATATCTGAACACATGGGCATACATCATTTTCGCCTCCATAGAAAATTCAGCCGCACTCAGCCGGGATGTGATCCCGGGACCTGCGGATCAGCAGCCCAGTATCTTAGCCACTATAGACCACCGCGGCGGGGCTTTGAAAAGGGGACATTGACATCGATTTTCTACTTTATTATGAAAGCTATAGGATGGCCGAATTTCAGGTTTTTCGGTTGAAAATGATTAATCTAAACTGATTTATCGTTTCCCTCATGATTTGTTTTCCTGAGTGGCTGTCGAAAAAAATGTGCGGACAAGGAACGAGAAATGTTGGCAAGTGAAATCTAGATGAAATCGATACGCGGCCGTGTTTGAAGTAATATTAATTTGCTAATTTTGGTACGTACTGTCTTTCCTATTACAGCAGATAATTTCTCCTCGCATTTTAATATTCACTCGACGCACACATGTAGCGTTTAGTTATAAATATCTCTGTGGGTCGGTGCTTATCATACGCCATTCAGTACTGATCAAAATGCCTTGAAGTCACTGTCAGTGTATATATGCAATTTTTCCCGAATAACTTAGCTTGGATTAGGTTATTTCCCCTACTTGAAAGCAATTAATTAACCAGGAGAGTACGTGGAACACACGGGCTAATGCTTCCCCCGCAATGTTGCTCTCCAATCGAATTAACAGCATGCGAAACAGCGCTCCACAGCACCCGCTTGGTCACCCCCCCCCCCTCCCTCGGATGCTTTTGTAATTTTTTTTCTGTCTATAGGACGTTGTCCCTAAGAAGAAAATTAAAAAAAAAACATCCTGCCTACGTCACTAGCTGATCATCCAACATACCTGCAAGCAAAAGCACCGCTGCTATGCGCAAGGACATCGTCTCCTGTAAGTGAAGGAACAAGAGGTTAATGAATTTTGCCACAAGGCTTTTCGCCCTTTCCGAGGCACTCTGCCCATGGGTGCGATGTAAGTCGCGATAAACAAAGACATGAAATCAGTTTAGGCTTAGAAGGTACTAATGAAAACCATTATTTTCAATGCACATATGGTAGACGGATAATTACAATCGATAGAAGACGAAATTAAAACCGAAAATTCATTTCTCGTATTGAGTTATGAACTTCAGAGCTTCATAGGTCAGTAAATTAAATGTGCGGTACAAATTCGAAGTTTTCTTCTTTCTTCTCTTTTTATTTGGCCAGTGATTGTGCAGTAAAACGCGTTTTCAAAGCTTTGCCTTCACGTGGTATTACACGAAGTGGAGTCTTTCTGGTAACTTCTACGAAGGAAGCTTTATAACGATGATAAACCGATATTATGATGTACGATTGAGCCATCGCAAAACGTTCAGCAAGTTTAACGCTGTAAAATCAATAGCGAATACAAAGAAAACTATGGATCAGATGACAAAAAAAAAAAAACACCGCTTGTTCACAGTACCATAAGACTGTCGGTACGTCCGCCATACGGCAAAGGGTGTGACTTTCTCGCGAGAAATTGCGCTGAGATGGCTTATACTTACGAGATGTTGAGGTCTGGACGACTTGATATCTACTGAGCGGCGGTGTCTGTGATGCGCTCTCTTCGTAGTGGTTTCAAAATCAGCGTCCGCTGATAGCCGGGCGGACGATCTCAAACTTAGGAGAAGGCGTCGTTGGAGCGGTTTCCTTTGCGGACGTCGTGCGCTTTTATCTTGGTTACACAAGGTAGCGGTCACTCGAGAAAAGCCCATTGAAGCCGAGGAGAGTCTTCATCCCACGCTTTAGCTACAGTGATCGCATCTCGCACCAGTTTGTTCAAGAGCGGTTTGCTTCAAGCTTGAATATATTTTTTCCGCCAATAATTATGATAGTTGTTGGGGTTTAAAGGGGCCATCTAACACTTTTCACAACCTCATTGTTTTACTTGTTTTTCCAGCTGGTTGTCTACGCTGAAGGCTTGAGCGATAAGTGCCGCAAGAACAGCGGTGCAAAGTTATTCAGCGTAGATATATCAAAATACAATGGAATGAATGCTTACCTCCAACTCGACTTTCGTGAGCTCACCTGACCGTGTTTCCCTCACCCTGTGAGCTCGGAAGGCTGCCCAATGAAATGAACTAGAAACCTTACCGTATACAGGAAGCCTGCATGTCATAGTGCTCGTTATGTCCAACGTGAGGACGCCATTGCGATAGAAACAATGTGGAACTTGAAGAGGGAACGACACCTGCGAAGCGAGGCAGCTCACGAACGCTTTCCTAATGTTTTGTATCTTTACTGATCTTTCGATTTGTGATGGCGTCTATATGTCAATGCTCCTACATTTTTTTCTTTTACTTTTTTCAAGCAACGGTGCCTGGGCGCTTGGCGCATTCTTTGACCGCGGCTTTGCAGTTTTCAAGCTGGAAAAGTAGAGAAGCTTTATTATCTTCAGCGTTCAAGGAAGAAACCACGCTAAAGAAAAAAAGAATGTAATAGTAATCCCTATTTGATGCAATGCCGCGATAACATTTAGGGTTACATTTATCCAATCACAGGACCGCGCCTTTCGTTGTCACTTCCGCTCGCAGTAGTTCTGGCGAGCGCCACTACGAGTTATGCAGTCAGCACCGATGTTTTCAGGCGTTACAGGAGGGCCCCTGTAAATGAGGGATGTCGTATAGTGGAGGGCTTCGGAAATTCGGACCATCTCGCGTTCTTGAACGTGCACCGACGTCGCTCAGTGCACGGTGTCCTCGAGCATTATCGCTTTCACCGAAATGCGATCGCCGGGATCGAACCCGCGTCCTTCGGGCCAGCAGTCGAGCACCTTGACCGATATATATGCACCACCGCAGTGGGCCACCTATAGGTCTGTCTGCCGTCCAAATACGATCGTGTAGTATAGTTACTTCATTATATGTGCAGAAAGTACGTATCTTTTCGGACAATATTAGCGAAATATTTGTTCTATTCATACCGCGTCGGAGAGGGAAAAATTCTTATACTAAAGACGGCAAAATGTGATGAGCAGTTAGTGGATGAAATAATAATAATAATAATAATAATAATAATAATAATAATAATAATAATAATAATAATAATAATAATAATAATAATAATAATAAACTCGAGTGACCACACTCGCAACAATGCGCAAAACGGCCGAAATTTGGCATACACCTAAAATATTTGGAGGACTCATGAGCTTCGGCTTGAAGAGATAGAGCGTGATAGCGTATTCGGCCCCCGTGGGAAGAACAATGCTTGTGCGCGTAACATATTGGCTGTTTCAAACTATGCCTGCTGCAGGAACTGTTGCGATGTACCCACTGCGCCGCATTTCTACCTCTTGTAAATTCACAAAGAACACTCGATACGCGCCCGCAAGTTGCCACGCGGGCATGCGTAGATTCACACCTTGTAATGGATGGGCAGCTTCAAAGCACCCGCTGGTTGCGAAATTCACATTTTGTTTTTGACGCCGCAGATACCAGTCTACCATTCTGACACGCAACATTAAAGGATACTAAAGAGAAAAAAAAATTGCCCGCAGCTTCCCTCGGGGGAACACTGAGGAGGATGCGGAAGCGGTTCCGCCAACAGTTTGGCCGGCGCTGGTCGAAGGTACGTCGATCATTCTGTTTGTGGATTCGTTGGCATTCATTTCACGGCGACTTCGGACGTCGACGCGCCGTACAAACCAACGGACGAGCGGCAACTGAGCGAGCGAGCGCCGACCTTGAGTATATATACAGCGCGACGGCGCATGCGCTGTCAGCTGTCGAATGTTCTCGAAGGAGAAGCGCGCGCTCGGCACAGATGGCGATGGCGCGACGGCGCATGCGCTGTCAGCTGTCGAATGTTCTCGAAGGAGAAACGCGCGCGGCACAGATGGTGGGCGACGGCGCGACGGCGCATGCGCGCGCGTCAGCTGTCGAATGTTCGAGAAGCGGTGCGGACGGCGCACTACAAGGCGCGAGTATAAGATGCTTCCGCATCTAAAACATTTTTCCTCGGAATAATAAACTACAACTTCGCGATGCCGAAAACAGCACCACTCCTAATGCTTCAAGACGCTCGGTAAACGAGAAAACGCGCTAAAAGAAAATGTGGGCGGCGACGCCACATTGAAATTCCCGCATCAACGCCGTGACGTCACTAACTTTGACGGCATTTACTAAGTCCGGGGCAATTCCTAATCAGTGAAAATCGAGTACGCTGTCATCCGAGGGAGCCACGGACTTACCATATACCAAGTTTCAGAAAATGTCATTGAGCTGATGTCTCCAAAGATACGAAAAAGAGACTAAAATTTGTGACGTCACGTGCAGAGATTTCGGCGCTAAATTTAGACGCGAAACTCTGACTGATTTTCTCATATATTCATGTTGTCATGGCGTTGGGACGTTGACGAAAGCAGCAGTCGGCGTGTTCAAGACGAAGCTATTTATTCAAGCGAATCCTTTCCCAAGAAACGAAAAGTCAAACTGCAGCAATACACACTGTATAGCCAGATAGCGGCTGACAGAGCGATCGGGCGTCGATAAGGCTGATCTGCGGTGGTAAGGTACATCGGCATTTATACATGTGGCATGAGACATTCGAGCCTTATCACTCGTGCTTGCGTAAGCTTTCGATTAAACTTGACTATGCGCGTAATCTTGACAGCAGCGCTGAACGGCGGATCATTTACGTTAAATTATCAGTTTCCTTTGTTTGTCTTCTCATTTTAAAACTTTCATCCCTGTATTGTCAACAACGCAGTTGTGGTGTCCTGAAAATTCCCTCATGCTTCACTTTCTCACACGTGCTGAAAGCTGGCTTCACCACACTAAAAGGGTTAATGTGAAAAAGCGTGCTTTTGTTAACCCGATTCTTTGAGGTAGTGTGGTCGGAAAGGAGAGCTGGCACAGCCGTAGGCGTACGCAGGATTCTCTATTAGAGAGTGCCTGCCCTGCCTTGGCCCAGGAACGCTCGAGGGTCACCGCAGCCTACCGAAAACATGGCCTTCCTGCCACCACCCTAGAGCACCTACTGTTCCCATCTCGTCCCCATCTACCAGCGCTCCGGAGCCTGGTGGAGTTCCTGGACGAGACGGGAATCGTGGCCTACCGCTGAGGATGGGGCCCTTGCCACCCCTACCCTTGCTTCTGGACTGCTGCTTCTGTTGATGACGACCGTTCCACTGCTCAATTAATCTTTCCTCTTCTTTCCACTTTTCTCCCTTTTCCCTTCCCCGCAGGCACTGCGCCGTGCTCCCGACCGGGTTGCAGAAATTAGGTGCCTTTTCTCATCTTCTAACCACTACCACCACCACCTATTAGAGAGGGTAAAGAGGGAGGGGAAAAGGGCACTTGCCCGCTATTTCCTTTTTCCTCCACCAGCTGCGATGCAACACGCACTTACGCACACTCAAGACAAGCGGCGAAAGGCAGGCTAGCTGGTACGTTTTTTTTTTTTTGAGGAAGGAATAAACGCAGCAGATACGGTACGTGCCTCCATATTCGCCCCCTATCTAAGCTGTTTATTCTTACCGAAAACGTGCAAAATGCTACCGGCGTCCATGGCGGGAGGGAAAGCAAAAGTTTTATTCCGGCTCCCCCCTTCCCTCGTCCACATAGGTCGAGTCCAAAAGAACCCGTGCTTCAGAATGGATGAAAAACAAACAAAATAAAAATTTAGTGATCCTGAGCTTTTCAGAAAGGCCTGCATTGGTTCTATCAATGCGAAAGAGTTAGCCCGCCTAGCTATCCTGCTATGTCATGATGACATCATATGGTGATGCCATTACAAGATGAAATTTTTTTTTAATCACTCGTGTCAATCACGATGGTCCATTTTCATGTTTAACAAGGCAACAAAGGTCTTTGCCTTAGTTAGATCACAGAAACTCAAGAGAAATTTCAATGTTTATTCTTCCATTTGGCATTCAGGTGGTCGTGACTGGGCACTCTTGCGAGGGTAGCCGTCGAAAAATCTTCCACAGCTGCGCTCAAAGACCTTTTCGGGCAGCAGGAGAGCATAGAGAGATGGCAGTGGCGCCTCGCGTGCTGCTATCCTCTGCAGGCGCAATCGCAACCTGCTCGCACTAGCACTCAGCACGCGCGGATACTGGCGCACCTGCTCAGCGGTGTAACCGCTCTGGAACAGAAGATCCAGCACCTGCACAAGTCATTTTGATACACAGACCACACGTGTCAGTGTGCCGTCACTATTCATTTGTATGATTAAGCAAATTTTCAAGTGTATGATTAAACAAATTTAATTGTACACTGACAAATGTGCATTCAACTGAATAGAGACTACCGTGGAGATAGTGTTAAGAACTAAGTATGTACTTTCATTCGGTTTGCGGATATTTTTGGTGTACAACTGCCCTTTGCAATTGAGTGACATGTTTTGTTATTAAAAATACTTTGAATAAAAAGATTAATTCAATTTATACTTCTTTGGAGCTTCATTTGTGATGATTATTTGCTCGTTTCGCAGGTAGTATCTGCCAACTCTGGTGCATGCACATATGAACACGCAAAATTGAAAACTTTTTTTGAGGGGTGGAGGCGACATCGAACTCTCTTAGCCCCCAATCACTACCCCTCTCCCCTGGCTATAGTAATGCCTTCAAAGAATTTTAAACAGTCCCGAGAAAAGCAGCTTACACGGATTGCTCCATTCATTAAACTGTACCTCTTTTAGCTTGGGAGGCCGTATGCTGAGCAGACGTGGGTGGCGTCGCACCAGTTCTTCCAGGCTCGTGCAGTCCAGCCTCTCAGCGAGATAGTCGGGTGTGTCCGGGTGAGTGCCGAGCGCCCTCCTGGACGCTCGGCACAGCTGCAAGTGACGCTGAAGAACGCTGTCGGGGCAACGCAGTAGCCACGTGCGAATCGGAATGCCCTGCTTCTGACACAGTGCCACGCGCTGGGCTATCAGCGTCTCGCTGTAACGGAACACCCACGGGTCCTGCCACAGACAATGTCGAGACTCCTTCATCCTTAAATGAAATAAGTATTACAAAAATGCTAGGCATGCATGAATATTTAACCAATTCGAATGTTAGAATGAGTATTACAGTATTTGAGTTCGCCTGGACACGAATTCAAATTATTCTAAATGGACAAATTGTCATATATAAGCTGCATGTAACCCTTGTGAAGTCGGTTTCACTGCAGTAAAGAAGTGCAATACGGTGAACACACCTAACCAAAGAAAATTCGTATTTCCGCGAAGCTCCACACCAAGCTTAAATATAATTTTTAAAGCTTAATAGCTAGTTATACCAGTTTCCAGATGATATGCTATGGTATAGTAAATTTTAGACATTCCTTTTAAACAAAAAAAAAATGGCATCTGCTACTGTTTTGTTTCAAGATATATATATATATATATATATATATATATATATATATATATATATATATATATATATATATATATATATATATACTGAAGAAGTTTTTCCAATGGGCCAAACGTACTTGGGAAGAGAAGAAACACAACTTAGCGGTTGTCTTAATTTTAAACCTTTTTGTCTTTAATTTAAAAAAATTAAGACAACCGATAAGTTGTGTTTCTTCTCTTCCGCATATATATATAAAGAAAAATAGTGTATACCTAAGGGCTCATTTTTCCACGTTTTGGCACAATATTAACGAGATCTAACAGACAATACTGACAAGGAATGTATAGGGGAAGTTATTAGAACCAATGTAGTATAAATAAGAAAAAAGAAAAGTGGGTGAAAAAAGAACTTGCCGTGAGCATTATATATATATAATGTATTGTGCCGGTTTCGTAGGTGACGACAAATTCACTCATTTTCCCTGCATCTTGTGCAAATATTCGAAGACTTGGAACAAATACTTGGATATTCGAATTCACATTTATGGAAAATTTTGAAATATTCAAATTAAGCCGCAGTCCACTCACCTGTAAAGATGTTTTCACTGCACAAAATTGGTGCTGCACCATGAACGCACCTACTTTTCATCGTCATTAATGTTGTGATATCGGCTTATATGCTACGAATATCGTAAATTTTAAAACTTAACATATTTTGCAAGTTTACACAGGCATTCTGTCGAAAGCACAAATTTGCTAGTATTCAAAGCTGCTTCCACTTCCTATGAATCATAAAGAATATTATTTGTAGAAGCCTTAATCCAATAAAAAAATATAGTGGAAATTAGTCGGGCCATGACAAATATGCCCATTTTTCTTTGTAATATGCGATATATACTATTTGGATTTGATTCAAAATCATTCAGTAAAATCACTGTTCACTTCAAATTCGCTTTGAACTTGAAATTAACAATTCAAACAAGCCTAGTAATACGTAACATACTATACCATTCAAGTTCAATTCAGAATAATTTGACCGAATCACTATTGGCTTCGAACCTAAAACTTAGTACTCACACATGCCTACAAAATTCTCATTGTGTATTGTTATGAGCAGTTGTTTTATTTTCACCGTGAATCACTGGCTAAACAAGTGCTACTGTTTGTTGGAAGCCACACTGGAATGTATGGGAAACTCCATGATTGTTTGGAGAGCTCTGGTGATACTTCCCACATGACTTGAGCAGTTGAGCTTTTTTTTTTTCTGGATGTAACATGAGTATCAGCATTGATGCTCAAATGTTTGATCATTCATAGACAAAAAAATCTACAATCACATTTTTTATAACTGTTTTCTCTGCTGTGATTGTACTGTGAGTGTTCCTTGCTCGTGCTTTTACTGTTGTGTAGGCTGGGTATAATTTCGCCCAGGAAATAACTCAATATTTACTCCTTTCACTACTCGGCTCTAGAACATCACACCCACACGACAAAATACACCATTGCCAATATCAAGGGAGCCTCAGATGTAGGAACTGTTACTGAGAAATTATGATACACGAAATGTAATGGAAGAGAAACTGTATTGAGTGGTCACCATGATCTGACAACTTATAAACTAGCAATCAGCGAATGGTGCAAAGTTGAAGAATATACAAAAGCTGTTATGCAAAAAGCGGGAAAGAAAACATTGTGTAACGGGCAATGACAACTAACAATAAATATGAAAATAAGAATTGCCAGCCATTCAGCTTACAATGTCAGTACAGAGAGCATGCTCATTGGCACAGGCTCATCTTGACAAGGAAATGCTATTGCTTTCTAAAGCAGTGGGAGCAAATGCCAGGCAGAGTAAAAATGTGTGTTTTGAAAAATAGACAATACTCGCTGAAATTTTAGCCACTTGGGGTCACTTGTATTCAACTGCTCAGCTGGGTTAACTCTCTCTTGATCTCATGAAAATCTTTTGAGTGATTTAACGTATGCATGAGCTTACCGATCTATGGTGATCGCTACTAGCAAGCATGCCCATAATTTCATGCCTAAGAAAAAGGGAGATAAAAAAATTCACCAACGACTATGATACTGCCTAATGCGAAGTCTGAGTGCAGCTTCGTGTCGAGGCCACACCAGTTTTGTTTGAAGCTCTAGCTATCTGCAGTTGCAGTCTAACATTCGTCACATATTTGCCACAGCAACTGCCAGAGCTCAAGTGCACTGCACACCACTCTGTGCACTGCAGGCGTCGCAAACCAAGCGAAATGCTGACAGCCCTGTTACGGCAAGCAAAGGCAGCCACAGTACATGTGCCAGCCCTGCATGCAAGCGAGTTCCAATTGAGAGGCCAGAGCTAGTGACGAAGGAAGAAATTTAGGTTAGAGGCCAGTAGCTCGTGATATTGATAGACACCGCGTTCGCTCTCTTGAGTCTTTGTCCGCTCTGTCCGTTACACTGATGCCAGCCTACAAAGGCAACGCCACTGAAAGCAACAATAGGCACCTAAGAGCTGCACTCTAAAAACTTAATGCTAGAGCAAGCTGCTACAAGTGAATTTTATACTACCTTGAGCAAAGCTTCTTTGGAAATGCCACTCTGCTTGAGAATGGCCAGCTTGCGCTGGGCAAGCTCAAGCTCGTGGCTCAGCAAGCACGGCACTCGGCTTATCATTGTCAAGCTTTCACGCTTGGACAGGCCCAGTTCTTGGCGCAGCAGGTTCACTCGTGCATTCAAGGTGGTGCACACTCCCCCACTGTCCGAGACAGTCGAAAGAAGGGACTCCGGACAGGAGAGCAGCGTCAGCACAGCTTCAGAGCTCAACTCGGCGCATTTCTCCTGCGCCAACAGGAAGAGAGAATAAACACACACACATACAAACGTTATATTCAATTCGAATACTGTACATCTTCCTGTTCCTCCATTAAAATCACTTATCATCGTGGCAATAGCATTGCTGTCTTCCTTTATACGAAACCATTTGAATAATTAATCATTTCCATGCTTCAATGGATTAGTTCACACGTTTTTATTAACTTACACTTCACCTACATCGCCATAAGGCATTTTGCAGGAGGAGGGGGACGTGGGTTACAACATAACACAATTAGCAACAAGATACTAAAAGACAACAATAACGCACGAATTATACTGAATTACGCCAAATATAAAAAACAGCATCGTCATTACACATTTTAAACATCGGAGCGCTTCGGGATAATGAAATATTCTAATTTATTCTAATTTACAGTAATAACGTTGGCATTGTTGGGAGCTGGTATGGTTGGTGGTAAAGATAGCCACACGAGCACAACTCGTCAATGGCAGGCAAAACAGCTTGCCCTTCACTGCATTCTGACGAGGAGCTTCTTGGGTGATTAACAATAATAACTTTACCTCGTTTTGAACAACGGCCATGCGACGTTGCAAGGTGATGACGGAGACCTTCAGGATGGCGGGGTACCACCTGAGCGCCTTGAGCTCTACGTTCTTGTCGAGCAGCCAGCGGCACGTACTGGCCAGCCGGTCGTCCGACACGCCGAGGAGAAGGTCCTTGTGATCGTGCCGCCATGCCAAGTACTCAGAATCACTGTCGAAGTTCAGCAGTGAACGCAAATCGTGACTCGCCTTCTGCGTCAACGCTCGAGTGCACAGCGGTGCGATTCTCAAGCGACGACTGGTCAAGCGCGCTTCATGCTCGAAGCACCGCTGCAAACCAATGATTGTCACCGAGTTCAGTAGGCGTTTTGCCGGTAACGAAGGCGGGGTGTGATGAAGGCATCGACGTCCCACTACAAGTAAGCGAAACCAAATAATCCCGCACGCCGCCATGTATGCGGCTATCACGCTGGTGATGATTGGATGCGATTGGATTTTTCGCAAAGTGTCAAACCAGTGCATCTGGCTCAATTTCGGCTCCCAATCGACATTTGTTTTTTTATTTTGTGAATTTAAAATATTCTACAACAATTTTTGAAATAACAAATTCTCAAAATATAGTTTGCTACTTTTTGTTATTTTATATTTATTCTTAAGCGACTACTGCGCTGCGGCGTGACTGTTTGTCACTAGTTGTAAACAAGATGGCAGGTGCGAATGAAACGCGGAAAAGATAATCTGGCTATGTCGACGTGATAGTTAGAGTTAAAAGTCGTGCGGACTGCAACGTGTGTGGTTTGCTGTGTCGTCAAGAACTAGCGGGCCGCTCGTGGTCATTCTGTTCGGCACACTGTAAAGCTTCACGCGGCTCTCTGCGAGGCTCGAGCGCGACCTCATTCGGAGCTTGTCGCCTGCAGAAATGACGGCCCCGGCGAAGCCTTGGGAAACAAGCGCCGCAGGTCGACCGCCTGTACCGACCGCCGGCCATGTGAACAGCTCTTCCTGGTGAGTGACCTTAGAGCTGCTATTGCATTCGAAGCGGGCAGGAAGAAATCAGTGGTTCCTCTCATCTTGCTGGTTCTTCTTTGGTCTGACTTGGGCTCCAGCGTAAGAGGAAAGTAGCGCTGTTGATGGTAATGAGCTTTCAAGGTAGGGAGTCGGCTGCGCAACATCGGTGATTCGATGGAAATAAAACTTTGTTCCCAGTGATGTTTGCTCCGTGTTTAGTGCTGAAGTTTCATAGAAGGAAGCAGGCGTTTCAGTGCCATAAAGTTTCGTTTCACGTAGTAACCTTCAGCGTAAGCTATCCCAAGTTATTGAAACACAATCTCCCGCTTTTGTTTGTGCAGCCTTGGGCAAGTCTGATGAATTTCCGCGAACCTAATTCACTGTTAACGGCTGGTTGCTCTCATCTCGAAGGTATTGTTCGCGTATGATCACCATAAAACCGCTCAGCGGTCTACACATTCCTCAAGGTGTGCGCGTTACCGTCTGGGGGAGATTAGGCGACACGTAGAGAGTGAGTGTGTGTGCCGTATTGCGTGTACGCCCGTACGCAACGGAGGAGGTCGCGTACCTTCCGGGTACAGCCTTGTGCACACATCGGTCGTATTGCTCGCTTGGGCCTCTGTGTGTTGCGTCACAGTCCGCGATTGTCGCCGTCTACGGCCTTTGGAGATTGATGAAGGCCAGAACTGTAATGTCCCTATTTGTTGAAAACGTAATGGTTCAGTACAATATACGCACACTCATAAAACCATAGTGGACCTACCTTCCGTAGCTGCCACCTTGTGGAAGGGGCGAAATATTATATCTCGCTGCATACTTATATAATATGACATTCTATAAATACAAGATGCTTACCTGAGGCGTGTCCAGGTTTCTCCTAAAGTCATTAGCGCGATGTTTTCATTGGTTTTATGGTGAAATATCTTTAAATGTGCAGAAAAACGAAAAGCACTGTCACGGCACGAGCGAATGGGTCTATGCCCCTTTATAGTTAGGTTGTGGTCAACTATATTGCACAGTACATTATTCACTGTAAGGTTGTTCTCATCAGTGCAACCAAGTGTATTTGTACGCTAGGTACTGGCCCTTATTGTTCTGCCTCTATCTAATAATAGTAATCAATGAACCGATTTTGGGATCATCTTGCAACATTTGACAGAGCTTGTTTAAAAAATACAGCCAAAGCCTTGCTCTTCGGATTGCCCATATTATAGTGAGCTATTTCGCGACAAGGACAAAGAAGTTAAATTGTAGAGCTTAAGCTCTGTAACTTGGGTATAACACAACACTTTAAGGGAATATCAAAGGATAGATGTTGCACAGGCACCCTCTTTTAAAAGGAGGGACAAAGTTGTAATGCACTACATTATGACACAATGATGAGAGCTGCATTGCATGCAGGGTCAGCTTCTGATGTGTTCAGTCTTCAAGAAAGCACAAGGCAAGCAATTATAGCTTTAAGCATAAAATAGAGCATGCATAGGTATAAAATCTTGGGAATACATTGTTGGTTTGGTCAGTGAATGCAGTGGTGACCTAAACACGCCATATTGTTGTTGAATAAATAACCATTTTTATATGTCACACATTGAGGCAGCCTGCCTTTAAAAGCATTGCAAAACATAAAATATTGCTGCGTCCTTACTGACAAACATGTGGGCAGTTTTTATTTTTCTAGTTCCTTTTCATTTATCTTGCCAAGTGGTAAATACAAGAACAAAACAGCAGCACTGATGCTTTGACAGGTGCAGGTCATTTCAAGGGGAATGGACAGCAAATACAGTTGTGCAGTTACTACTCAGTTATTTTTAAAGCATACACCACAAACTTTTGCAAGTAGCTTGAATTAGATTTTACTTGATGTCGTGTGTGTTTGGCAAGAAAATACAAAGGCATTCTAAAAATATAAACATATATCATTTTAATATTTAAATTTTTTGAAGGAACATTTGTGAAGAAGATTCTTCATGTAAAATGTGGGAAGGGTGTTCTTCTGAACCAAAATTATAGGCACGACCATTCTGAAATTAAAAATTGACATATTTGATGACTAGAATATTAGGGCTTTTTTTTTAAAGAAAAACTTTTGCAAAAGTAGAATTTTGGTGGCAACATTATTATTTTGCTTCAGAATGGGTGTATGCTATTCAGAAAGAAGTAACAAAAATTTACACTTTATAGCTGCAGTGGTTGCAGAGAAAATGTTGCTTTTCTGAAAGTTGTGTTATGAGAAAATACCTTTTAACGTTCGAGTTTCTACGGTGCAAATGTGGTATCAGCCACATTGGGGGCCATTCTCAAATGTTTTCCACTGCGCGTAAGAACTTGTCACTTTGTGGAAGCACTTGTCAGTAATGCTGGAATAGCGTGCTATGAAAACTGAAAAATGCATTTTCAGTTGATTCTACCCTCCATCCCCCCTTAATGTGAAGCAACATCTGTTTCACCAGCTTGAACATCTGAATTGCAGCTGTTCAAATGTGCCCTGTGCTAGAGTATGGAAGCGTAACGACACATGGTGCATGATACAGATGCAGCAGATGCGCATGAGCAAAAAGTTTATGGAGTGGTTATGCACAAATAGTGCTCTATCTGCTGCGCAGCTTCTTAGCATCTGTAAATCTATGTAGAGTTGTTACTGCCACTAAAGAAGATTCAGGAAAATTTTGACAGGCCTTGCACTCTTTATACCTCTTGAATTGAGTGGTGCTGTCTAAAATGCCCCATTGCTGAAATGAACGGCAGAGAAAACTTTGGATTAACTGCATTTTTCGCATCTTCAGTGTCAAGGTAAGCAGCGTAAGAGTTAAGCAGATTAGAATTTCATAACTTTTTGAGATTTTTACAAAGGCTGAATATTGTTCACAGCATGAGTAAACTCCCTAAATTCAGATATGAACAGCGAATTCTGAGAGCGCCCGTGGAGTCACTAAAACAATATGCCTGCTATCAAAGCACCATTGCAAGCTACGGGAGACAATCGAATTTACTACACTATGACACACAGACATCTGATAGCAAACACGAAGAGGTCTAAGTTTCTGCCTCCCTTTGCAAGGTCACTTCACTGATATTTATATTTACAGTGGCCTTTTCAGGAGTTCCACACTACACGCATTTTAAGCCGCAGTATATTAGTTGTTTTTCTTCATTTTGATGTCTACTATGGTGTACCACTGTATACCTGTCTACATTGTGCAGCATGCACTGACAAAGAAGAGGTGCACGAAGGTGTGGTCTCACTTGCACATGCTGCAGTTAATGGAATTTGGGTTTAAGTAGCTGAAGCGAGGGCTGTGGATATGTTCACAGCACCATGCTTGGAGTCACGCAGAAGTCGCCGCTATTTAGCTAAAAGAGCTTTCATCATACTGTGAGCGCTAATTTTACCACACCAGTGATGCATGTGCCTTCTGTGCTGTTCCACTCGCGTGCAGGTTATGCCTGTCCTTATTTGAAAGGAATCAGCGGTGGCACTCTCTGCTAACACTTTGGGTGGAACATTTTTCAGCTCATGGTTATAGGCTAACACAACTCCACCATACAAGCATTAAATACACTAGTGGAGAGCTAGGCAATGTCAGAGGAACAAATGTCATGTCAATAAAAAGCTACTGTGTTCAGTTTGCAGTGCAACTAGATTTGGTGTTTTTGAAAAATGCCTCTTGGATGAGCCACGCCGTGGTGGTCTAGTGGCTAAGGTACTCGGCTGCTGACCCGCAGATTGCGAGATCGAATCCCGGCTGCGGCGGCTGCATTTACGATGGAGTCGGACATGTTCTAGGCTCGTGTGCTCAGATTTGGGTGCACGTTAAAGAACCCCAGGTGGTCGAAATTTTCGGAGCCCTCCACTACGGAGTCTCTCATAATCATATGCTGGTTTTGGGACGTTAAACCCCACAAATCAAAAATCAATCAGCCTCTTGGATGAGTGCATATGTATTACAAGACAGTCTTAGGTGGCGCCTTGCTGCAGAGACAGTTTATGGGAGAATCAAGGAAATAAAAACCCAATACAGACCAGGCAGGTTGGTAACAGTACATACTGTTGAACACATCGTCTGAAGATTGACCCCAGGTAAAGGTGAGGCATAGCACATCTGCCTTCTTTGTCCTTCTCTGACACCCTTAAGATGAATCAAAGCTTATTGTTTGACAGTGACAACTAACCTTGAGACAAGCACAATGGTTGTAAAGATTAATTGCTTTCTCACTCCATTGCTGTCATTGTGTTGCCAGGCAATACCAGCAGTAGGTCCGTTCAATGATTCTGTTCACCTAGACTAGTTCCTCAATGCCTGCAACCTGCCCTTTTAGAACTAAAGGCCAACATGCAGTTCATTTCTAGTAAGTTGTTTATAAGAAAGCTTTGTAGACTAATAAACGAATTGTGGCAAATCTATAAATGCATCAACTATCCAATTTTCTTTCCTTCAGCATGAGGTTCTAGCAGAAACATACAGCTGGTGGTTAGCTAATATGACGTAGGACACGTCCCATTCCTTCTTGAGATTCAACATGGTGTGGGTCTTACCCCATCTTGGAGGCCATGCATAAAAATATGTAATCTGGGTTATGTTACTTCTACCTAATAACAATAATATTGCTTCTTTTAATTTTGGCATTAAGAATGCCTACTTGTAAGCTTTTAGTGACACAGACACTTGTATTCAAAGCGTAAGATTATTGCTTTGAAGGCAAGGCCTCTTATATAGTCCTTATGAATCCTTTTTTATGTAGTCCTTTTATTCAGGTTATATAATAATGAGGCCTTTTATATAATCTAAAAGCTTGTTGCGGTTGGCCTCTTATTGGCACCTAAACCATGTTGGTTCTCCTTGGCTTGGTGAGTGCACTGTTCTCTGTTCAGAAGTGTGCTGCATCTTGTTAATATTACTAGAAGAAAAAAAAAAGTGGAGTGGAGTGCTTTCTTTCTTGCTTATTTTTGTTATGTTTTTTGTGTAGTGATCAGAAAATAGAGCAAAGGCAAGAATACCTGCCAAATTCCTTTGCTCTAAATACAATGTAGTACACAGGTCATCATACACGCTTTGTTAAATAAGCTATCAAAAAGAGGGATAAAAGGATTACATATATAAAATAATATGAACATATAATAATGAAGCAATTGCTATGCATATGTCTAAATACACGATACCACACTTGTAGAATATTAAGAATACATAGATGAGTGCTCAGTACTCAAAGCAAAGTCAACGAGCTTGCTTGCAAGCGTGCATAAACTATGCTTGAAAGAAAATAAAGTACGTTTACAAATGGTGCCAGGACATTTTATTTATGCAGTAAAGATGAAAAAAATGCAGTATAAGCAAATAGAAAGACAGAACAATGTTCAAGGAAATAATTGTGCTGTTTTTAATCAAAACCGTAATCCTAAGCACTTGCTGATGTCTGCAAGACAATTATTTTATTCGGAAAAGTAGCACATTAAAGCGTGCTGCCTGTACTTGTTGCAGGGATGACAACCTTGCAAGTAGCAGTGGGCTGCCAAATGGACCCGTGGGCCAGCCCCATGCAAATCACCAGCCTCCAGCTGTACCTCCAAGGCCGAGCCAACTGCCAATCTCCGGATATGGCTATGGATCAGCCATTTCCCCGTGAGTTTTGGACGGCAGCATTTCTTTTGGTGTAGCTCTTCGGTCACTCACTTGTTTCTGCAACTTTGGGCTCATTAATTTTCTCCCAAAAGTCAGGTATATGGTCCGTGATTGCTCAAGCAAAATAGCGTCGAAATAAATTTTCTGTAATTGTTCTGAATGCTACTCATTTGTCATTTGTGAAGTAGTTAATTTATTGGTCTTACATTATATGCGGCCGTTAAATTTACTATAATACAGCTGCACTTTTGTTTATTTTTCATGTGCCTTTAGAGATGGAGAATTTCATTTGCTCAAACGTTGAATCTTATCAAAGCCTCTTATAGTTTGGCCCCTGTCTTAGGCTTGCACACTGATAAGTTCAGATGGTGCGTGCATTTTTGGCAGCCACATACAAAGGACACCCACGTGCCTAAATTTAAGTGAAAGTTAAAGAACTCCAGGTAGTTGAAGCTAATCCACAGTCCCCCATTGTCAGTCCCCCACCATATCGTAGTTCTGGCGTGCAAAACCCCACCCTGCAATTATAATTAATATATTATGCTTGCATGGCATCAGGTGCCTTGCAGAGAATCGCAGGCAGTCCAAATTATCGCCTAGCTCTCTGGCTTCATAATTTCCTCATGACCTTTGTTTTAATACTTTAGGTTTGAGGCCTGCGACCAGCATTTTTGTTTTGTTTGTGCAGATATTACTCCCGATATGGATATGGAGCTGGCACATATGGAACCGGTGCGTACGGTTACGGTAGCGGCTTATACGGGACTGGTGGCCTCTATGGGACCAGCGGCCTGTATAGTATGGGTGGAATGTATGGAGCAGGTGGTTCCTATGGTGCCGGTCCCTTGCAGCAGTTGGCTGATGAAAGCACCCGAGGCGCATTTCACTCGGTTGAGGCAGTGGTTCAGGTGAGACAACGTGACCGGTTCTGCGTACCTTAACCTGATATAGACGAGTTAATTGTATCGCTTTGTGAAAGCATGTAATGACTTGTGTGACACTTCTGCCCACGTGAGCTCTTGTGAAATGGTATATTTATGTAGAGTAGGACCTAAATGTGTTTGCCATGTAATAACTAATGCAAGGCCGCATCACACCTAGTTGCTGGCTGAGGATTTCTGAGGCTCTGCTTCGATATCTTCTTAAGCCTAATAACCTTGTGCATTTTAATGAAGATATAATGCCTAATTTATTACTCTAAATATTGTTGGCAGGTGTATTATGCTTCAAGTTAGGCTAGGATAGGATAGATTAGGCTTCATCTACATTTGGCTCCTAGAAGCTGTTCTGCGTCTTCGTGCTTGTATTGAATGCGCTAGGCTTTGGTGTTTTTACTGGGCTGTAGTGTCAGAGCAGTGTCAGAGTAGGAAAACAAACTGACAAAACCCAGAAATATTCTTAAATGCTTTAGAGCTTTGGATAGATGAGACGATGAAGCATTCTCGTGTTTTTAAAAATTCTTGGCAGGCATTTGCCTCGGTGAGCATGCTGCTGGAGTCGACGTACCAGGCCCTTTACAGCTCGTTCCGCGCGGTGGTCGGCGTCGCGGATCAGTTTGGTCGACTGAAGCTGCACTTGGCACAAACATTGTCGGCACTTGCCCTGGTCCGCTCTCTTCGATGGCTCTTTCTACGGGCGTGGTACATGTTGCGAGGCAAGTGGATCGACCCAGTTTGTGTTACGCTCACTGGGGAAGTCCACATACAACAATATAACGCAAATAAGTGTTGGCTACTTTTTAATGCAATTCGAATAACTTCTCTTGCACGGCTGTGAAAAAGAGAGCGGGAATCTAATTTTCTGACAGGCTGTGACGTTTACATTCTTACCCGACATATATCGTATATTTTCTTATTGCCATTGAAAAATGTGTTGCATGCTGAAAGTGTGAATTGTGGCGGTGCCATCTGGTAGCCAGAAATCAAAACAAGTATGCAGTTTCCTGTGGCATCAAGCTTAGAAGTGCCAAAACAAACAATGATCTAATCATCTTATCTTTATATTGAAAAAGTGCACTAACTGATCACAGACACAGCACAGAATTGAAAAATACAGGATACACGACACTGTGCACCAAGTATCAACATACCCGCCTTGTAGCTGTACTCAGCTGATCTAAGTAACAGAAACAATGCATAGCAAATACTCTGCGCTGACCATGAGATGAAGCAACGTTTGTCTTGACAGAGAAGCATAGTGGTCTAGTTGATCTAGCTGGCTTAGTTGGTACACCATAGTGCTGCGTGGTCATAGCATGAATAATAAACAGGTATCAAGATAAACAGTAACAAGCACCGACTTTCGACCAAGCTTTTTGTAAATAGACATATTACACAGGAGGGAAGTTCAGTGACATGTGGCACGCGTCACTATGTCCCTAGCTGCTCTGAAATTAATGACCAAAGAAGAGGACAGATTTTTGCCAGTACTGCAGTTTACAGTCAACACAGTAGTAAATGGTGTACATATATGAAACAAAGGGGCACCAAAGTTTGGAAAATCAATTATACTATGAGAAATGTAATGTTAATTTCACCATCATATGTTTAATAATCAAACTCGGAACTTTACTTTTAAATTTCGCACTGCAATCTCTGCAAGTGATGTCATGTATTTTTTGTTGTTTTACGTATATATTGGTGACATTGACTCCATGAAATTTCCTGAAGCTGGGTATGTTGAGTCTCTGGCCACCTCAGAAGACAGTGTTCTTAATTTTTACGAATTAACTAGTACATAGGCCCTAAGAGATGCTGTCAAAATCTATGACATCACGGCGGCTGGTGCGAGAATTTCAAGGTGGCGTCACCATTCCTATTTTCTTTTTGCACATTTTCTCGCTTACCAAGCGTTTTCTCGCAGTAAGCAGGCGGATTTCGGTATTGTGAAAGACAATTTACTCAGATGAGGAAAATCGTTCTTCCTTTAAGTATCCCCTTGACCTACCCGATTCGCATCTTTTCAGGCCGCAATGGCATGACCGAGGCTGCCTGGAGTCAAGCAGCGAGGGCAGGCCCAGCGGTACCCTCCACAGGCCCACCTCGACCGGGTGGCTCCTCTTGGCCTATTGTGGCTTTCTTTGGCTTTGTTGTAGGTGCACCCTGGCTCTTGTGGAGGATCTTCAGTGCAGCTGCTCATAGGAGTGAGTAAACTCATGAAGGGGGGGAGCACTGACGTACACATGAGGGAGGCAGGGTGGGGTAAGACACAATATCTGTCACACACACACACGCGTGCACGCACGCATGCACACACACACTATTACGATGTCTGGGTTGAAACAGCTTTTATTCAGCCAAGGGCTCAGCAACGAATGGGCAGTCTGAGACTGAGCGCGCACACACCCAATTATGATTGAGAAGATGAGGACAGGGACCCTGACGGATGATGATGATTATGATAATGCATATATAAGAAGCGCATAATGAATTCCCCACACATCGAAGCGGCCAACCTGGCCGTAGCAAGTCAATGAGGCAGAGAACGTTGCCTGTTGGGAGGACGAGTGGGGTCACACGATAACTGACGGGCGAAGTCTGCTCGATAACTATGTAAGGTCCAATGAAGTGTGGCTGAAACTTGTCGCACAGACCAGGTGTACGAATAGGTGTGAACAGGAGCACCTCGTCACCAGGTCTGAAGAGTACAAGGCGATGGGATGCGTCATAAATTATTTTTCGATCTTGCTGTTGTGCTTCCGTGTGAAAAAAAAAAAAAAAGCTGTCGTGATCAATTGAATTGTGCGCCTGCAGAAAACAAGTCATCGTCACGGCAACACAGTAGCGACACGCGGGCAGCATGTCACCTGCTTCTCTCTGCGTCAGCACGTCATGATGCAATCATTCGCACATACTTTCTGGCATAATTATGAATTTAATAATGGCCAGTATGACAAAACTCGCGATGTGTTTTGGCTGAAAAAGTCATCTTTGAAACTTTCGAACTTAGTTTTCGAAATAGGTTTTGCTGGCAAGAACTCCGCCAGCAGTGCAAAGAAACGAATTGCTGGAGCAACCGGCAATCATCAGAAGTTCGCATACATCGCCAATTCTGCCAAACTGTCTTTTATTAATTTTTTTACAATCCCAGAAAAAATGAGTAAACCATGACCCGCTGACGTTGCGAGAAACATGCAATATGCTGGCCACGCGTCACGGCTGTGGTGCAGTGAAGCACGTCTCGTTTTCCGCGAACACATATTTTGGTTGACCACGAGACTGTTGTTTTTCTTTTCTTTTTTTTTTGCGTTGAGAGTAGCGAGACTGAGGTGCATCAGCTGCCACTCATTAGTATCGATACTTTGCATTGCCTTACGGCAATTAATGGCAGTCGTTTCCGCAGATTCACGGCGAAATCAGGATCTGGAACTGGCACATGGCACCCAAGGTTTTCGAATGAACCCGACTGGTGCCGGCCCCCGCTTCAAATTATCCACTCAAGCTTGCATAGCAAAATACGGGACCGTGTAAATATTTTGAATTAAGCGAGATTTTGAAATAATAGAGTTTGAAATAATGAGGTCTTCCTGCATTAAATCATTGCTCTTGAAAAGTTGCCTGCCTACTTGCCTTTAGTTCTGTGTCTTTATTGCTTCAACTTTGCTATCACATTTTCAATAATTCAATTAAAAAGACCCTACAATAATACTCTTTCAAATTAGTTGGTAAATGTCTATCCGTAGTCAAATTTTCAGTGAAAATGCGAGCTAAATATTATTGTATTTTCACACATATAACCCATACTAAAAAACAAAAATGTACTTGAAAAGTGAGAACTTGAGTTATATGCAAAAGCTAAATGTATCTTTTTTTTCTTTTTGTAGAGTTTAAGTTGGGGGTGCAAGTTGTATGCATGGGTGGTTAGGTTTGAGAAAATGTGGTACTTGCTATACGGGCGACAATGCATGACACGACAGACTCTAATTGCAAGGTCATTGTATGATCACTCAGGGGCTTAACAGGGCCAGCCCCTAATTGTAATGTTGTGTTTCTTGATCCCCACGAATCATCAGTTTCTGCACTCTTCACTTTTTCTATTAGTATTCATGAATATTTGTGAATGTTATTGTTTGTATGCAAATTGTGCAAATTCGTGTATCTATTCATTTTATGCTCCCCTTACACAATGCCCTGTTGGGTCTGTAAGGTATTTTTAATAAATAAATAAACAAAATATAATTGCAAATGGAATGTACAATAAGGGTGCCAGCTTCCCAAGAAGTGCTTGAGAAGTGCCAGTGACTTGCAAAATCACAAATAGGCCCATCAGTTTCACTGTGAACATTAGAGAGCTTTAGAATAGCGCACCACAAGCCCTTGCGATGCATGTGCATCGCAACGCATGCCGCAGCTCACGCTTGCGATCTGCCCGCAGAAAATCCAAAATATTGTGCGGCCCGCAAGACCCGAAAATCGTTTGCGTCGAGGCTATGGTGTAGCTTTCATGCATTTGAAGTTGCGGGCGGGGGGGGGGGGGGGGGGCAAAGTCACCAGATTTTTTTCTAGGGGGAGCAAATGCTGTTCTAAAGCTTCCAAGGCACCCGCAATGCCTGCTAATGCTATTCCAAATCTCCCTGTTATCTTGGCTATGCTTCCTTGTTGCCATGACGGCCGGGAAGTGCACTGTGGCAATCAATAAGTTACAGTACCTGCAGATTGAAACACTTTTTTTTTCAGCATTAGGATTGCTATATGAGAAATTCCTTGTGATAACTGTGTCATATTGGAAAATCTGACGCGTACACCTTAAAATGCTGAGAAAGCACTCCCCTACAGTGAAGGATACTCCGACCAGATTTGGAGGGAGGGCGCTTGCTCGGTCCCTGACCAAAGTTCAAGATGGCGGCAAGAGAGCTGCAAAGAATTTTTAAAAATATGCCCATCCACATTTTTATTGAATTGCTTCATTTCTTTACATGGTAATAGAATTTCATAAACAACATTAGATATGCATTCAGTGTGCTCAGGTTCGTGGTTCTTTATACAGAAGCAATGCTTGTCTCGAAAAAGAGTGGCTGGCTGCTGGGACGAAGGGGTTGGGGAGGGAGGCTTGCTCAGTCATTGGCATGAATTTCAGATCTCCCGAAAAAAAAAAGGGAAGGGGTGCTTCTTCGGGTGGGGGGTTCTTGATCGGCATTTTACGATAGGTAATGCTGTATGGGATGTAATTCTTTGTCAAAATTACACCTATATGACACGAACTGTAGGCACCAAAAACGAAACTACTTGCATAACGTAGTCCTCAATTTTCATGTTTCAATGCATGAGTGCTGCGCAGTTGGCAGGTGTCATCTCTGTTGTGCATTGCAGAGGTACTGTGGGCCTCTGGCGAGGAAGAACACCACGTAGCTGTTGCACTGTACGATTTCCAGCCCGAGGCACCGAGCGAGATAGCAATGAAGGCCGGCCAAGAGCTGCGCCTTGCGCCAAAAGGTACGTACTGTGTTGAGCGGATGTGTGACATTTATTTGATTTATATGTATACTTGTGGACATCATTCCATGGTGCTAAAAGGAATGCTACAGGACCGGAGCATCTGTACATGTGTTACTGCTTTTAATCTGGCTAAGTTCAGGCTATGTTTTTGGTTTCTCTGGACAAATACTTAATCGGCATTTAATATTTCACCTTATGCAAAGAGAAAACCAGACTTATAAGCTCTAATTGACATCCAGCATACTCTTGTGCTGTCGCAAGATAGCTTTTGTTGTCTCCTTGCCAGCGGTCAAGAAAGCTTTTAGGGGCGAAGTACCTTAGTGTGTCTGCTTGTCGGTATGTCATGTCGTCATCAGGGTCCATCATAAGTGAGTATGCACTAAAAAAAATTGGACAAGTCCTGTTACTCGCGACCGGTCTGTACTGTGCATATCATGAGTGGAAGGTTCGCCGTTACTGCTGAAAACATAATGATTGGCTTAGCAGCGTGTAAGAATCTTTGATGAAATTTACTTAGGCACTCAAGTTTATTATCTAAAGCTATAAACAAGCGTGCATCTTTACCATAAAGTCGTCTATTTGAAGTGCCACTTCTTGAAGTATATCTGCAAAGAGAACCACCAGTGTACACAGCTTGCTTCGTCCCTCTCCATGTTTCAACGAAGCTGAAACACCCTTCCGTAGATGCCCCTCTAGCACAATTTCTTTTCCCTAAGGTTCCCGAACATTTCAGGCATGCTTTACCTACAAAGCTTTCCCTTTGTTGTCATGGAGTATTTCCCGCACTAGTGTAACGACACCTGTGCCACACTAGTTTAACTTCTCTACAAGATACTGGTCTCAACAAGATACTTCAATTGTGGGTGTTCTGTTTTGTGTTGTGTCTTTTCTGTATAGCTTAAGTGGCGAGGATATCTCTTCAAGAGTAGATGCATTCTTATGAATGCATAGAGCATGTCTGTGGGATAAGGTAGTGACTCTAGAGCTGTTCAAGGTTACTGACTCTGAAGGAGTTGAAGGCTACAGACTCTCGAAAAGCTTAAGTGTAGTGACTGTAGAGGAGTTCAAGTGTTGTGACTCCAAAGGTTTTTGAATGGTTGTCACTCAAAAGGAGTTCAAGAGTTTCGTGAAAAGGTTTTGACTGTACTGTTTGTTTCCTACTCACCACAGAGCTGCAGCCTAGAGTGCGTGGTTGGCTCCTTGCCAGCTTGGACGATGGTCGCCAAGTAGGACTGGTGCCGGCAAACTACATCAAGGTGCTCGGTGTGCGGCCGCCCAAGAAGAGTGCTTCCACAGAAGCTGCACCAGCACCACCCTGACTCGCTGCTTAGCCTTATTGTTGTTTTGTATATAGTGTGTGGATGCTGTAACATTAAAGGGGTACTGACAAAATTTTCACTGGTCGTTTTTTGCATCATGTGAAAGGCCGAACCCTCCAAGCCTAGAAAATGTACAGAAAAGCTTGACTGCACTTCGAAAAGTTAATTGCGGTGTGTTTTAAATGCAAAGCAGCTTATGGCAGAGCTCATTCCGGAGTGCGGCGTGACCACCCTTACTGCACATGCGCGAACTCTCTCCCCCTCACACTCGCACAAGGACAAGAGTTGGCACATGCGAACTGGGAGAGCGGACATTCGCTGACAGCCCTCTCCTCGTTCTTATGCGAGGAGGTGGGAATTGGTGGCAAAGCTCTGCCTACGCTTCAATTCTGCTCTCCCGTTTATCTCTCCACCATAGCTGTGCGCCTGTGTGGTATAATGCTGCGTGCGCTCGCACCGTTGCACTTTCCTAACAGTGCTGGGTGTTCACTTTGCGGTACACAAATGGGAGGAGTCGGGGGTAACATAAGCAGTGCACAACATGTACACAACTCCACACACATAAAACATACACAGAAACAAAAATGGAAACAACAAATGTAAACACAGGTGAACACTGGTGCTGCTTCGCATCCCCACATGGTTTCCTTTAGTGGTAGATGGTGTAATTATTTAAAAGCTAGTTTCGATTCCTACTGTACCCTCACGTCGCAACACGTAATGTACTTCTCGTCACCTGCTCATGCAAGATATTGTGAATCTTCCACAGCGGCTCTCAATTGGTGGTGCACAAGTTGCCGTTTTGAATATTTCAGTGCCTGACATTACAACTAGCCGCACCGGTGCATGGTCAGTAGAATGGACAATGTAGCCGGACACCTCACTAGTGTTGATGTGGATAAGTGCGGCATGTGAAAATGAACTTTTGTGTCTAAATGAAGTATCTTGCCAGCACTCGCCAAACTTCACACATAAGCCAAGCTATCTTGACCTATAGCAGACACTTGTTGAATAAAACTTGATGGTACCAGGAAAATGTGTTCTTTTAGCAGGAGTTCCACTTACTAAGAGATGAACAAGGGTACAGAATGCAAGCACTACAGAAAAATTATGCTAGACGCAGTTTCGAGACATTTAAGCAGCAATTCTGTTTCAAGAAATTTCTGTTTAGAGGGTCAACACTATAGGCGATTTACACCGCAGGGTTAACATACTTTGAAAATTTATGTAGGTACTATGCAAGTTTTTGGATTCAGGTCATTAAAACCTTTTCACAAATATAAAGTTAGCTAGCTACTGGATAAAATGATAAATTATGGGGTTTTTACATGTTCAAACTAGAATCTAAGACTTGGGACTCTGAATTACCTGATCACCTTTTTTTGTGCTTCAGTCTTAAGTACATGACTGTATTTACATTTCACGTGCCTCTTTGAAACACTGTCGGCTCGACCAGGATAAAAGCCACAGGCTCAAGCTAACCAGAGTCACTGTCAGTCAACGCAGCATAAATGTGCAAGCACAGATTGATTCTATGGCATTTTTTAAGACCACGCTCAACAGAAAAGACTCAAACGCGCAACTGTCCCAGTCTTCTTATGAACCATGACCACTGCTGCTGCTTAGTCGGGCAAACTAAGTGACTAAAGCCTCAAGTGCAGTTTTAATCTCGTGGAGTTGTAATGTGCAAAGTGACAACTGCCATACAAGGAAATGTTACTTCTACAGCAGAAAAATAAAGAGGAGAAGCATTGCACTTTGCATTGCATAATTCAGGGGATTCAGGAAACCAGCTTGCACTTACTGTACTTCAACATCTCATGGTAGTTTCTGCACATTTTTCTTTTTAGAAACAGCGATAATCATTGAAGGAACCTGTCACTCTGCAGATGCAATGATTCCTGTGAATCCCCATTTTTGAGCTGAAGTCGCTATTGTGCTCCCACCCACACCTTGTGCAGAACTCAAGACCTATGCTGATCACGCAGCATAGTCGCAGCGAAAGTTCCAGTGGTAGCCCTTCTACAGCAGGTTTTGAACTGTCATGGGACTAGTACTGCAAGTGCGGTTGTAAGGCATCTACTAAGCCATTGATCACAATTTTGTGGAGAAACCAGTTATCCACTACATATGTGTTTGTAAGGCATGTGGGCGGTGCCAATGATGAATTATGGCTGAGCCTTTACTAATTACTGCAAAGCTTTAAATCACTCACTAATTACACAATTCACATTGTCTGATGCCTGGTTGTTGTTTCTACATGCAATATTATGTCTGTTTGCCCAATTCCTTTCCTGACAGAACACCTGTATAGGGTCTTTTTACAATGGAGCTTCAAGTGCCGGCGTGGTTTTGCTGTACAACACTGGAATGCCATGCAGACTGCCTAATTTCAAACCCTGCTCGGACCTCAGTTGCTTTTTCACATTGTGCACAATGGCTGTTACGGATGCTGGCAGTGGGCAACTGCCACCAAAGTTGGTCCGTTGCTGTGATCTCGGAACAGCTTTCACTTTAAAACAGTTATGTACACCAAAGTGTGGCGTAGGCCAATGTACTGAATTTTCAAAATTTGAAAACACACTGCAATGCACAAAAAGAGTGGCTTTATTTTATACTGTTTTATCTGTTAAGTGAGACAACCGATGGTCGCCATTATCCCGCGTATCCGTGTGTGTTAGGAAAGTTGTGCCTCTGCCGCCAGAAGTCTCGGCCCTGATGCCATCCGTTTTCGAGCAAGGCGCCGAGCAGAGCCCGCGCACGGCCAGGCCACAGTGGGTGTGGCTTACGCGACCAACGCTCGGCTAGTTCGTCAGTCACAGCCACAGTGCTGCAGCCGCGCTCCGCAGATTCACTCAGGACGTAGCGCACCAGGGAACCAATCTGTGCATGAGAGAATGAATAACACATTTAATATACTCAAACAGAACCAAGGAATAAATGAAACCTCTGCCCACAGAACCTCGGCATGCCTGCTCTTATGGGAGCAGACTGGTCTTAGACATCTTTTATCTTTATTTCTTCAGGAATCTTGAGCAAACTGTACAGTATTATGCAGTTTTTTCTGCTGATTTCAACTATTTAATTAGTTTCTCTGTAACTCGACTTGTTCCTGCGATAACTTAAAGCGGCCCTGAAACACTTTTTCAAGTAACCATGGAATTAATTCACTGGAAAAGCTTATTACCTCACGAATTCAACGCCACAAACATTTTATGAATTCGTCCAGTACAAGTGGAGTTACAAAGATTTGTCACACGCTGCAATCGCATTCTCTCTTCTTTCGTCCCGACGAATGCGCTGGAAGCTAAGCAGAGAGGGATGGCAGGGCCACATAGAAACGTCACGCGAACTCCGTGACCTTGAGCACTTTTTTCTTTTTTTTTTCTTCGAATGCACGACTTTTTCAGTGTGATTGCACACGCGCGTGTGGACAAGTAGCGGCCTTCCGTGGCGATCTTTTTAACGAGTGAGCGCGCCATATTCAAATCGGCCAGTGGCTGATAGATGGGCTTGCTACGTGTGATTTTCGGGTATATTGTGTGATTTGTCGAGAGATGAGAGCGCAATTTCCTACAGACTTTTATCATTTATTGTGAATTCCAGGCCGCATGCTGCGCTATAATTTTTGGCTCGTGTGTTGTGGGGAGTCTCTACTACCAATCGGCAGCGTTTTCTGACCATGCTCAAAAAGCGTTGCAGGGCCCCTTTAAGTTCACCCCCTATTGTTGAAGGCCACCATAGGAAAGAAAGGTGCTTAATTAAAAGTGATATTTAAGATATGCCATCATGCACTAATGTCTATAGATTTAAAGTATGCAAGAGTTTTTTGTTTTTAGTCCTTTCTTGGTTATTTTAAAGCAAAATGAACCATCCATTTTCAAAAGCAGTTGGAATTGTGTTACAATTTTGATGAGTAATTATTAAAAGGCTTGTGCTCTAAATTATGCTCCCATACTGGTTTACTACACATATACAGGTTTTATTTGCAAAAAGAATTATTGTTGTACCTGCCCTAGCAGCAGAGATATTGAAACATCAAAATTGAACAGTCGTAAATTAACTTTTTTGAGAAAAATGGAAAAAACTGAAAACACACTGCTTCTTCAAAAAGCAACAATCATGGTGCGCATGTTTCGCAATCCTCATAAAGGTGTTTATAAATTCGTAGCAGAGCTTCTAACACAGGTGCCGGCAAATTATAAAGAAGCCTTGAAGTCGGTTTCCCATTTTTTTTTGCAAGTTTTACATGTTAACAGCACCAAGAATCTAGACAGAATAACATTACAAAAAAATTACGACTTCCTGGTGGGTGAAAATTTGCAGAGAGATAGAAAAATACTTGTAGAAACCAAATATGTCAATTTTAAAAAATGATTTTTTTTGTCACTTTTTGGCAAAGACCAGTCTTCTCCCTTAAAGGGGCCCTGCAAGACTTTTCCAATTAACCAAACAAATGGCTTCATTTCTCACAAATCTACCACTGTAAAAAGTTATAGGATCCATCAAGTACAAGGGAAGGTACATATTTGTCACACGCTGTCATTGTTTTCTCATCTCTCCCAACGAGCGTGCTGGAAGCTAAGCAGGGAGGGACGGTAAGGGGTAAAGATGTTACATTATGCGCTCGTCATGACCTCAACCACTTTCTTTGAATGTACTATCAGCATCAAATGAAACCCGAACAGCGGTAAGCGTACATGGCGGTATAGTGCACACCGTCCAGTTATCATCATTGACACGTACGCACATCCTGTTCGGCTGCTCTGCGTATATATGCGTGCCTGTCCATGGTAATAAGTGGACCGCGCGCACTATATTATCACGAAAGCTTGCCGCTGTTCTGGTTTCATTTGATGCTGTTAGTACAGCTAACCTTCAGTGTGATCGCATGCACATGGCAGCATCCCACGGTAACCTGTGCAGCTAACGATGCTCAAATCAGCCAATGTCCGTTAATTTGGATACAAGGTGTGGTCATTTGGGTACATAACATTTGTAGAAAGAGGGAACAATGTTCAGCTGACTTTGGAACTAATCATAAATTCCAGGCTGCATAGTGTGCTTCAATGTTTGGCTTGCATGTTCTCCAGAGCCTCGACTACAGATCAGCAGCATTTTCCGATCATGCTGAAAAAATGTTGCAAGGCTTCTGGTAATTTAATAGAGACGGTGTGGTTTCATGGCAATATATAGATATTGTGTTTTCAATCTGTTTGCCCTTGAACTATTGACTATTTTCATAGATATGCCATTGACGGTCGACTTTTAGTCAGTTTCAATTTTGCTAAAAGTTCTGGGATTAAATTCGCCATGCTTAGGGCAAGGGGAAGTGACTGTCTGTTTGTGCATCCGTGAAGTGTGTCCCTGCGTGGTGCCAGACTGCTGCTTTTCGCCTTTTCCAAAATCTGCAAATAAGTGAAATCGTGCCTTGCTTTGAAAAAGTAGTGCAAATGGCTTCGGCCTTGTAATAGGTGACCTGTCGACCGGTAGGACGAAAGATTTGATGCGACTGCCATGCGGATGTGGACGCTAACACATCCATCTCGAACCTCAATAGCTGGTAATGACAAATATCACTCGTCAGTGTAAAAATCTACTGGCAGCTTAAAGTTACACCTACATAACTGTAGCAGCATCGCTGATTAAAAAACCGTGGCTGGCCTGCGAAATGAGGTGGATGCGTCAGAGTGAAGTTTCAAGCGTGCACTTTCTGCCACACAACAGGTGCAACACTGGCCACACAACAGGTGCAACACTGTAGATGCTAGCGTGACTTTAAAAAGTGCATTTGTGCTAACAAATAGTTCACTGTTTTTTTTACCACCACTCTGTGATTTCGTTTCATGAAGAAGACATACTCCATTATGCGGCTTGTGCTGTCTTATATCGCCTGACATTTTGTTGTTTCAGTATTTAGTGTGTAGCCGATTGCAATGCCTCATGCACAGGCTGCTGCTTGGCTCACAAGGGCATGGTCGTTCAGCGCTCCCAGTTCGCTGAGCGATTGTGAACTACCAACTAGCCCACCTTTCTATCCTCTCACGAGAGCATTCACGACCATGAAAATCTAAGAAAACAGACACACAGATTTATGCATTTGGCTCACCGAACTTTACGCATAGCTTCAACAGCACTGCATTCGTGTGAAACTGAGTGTAGTCACGTCCACTGAGGCATCACAACAACTTGGCTGACAGCAGCAGCCTTCTCTTTGGCAAAGTACACTGTACTTCCACGGTGGCTTGGTGTCACCGCTGCCCTTGCTACCATGCCCCTAACTTCGCTCACTACATAAACAGACTGTTAATTTAGCTTTGCATGCTTCGTGGGGCCTGAACTGCGCTGCCAGGAATGTACTTCCAATTTCCTCGCGAAGTTGGCAATGTTGAAATTTGAAAACACCAGCGTTGACTACGGAAACCACTGCAATGCGCTTACGATGATAGATATCACGTCATCCATCGTGCAGACAAGCATTTTACATACAAGTCCAGAGCATGCCTACATGGCATGGTGCTTCCACCACCATACTGACAATGACACATGCACTGTGCGCAGATATGCAACACATGTGTTTGTTTATGTCATTCTGCCGCACATACCTCTCTGTTCTCGTTGCGGTAGCCTCACTTGCGGCATCACAGAACACAGCACCTTCAAAACATTCTCAGTAATACATTTGGGGCACAATTTGCAACACACGGGCTAGCTGTCATGCTCGCAAAACGTCGTGCACCGGCAGTCGCAGTAGGTAGCCACCCCAATCGCAGACAGTGTCTTATGCAGCGGGGCCCTAAACATGGTGGCTTGTAGTAGTTCACATGAAGGGCGCTTGGGGCACCCACTTAGGAAAACGGTCCATTATACCTAAAAAAACGCGACACACATACATACTATCAACCCTCATGTTTTAAAGGCGAGTCTGCACTGTTATGAGATAGCCACCACTAACGGAAAGAGCTGGTGCTGCTAGTATGCAAGTAAATGGACTCATCAAGAAGTCTGCAGAAAAATGTTGCAATGCTGCATTACGCTAGCCAGTTCACAGACTCAGCGCTAGCAGCCAAGTACTGATCCGCAAACCCACCGAGTGTTCCCAATCGCGGCCGAAGTGTTTTTCCATCTCGGGGTCATTCTGCATGCGTCCGTACATCTCGTATGCCGAGCTCACCACTGCCTGCAAATATGAAAGCAGCACCACTTTACGCATGCGAGCAACACACTTCCAGAAGTGTTGAATCTTGACGTACCACGACATCTCACACAGCCTATAAGCACTGACTACAGCCTCCGGAAAGAGGAAATAACCGTGAAAAATGCTACAAAAGCAGCATTAAAAAAAGAAAAACCCATAAAAAAGAGCTCACAAAGCAGTGTTATTGACCAATACCTCTGGTGCTGCTTTGTTTAAATTCAGTGCGACTTCACAGCAATGCAGCCCATGTTATGAAAAAATTGTACTGCCAGGCAACATTTTTGCTTTACAGTACATTATGCCCTTTGGTTCCAATTTTTCGCTGGCTACACTAACACTCGGAAATAAACAGCAACTGGTAGTCTCCGATATTCTAGCCGACATTAAAAGGAAAAAATGAAGAGTTTTGCAAAATGCATAATGTTCAGGGAAATAGTGTGTTTACATCTCTAAAGGAAGATGTAATATTAATACATCACAATATTCTGCAAAGGTGACTTCACGAAGCCATATTGCAGCTGTATTGGAATAGCTGAAAGAAGTTGCTTTGCTGTATAGCTGGCAATATCTTAAAAATCTCTATACCATTCGTGAGTCACCAGAAGGTAAGCACAAGTTATGCAGTCAGTGGAGGAATTTATAAACAAGCAAATGATGCCAGGTTACACACCATGCGGTTGAAGATGTACTCCGGCACGTATAGTACACCGTGCTCATCCAAGAGGTCACAGTCAGAGTCTGAGAGCCGTTGCTCGTTTACCGGGCCACATACGATCTTGGCCTCCATGCTTGGAATGGTGTCTGGAGTCAGGACCTGGAATGTAACTTCACTGTAAGACCTGTATTCTCTAGGTACAGAAACTGTACATAGTACGACTTGGAATGTCACTTCACTGTAAGACCTGTATTCTCTAGGTACAGAAATTGTACATAGTACCAGGCCCTATAAAAAAGTAACTACAAAGCTACTGCACCTAACAACAATAAAATGACATGCCACATACCTGCCAATTTCAAGAATTTTGAATACGGGAGGTTTCCACATTGGGGTGGGGATCGATAAGTCTTGCTTTCTTATTGGTACTTTTCACTCACACACACACACACACACAAAACCATTGCTGAAAGGGTACAGGTCCAGAACAGCCCTGTAACAGTAAACACTGGCATTGCGGTCTTACTATGGCTTTTAAATAACGCAGGTGGAGTGTCTAAACAATAGAATCTTGGGAATGGGTGACAATTCGTACCGATTTCAAGCGGGATCAGAAATATTCTTAACGCCCGAAGATAGTATGAAAGAAAAAAGAAAACTAGCAAAAGCGGTTTACAAACTGCGACATACACAGACAAAAGATTTGTTTCGGTCGGAAAAACTTGTGTGTTTTTGTGGGACACAAGCAAACGGACCACTAAGGGACGGTGCAGTCGTCTTCCGTGAAAGTGCGCGTCGAAGCTTCGCTTGAGGCAAACTGGAAACTTTTAAAGTTCGCTCCATTGTAGTTATAAATGAAGATTGGCACAAACATAACTTCTTCTTATGCCTTTATTGCCTTTAATCTACTGCTACCTTAGCCGCGTCCCTTCAAAGCTTGTAGTCGTTATGGATGATTGTGTCACAGCGATCACGGTTTTGTTTGCAGCAGTTGTGGCAAACGGTAGTTCCGCTTTTATGTCACGTGCACTGGTCGTACACGTGCATTCAAAACTAAGCCGCTTGTTGCTATCTATGATTGCTTGCAAATAGGTTCTGCTGAAGCCCGCAAGGTGGCGGAAGGGTCAAGAAAGGGAAAGTACACAACCACTCGTTGTAGCAAGAAGCTACAACAAAATCTGTACGAATTTCTCAGAAAGAAGAGCCGTTTAGTTTTAGAATTCGTCCTGGTCTCGGTCGAAAGTTCATTACATTCATTTCATGCATTACAGGGATCGCCTCTTACGACGATCCCTGTAATTCATGAGCACACTATGCTCAAATCAGCCAATAGTTCATACACCAATCAGCCAATAGCCTTTACAAGTTAGTTTTGAGATTCCGTCATTTGTTGAAAGAAGAGAGAGCAATTTTTAACCGAATTTGATAATTTATAGTGAATTCCAGGTAACGTGCTGCTATAATATTTGGCTCGCGTGTTCTCGGGTGCCTCTACTACCGATAGGCAGCGTTTTCTGACCATGCTCGAAAAGTGTTGCAAAGCCCCTTTAAAGACACGTTGAAGCTCTTTATTGTTGCTGCATAGCACAGTACATACAGGAGCCATTCCAAAAAATGAAATGAGGATGTGATGTACATACATGGGACATGGCGCAAGGTACGAAGATGTCACACGGTTCGGCCAGCAAGCTTAGATCACCATGGGGAACACGTGACACCTGTAGCCGGTTACCCAGCTGCACACAGACAAAGCATGCCAAATGCGTATGAGACACAAAAAAAAAAACTGTCAGGCCTGGAACAGCTGTACACTAGGTTTCGTGAGCAATGGGCAATGTGGCAAAGGCTGTGCATATACTCCAGTCACAGGAATGCGTTCGCCAGCTTGTTTTTGTGGTGAATTAACAGCAAAATCTCATGAAGTTTTCGCTTGTTATGTTTTCCTAGTTCTTAATGCTCCGCCACTCTCATAAGCTGGCACAGGGTTGCTTGTACGACCTTCCCTTTTTGACACGCCCTTTCATAGTGGTCGCACTAAAAAATTGTGATAGCATCCATGTTGACTACTAATCATTGCCGATAAAAATAGTCAGAGCATTTTGAGTGTATTACTGGCATACCTTAACAATAAACAGCAATATTGTCTTCTACTTTGTCATGTAATTACTATATTCTTTTTATCTCGCCAATAGCCCAAATAATGATTGTAAAAAACAAGCTCTCTGTCATGTCACCTCATTTTCCAGACAGTTTTGCATGCTGAAAAGATTTCCATGTATGATAAACTTGTCGGATGTTATGCCTTGGATGGACAGGCATTCTTTTTCAGTGGCCCCCTTATAACAGAAGAACCAGTTTAACAACCAGCTTACATAGCAACTGATAAGAACTACAGTTTGACAATGTACGGGAACGTAAAATTGGAAATTAAGTGTGCAGCATTTTACTTGTAGTATGCAGCTGTGTTGTGTTTTGGTTGCAAACACTAGCATATGTAGCATTCTAAAGCTCTTTATTTTTCAGAAACACATCACTTTTTCTGAGCTAAATCGGATTACATCTGTGAAGACTTCCACGACGAAACTGTAAAGCATTATGTGGTTCAAGATGAGACCAAGTTTTATTGTGTTACATTACTTGTGATTTACATACATTTCTTGGGCACCATTTCAAGCAGTAAAACAACTCTTTCTCGACTTTTTTTCATTGCCTACTACCCATAAAACAGAGCATATGAGAGGGAAAGGCATGAGAGACTGCCATTTACATACTGCACCTAACTGCAGATGCCCACATGACAGGAATCATTAGAGTTCCCTCACTTTTTCACCAATCAATCTGCATTGCAAGAAAAGGGCACAGTGATATTCTTAGAGTGTAAGGTGCTGCGATTGACCGCACTCACCCTTGGGGAAAGCAGATCGGCAATGTCGTCACACCGCTTTTGGTGGACATCCGTGACGTGCAGTTGTGCGAGGCCGTGGTCGGCCAAGCTGAGAGCCACCGCCCGTCCTGCATCGCATGTGCAGAAACAAAATGTCATTTATTAAAATTTTTTTTAACATTGAACCTCTTGTAGACTACATGAGACTTCACATTCATTAATGGTTTTTGACAAGGTCATGTTCAAGGAGCCCTACGACACAATTTTAAGTGTGTAGTTTTGATCGCTTTTGCTGGAACTGTGGGATGCACCGATATCTTAGCACAGGTGGCAGCGTGAAAAATAAAGCTGTTATAATTTTATTTCTATGAAGAAACTACATGCAATTCGGACTAGAGTGACGACATTGGCTAGGGGGTTTGATTTGTTCTGGACGACAAGTTGCATGTAATATTTATATGGTCTTAGCTGTGCCACACTATTATGGGCTAAATTTTTAAAAGCACTCCTTATACTTCCTCAATAATAAATGATTTCTGTTTTTAAATATGAAATCATGAAAACAATTCCAAAATGATGCTAGGTGAGCTGCAGGAATGCCACCACGATGGTGAGGCTTTCGATATGTCCCTGTAAGAGGCATGCGGTGATTGGAACTGGCTTTTCACATCAGTGGGAGAGTGAAATGCAAAAAACAAATTTTTTTTCTTATTGACTGCTAAGGTTGTGAAGTTTGAACACTAACAACTTGCCATCGTGCACCAATTTTGATAATTCTTGTTACAGTCATCTCAGTATTGAGCACTAAACGCACTCCAGCGCTGCAGAATGCTGATGAAAAAACATTGCAGGGCCTCTTTAAGTATACTCCTAGCATGTTACTCAATGAAGAGGAGGGAGTAATAGCATAAAAAATTACATTAAACAGAGCATTAGTACATGCATGTCCATGTCTAGAAGGCCTGTGGCTAACTGCGATTCAAGCAGTCACAGTTCCACATTTCTACATGAAGACCACTCTTTCAAGATAACATACATTTAGGTTGCAAAACGGTCTAGCTGTAATGTCAAAACATTTGCTCACTCTGCTTTGTCCTCATTTCCATACCTGCCTTCTTTGCAATAACCTAAGGAAGATTATAATAACTACCTCTGAAAAGGTCGATTAATGCTGCATGCAAGTTGCAACAGTGCATAGTACAGTAGACTCATCAAACAGGGACCATGAAAGGGACCATGTAAAGGGACCATGAAAATTTGTTGCGTTTAACAGGAGTTCCACTTATCAAGAGACAAACAGGGTTGTAATATTCAGGTACTAAACCAATGGTATCAGAGGCAGTTGTTTCGTTTAAACCGACTCACCATTGCAACGTCTTTTAACGACTTCTTCTGTTCAGTATTCACGAAAGATGACACTATTACACCTTCAGTCAATCAGTTAGAGAACATTCCCCCAATAAGCAACATTTCGATATCCCAGGAAGGTGTCCTTTCTCTTTTGCTTCAAATTGATCGTAAGAAAACACCCGGAA
This sequence comes from Rhipicephalus annulatus, assembly GCA_013436015.1. Lineage (NCBI taxonomy): Eukaryota > Metazoa > Arthropoda > Arachnida > Ixodida > Ixodidae > Rhipicephalus > Rhipicephalus annulatus. The sequence goes on along the minus strand of WOVY01015037.1, from coordinate 127,775 downwards.
TAGACTGTATTGATAACCACTTCTTGGTGAGGTACGCTGAATGGAGCTCACATTATCTGCATCTTATATTTAACAAATCCTTATCCCAATCTAAGATCCCAGAAGACTGGAAATACGATAAAATTACACCTATACCTAAATCGAACACTCCACATTTGGTTACTTCATATAGACCTATCACCCTCTTGTGTACATGCGCAAAAATATTGGAACATATTATGTTTAAGCACTTATCAACATTTCTAGGTGAAAACAAACTTATTGACCTCAGGCAACATGGCTTCCGAAAAGGTCTATCTACTGTAACACAACTATTAGAAACAGTACATGAACTCGCCAAAACCCTTGACAGGCAAGGTCAAACTGATATTATTTTTCTAGATTTTGAGAAAGCGTATGATCGCGTGTCGCACCAAAAGCTGCTCTTAAAACTTCAACCCATACTGAAGAACGATACACTTCTGTCATGGATAAAATATTACTTAAATTTAAGACGACAATATGTAACAATTGATGGTACGTGCTCTCCAGCAGACAGTTTTATCCGGTATACCTCAAGGTTCGGTGCTTGGGCCACTTTTCTTTCTTGTGTTCATTAATGACATAGTACAGGATATACCAGTTAAAATTAGACTATTCGCAGATGACTGCATCCTCTATCATGAAGTGCAAAGCCGCTGCGACCAAGTTCTTTTGAATTATTCTTTAGTGAAAATACAAACTTGGTGTTTAACGTGGCAAATGAGTGTTAACAAGACTAAAACGGTAGCCATGTCAATAACGTGTAAACAGCATCCCCTAAGCTTTCTATATTCCATAGATAATCACACTCTTTCCGTTGTAGAAAGGTACAAATATTTAGGCGTAATTATTACCTCGGACCTTAGATGGAATGAACATGTTTCGTATATTACAAATAAAGCCATGCGTAAACTTGGATACCTTCGAAGGTCATTGCGAAAATCAACCAAAGAAATAAAGTTACTGGCTTACAAAACTTTCATTAGGCCCTCCCTCGAATATGCATCAGTTATATGGGATCCATACACAAAAAACAACATTGATAAACTAGAACTCGTTCAAAGGAAGGGCATCAGGTTTGTTCATAATTGCTATCGCTGGCAAGTATCTGTAACTTCAATCTTGGCAGAATCAGAGCTAGATACATTGCAAAAGAGACGTCAGCGTGAATGGCTCAAGTTTTTGTACTCCCTTTACCATGATAAGCTGGCAATGGACAAGAGTAATTTTATCGACCGGGTTGGTAAGCGCTCGACGCGATCACACCACACGAAAAAGATAAAGGATTTTAGCTGTAAAACAGACACATTAAAAAACTCTTTTTTTCCGAGAACAACGCATGAATGGAATAGACTTCCATCCAATGTAATTGATCGTAATACACTAAATTCTTTTGCTAAAGCATTGTCAGATTATCTGTAATTTTTTCGGTATCTTGGTCGTCACTCCGCTTTCCTAGTATCGCGACATCTGCAACTGATATGTGATTGTGAAACAATAATGTCGTTCTGATGTTTTTTCTTTTTTTTTGTTGTTGATGTTGAGTGTGTCACATTGTAACTCTGCCTTGTTTAGCGGTGCACCTCGGTGGTGTTACTAATTACAGTGTCCTCTTGTACAATCCAGATTTCTCCTGCTCTTTCCAGTCATGTCTTGTATATTATTAATTGTTTCTATCAGTGTAGGTCTGGCTTGGTACCAAACAAGTTGTTAATAGTACCTGCTGCCACTTTGTTGATTGCGTAATTGTATATTTTTATTTTTATTTTGTTCCCGCTCATTGTTGCGGTTGTTTTGTGGACGTATTTGCGTATGTTCTCGCATTCTTTTATTTGTTCCGCCCGCTCCTGCCAAAGGCCTTTTTCAAAGGCTGGCAGTAAATCTGAAAATAAATAAATAAATAAATAAATAAAAGCTTTCCGTTTACTAAGAGTCTACTGTATATACGGGCATGTGACCTTTGGCCTTGTCATGCCATTATTAGCAGACATAAGTTGGAAGCCGTTACATCCTTGCTATGAAAATAGCTCTTTAATGTATTCAACATACTGGCATCAGAGTTGCACAATGATGCATCATATGTAACTTACACACAAGTATCACCAATTGTTTATTGTTGCAGTCAAGTGAATGCACATTCACTCAAGATGCAAGAAAAAATTGCATGCGGTCTAGAGCCAAGAACTTGCCAATGCTTCCAGCGCCTTGAACACAGATTCTCTTGCCTCGCAGGCTGCCCAATTGGTTGTGCTCCAACATGGCCTCCAGTGCACACACAACTCCTACAAGCAGATAAATACACCAGTCACTCACTCAATGATTAATTAAGCAAGCAGCAAATATGATACAATTACATTTAAAGACACACTGTAAGCACCGCATAGAGATTCGTGGAATCCACAAAAGTGATAACATCATTCTATAGCTGCATTTTAAATATCATTTCAGCGAAGCATGCACAACTGTACACTTGGTTGTAACAAAACCAGCCTGAAACCTTGGGAATCTATCCAAAAGTACGCTACTTTAACTCAGTTTCATGTTATGTTTTAACTATCTTGACATTTGCACCCGAGAAAACATATCAAATGTTGATAATTAGTGATCAAAATCCTCTGATCTCTGTCATGCTCCAAGCTCGAAGGTCCAAGCACATCAAGACATATTCTCAGCTGGAGCACTGTACCCTGAATTAACAAGGTGAATGCATTCTTCACGCTTTGACGGTAAACATATTCGACAGAGATCTGTCTGGCTAGGTAAAAAATTATATGAATAAATAGACTCTCCAGCCATGTTTAGGTTATAGTTTTAATATTAAAACTAAAAAATCGCCTTACATTTCGAGACCCACTCGGTCTCTTCATATGGGGGATCATGACTGTCTGGCCGGCTTCGAAGCTAGTGACTTTCCTAAGCAGTTGTCCCTGTCTTTACCGTCAGTTTTTAATTTCAATATTAAAAACTATAAACTACACTTGGCCGGAGAGACTGTTCATTCGTATAATTCTTAACACTCGATGTTGATCATTCGAAGTACCATAAGAGAACAGGCACGAAGTGATGACAAACATCTGCATACAACACAAAAGAAAAGAAAATGCTCACTAAGCATTAGATTCAGGCTCAGCGAGCTTATGGCACCACTATATACCACAGTTTTCTGTAGCTATTATCCAACTCGACAGTTTACCAATGCCAGATCTTACCTCGAGCAAGCAGTGGGGCAGCGTTAGCAGAGCCACCCATGTCTCCCGGTACATTGACAGCCCAGTGGGTGCGCACATGAACATTGGCCATGTCCTGGCTATTCACTCCAATGTCCAGGCCTGCCACTGCACAGGCACAAGTGAAGAACAATATATCTCGTCAGTTGGCTCAACACCCACAGGTTGCTCTGCATTGTACGATGCTGACAGGAGCACGAGATCAGAAGAAAAGAATTCCGTAGGAAGGGTGGCCAATGCAGGCATGAAACTGCAATGGCTACATAGCTCTCCATCAAATTCCTGAAACATTGCTATTTGTACTGAATTAACTTGAGGAATTATTATGGTTCCCGGTTCATCTGTAGAGTGTTACCTCTGTACACCATCATCAGTGGTGGTGTGAGCGATTGTACACACCAACTATGAAGGTGTGTCACACGTCGCGTGTGTCTTTAAACAGCTTGAAAAGCAGTGTTCACACTTGTGCAGGCCTGCTGGGTGGGCAAGTAACTGTCATAACGCTCCAGAGGATCACTTTTATGGAGATACTACCATTTTCAATGATCATTCAACAAGTCGGGCCGTTCCACGACTTATGTCAAGACTATTATTTCTATTGGCTCAAAACAATTACAGCCAAAAATTGTGGGACTCTTAAGCTTCACCTTTAAAAGTTGAACACGATAGCAATATCCCGTTCCTAGAGCATATTTGAAACACTTACTGTATGAAATTTTTTTTTTAACTTGCCATGCACCAACTACGTGGTCTTAATAGAGGTGCAGTATCGTGTGAATAAGCGCAGTAACTTTTGTGCCTTTTATAGTGGGTGACTGGCTTAAAACCAAGAGGTCATTATGATAATCGCATGTTCTGACACCCGATAGAAATGTACACTAGTACCACATATTATTACTGCAATATTTCATGGTGTATTGTGAAGCATGCATACAGGACGCGCAAGTTTGTAAAGCATGAAAGTTACATTCACTGCATTTCCAAGCATTGGAGGTTATTTTCCCTGAATTCACGAGCAGAGGCATGGCTTTCTAATAGAACATCGGCTTGCCATGCAAACAAACCAGGTTCGATTCCCCCACCTTCCCCGACTCGGGTTCCATTTTCACTCTGACCCAAGTTTTTGTTTATTTAATTTGCATCATTCTAAATTTTTCGGTCATAAGATGATTTTTCGCTCACAACTAATGCTGACACCAACACTGGACTGTCTGCAAAATGAGTTATTTAATGTTATCACATTAAAAGACAAACTGGGCATGCATTTTGGGAGTGATAGTATTTGATTCCTCTCACACTAGAATCGAAGCTGACCAGCGGTGAAATAATTGGATATTTAATTAAACACCAATGAACATTATTTGCTGAAACTCACACAAAACAGCACATTTCTTCATAATATTTCTTGGAATGTGCTGTTGAGTGTGGTGGAATTATACTACATGTGACTTTGACTCATTTGCAGACAATGCATCATAATTCAAATATGTAGGGGATATAAATAAGACAGAACTTCAGACAAAGACAGAAGTTTAAAGAGAGCAAGAATTGGGAACGCAGGAAAGATACTGCAGGTAACATTTTGACGAGCAGTCTCGTCTCTCTCGAAGCAACAACCTTAAAGGTTGCAGTCTTGGAGGTCTTCTTTAAGGTTGCAGCATTGAAGAAGACAAAACCGCTTGTCTACACTTTGTCTCCAGCATTACTCCCTTGCTCAAGAATGCTTAATCTCTGTATATAAGGCCTTTGAGTGCAGGGTGGATAAGTACTACTTCAGCAGCACCATAAGATTCACCTGCTGGTTAAGCTGGCATGTACATGAGTCTAGTTAAAACTACAGTAGAACCAGTAAAAAGATGCAACATTATACGCCTGCCTATCTCTTGTGGACATTATCCTGTGCTGTGTTTTGTTCCTTGGTTGTGTTGTAATCTCCTAGAGTCTTTTACAGGTTCCACTGCAGGTATAATAAGTTTCACTATGATGGATCTTTATACTAGTATTATCATTTTCCGCGTGTCAAATGTATGTGCATATTTATGTCCTGCAGTTAGCTAAGTTTACAGTTGAGCGCAACGCACTACACTTCTGACTGCAGTATGCGAGAGTTGTTAAAGCATGGCATAAAGCACTAACCATAGCAGCCATTGAGAGACGATAGGAAGTCTCCGTAATCGAAGAAAAGCGCTTGCCGAAACTCCGGTTGCACGTGCTGCCGGTTCTCGGGCTGTGGAATGATGCCTTTGCCGCCACCCAGCCTGCGTAAGATGCACTTAAGTCAGCACAGAACACTTCTGAATATCAGCGCCAGGGCTTCTAAAAAGCTTACATGGTGCTTTCTAGCAAATCTTAAGCCACTCTTTACTGTCACTTAATCTTGGTTCACAGGAAACGTGTGCTCTTGTAGAGCTGGCTTGACATGGCAAGTTTTACTTGAGTTTGCAAAATGTGTTTTTTTCAAAAAGAATATGCAGACTAATACCCCTTGAATGTATTTTGAATGAGAAGGCTTGTTCCGAAAAAGAATTTCGCCCGCAGACGCACGCCAGCAGGCAATCTCTTTTTCAGAAGTGATCTTTTCTGGAAACAATGTTTGTCAATTTATGTCATCGCCCCGAAAGAGTACTCTAATAATTATTGGGTGCCAGCAATTATTAACCGGTGAAAAAAAAAATGACAAATATTAATTCTGTCACCTAGGTTCATATAAATAAATTTAATATCTCACAGAAAGCATAAAAAGTGCTTTAAATCTTATTGTCTTAAGTACTATTGTAAGTAGGTCGACAGATTCGGGGTTCCAGAACAATGCTTGCGTCACGTGCACTGTAGCACGTGCGGCATCGTAACATGTATGGCTGACGCTGGCAACCTAACAGTTCTGAACACACACAAAGAACAACAGCTACAGTGATCAGAGAAGGACATTGTATTTTATGTACCAAAACATGTCATTTTGTTTTTACTGATTCCATTTTGGAAGATAGCATCACACTGTTAATTGGGTGTTTCAAAGAAATTGTCGATGCTGTGTGTCTGCGAGGAAAGTGTAACAGGCGTAAGGTCCCACAGTCAGGAGATCATACTAGGTCAGTGCGTACATGACTGATGAAAAAGAAAACTAATAAACGAGTAGAAAAATATAAATTTAAATAACATAATACTGAACAAACAGTCTCGAAATGAAGAAAATAAGACTTCGGTAAATACGGCTCATAGTGTCGAATGCTTATATAGAGATGCTGTTCAGGAGTGGGCAAAAAATTGTGCCAACACTGGTTTTCTTATACTTCTGAGCGATTTGTTCTGCATGTTAATTTACGATCAACTTACACGCCCTCTGTTTTTTTATTCCTTAGGCTAAAACTTGGTGCTTGATGGACACTAGCATATTCCTGAATTCAGTGTCCAATATTTTTTTTTACCTTTTATTTGCATTTTCTTGCAGGTTCTCTTTTGAAAATCTAAGAGGGAAAAAGAATGATAATAATAAGACTGTTGGAGTTTAGCATCCCAGAAACAGGATATTGCTATGGGGGATGCCATATAGAAGGCCTCTGGAAGTTTGAACCACCTGGGATTTTTTAACACGCACCTAAACCTAAGTACTACATGGGCCTGTAGAATTTCTGCCTTCATCGAAAATGGAGCCACCACAGCCAGGATTCGATCCCGCAACCTTCGGGTCAGCCGTCAAGTACCATAACTGTTACACCACCATATCTGGTAGGAAAAAAATTAATTATCAAAATAAATCGGAAGCTTTACATGCCAATCACACAAACCGATTACAGCCCCACGCTGGGGGACTGGATTAAACATGGCCTCCCGGGGCTCTTTCTCATTCTCATAGATCAAAGTAATCAGTGTTCCAACATTTTCACCACCATCAAAATGTGACTGCTATGGCTAAAAATTGAGCCCACATCCTTCAGTGGTGTATTGTCTTAGCTGCTAAGCAGAGGGGAAAAGGAAATACATACCAGACACCAGCCAAGGCTGCTTTGATTCCCAAGAGGGTTGACTGGCGTAGGCCGTCCCGCAAAAGCTGCTCCATGCTCGAATATGGTTGCAATCGAATGCCTCCATACTGAAAACACAATGTGTGCAGCAGTAGGTAGTCATTCGAAATTTCATAAAGAGTGCATCTTTACAAGCATGGAGCAAACCTCACATTCTTGCACACTATTCTGGCAGTTTAATATTTTTAGAAAATACTTAATGGCGTACTCCAGCTTCATGGAATTATTTGGAACTTTTCCCTGTATTAAAGAACACTCAGGAACAGTTTTGAATTATACTCTATCCGAGTGCAAGATTGATATCAAGCAAGCAGAGAATAGGCTCGAGAAGTGAAAAAGCAACTTCATATAGTCAAATAGTAATTAGATCTTGTCAATACTGCAGTAGGGTCCACTGTTAACAAAAACAGCAAATTTGTACTCTAGGCTTGAATCTAGCTTTGATAAGGAGTCTCGAAAAAAATTTTTTCTTTACCAAACTTGGTCGAGTAAGAACATTAAGCAACACGTTTTTGTCCCAGGGCACTCGATAAGGTAAATTTTTATTTTTAACACAAATTAGTATGTCCCTATTACATATAGATATTTCTGTAAATGCGACATGAGAAACCAATGTCTAGTATGTTCGAGAGAGCCCACGACATTTTGTGATCATAAATGTTCACACATTGGAAAAACATTTTTTAAGGGTATTGTTTTACTAACAAGGACATCTGAAATATTAGTGTGTCATCATACAGCTGTATGTAGCTCACAGAATACAGCTTACTCATAAAAACATCTAAGGTCTTCAATTTTTTGAATTTTTTAAGAGTTGTTGGCAAGTTGCCATAACCACTTAAAGGGGCCCCACAACACCTTCCAGAGTTGTCAGAAAATGGCCTCTTTATTGGGCTCATTTGCTTTGAAAATCTGCTGCCACAATAACTGTTAAGTATAAATGTAGTTGACATAGAAGCTAAGCAGTTTCCCCTCTTCTTTCATTCTTTTATGTGCACTGAGAACTATACATGGAGGGATTGCAAAGGCATGATGCTGCATCCAAAAGTCAAGTCGCTGCGTGCGATGACCTAGCACCATTTCTCTTCTTTCTCCTTTTGAAGCTATCGGCTAGTACTTCCAAGATTGTCTGACCTGTCCATCCCGCTTGCTGAATAGTCGAACCTGCCAGCTGAATAGGTGGCGACAACATTAAAACAAAAAAAATTAATTTCTGAAAACATTTTTACAACTGCAATTGTGAATTTCCTGCTGCGTGTAGTACAATATTTGACTCCCTTATTTTTAGAAGCCCTGACTAAATGTCAGCAACATTTTCAAACTGCCCAAAAAGTCTTGCAGGGCCCCTTTAAGGATAACCAATGTTTTCGTAGCGCTGGGATTATTTTATGCAGCACATTCAAGAAGTGTTCTGTTTAGAAGACAGATGACATGGGTGTAGAGGGGGCAACTGTAGAGGAACATAGACAGACAAGGCTTATGTTGTGAATTCATAAAACCAAGTTCATTTAGAAGAAAGGTTTGTCTTAGCTACTAGACACTTGTAAGATACAACCATGAATTGCAGTGTCATGTGAAGTTGTCGAATCATTGGTTGAACTTCATTTCAATCTCAAATAAAAAACTCGAATTCAACTTGATGAAATTGAGAAGGCTTTCTATTGAATTTTACTTGGATACACTTATACTATCACCAATTAAAGAAGTATGCCGGTATCTCCTTAACAGCTTCGCAGTGGATAGCAGACAGAAATTAATCTATTTTTCAAAAATCTTAAAAGTGCAATTTTCAATCACAGCTGAACTTGTGAAGGCACACTGGCATCGTCGTAGACTAAATTCGCACAAGAGAATGACTGCACAAATTTTGAGTTTAATTAGAATGAATAAGCAGACACAAATTGATCCTGAGCCAACCACTAAATTAGTTACCACTATCACCCAACCTTACCGAAGCAAATTAATGTTAAACAGATTATCCAAAAGTAAGAAAAAAATAGCATCTTGCAATGTTTTTCAGAATTCAGTACACACTATGGAATGTGCAGTTGTAGTATAGGGTAGGAAAGAGTACCAAGCTAAATTCTATAATAAGCAAAAGACGATGATACAAAGGTTGTAATAAAAAAAATGGATCTGAAAAAGAACAGTGACATTGAATTTTAACAACTTCTGCTTTGGATAGATTCAAGAGAAGTTACCAATATCAATCTTGTGTATCAGATATACACCGTGCAAAAATTATGATGCAATATAGTTTTATAAATACTTCGTGTGTCCTCATTAATTATTATACTGCTTGGCATAACCACCTTACCTAAATAATTGCTTCAATTGGTTTAAAATACTGAAAGTTATTTGATTGTGCTCCATCCTATATTAAGTTTGCTCCTCTAAAAGCCAGCACATTTTATGCAAGATAATGGCCCCACAAATACAGCTTCACTTATTAGTAAAACACCTAAGGCAATGCTCCTTTCAAAGCAGAAACATTCAGATTGTTTAGAATACTACATATAGTTATAGTAATACAGTTACAATAAATGTTTCAATTGTTATAATAAACTACAACAAATGTAACTTCCGATGACTCTACACCAGAGGGTTCCTAAACAGGAAAAGACCTTAACTCTATTTTGTGCACCCGGCAACGATAGAGTTTAAATTGATTAACAAACATGAAACATGGTCAACAAATAGCTCACCAAGCTTTTTTTTTAAATTTCCAGGCTCTTCATACATGAGACTGTACAAATGGGTCACTACATGTACAATACAGATGGCTTTCCTCCTCATTTTTTTTTTAGGAAAACAGAAGTAATCACTGTGAAGCGAATGCATGGCAGGTGTTTCTTTCTCGTCCTTGGCCCAAGTGTACACACGTTAGCATCTGCACACGAGGTTTGTGAGTATTCTTCAGCTGCTGCGAAAATTGCAACTATTTTGAGACCTGTATTGATGCACACCAAATGCCAGCAGTTTCTAAGAGATTTGAAATATACACAACAGTAGGCAAAGCTTCTACCCAAAAATAAAATTCTAGCCATATCATGGTGTGTCTCACTCATGGATGTAGGAAAACAAGCCTTAATTTTGTTTATCCAATGTCTCTTGTGAATGCAAGATCATTACCAAACACTAATGGTCCTCTTACGCCAGCCCGACTTCTTAGGCAGGTCTGTTAATTGATTAGAGGGCTGCATAGTAAATAATATCGCTTGTATCATGCTAGCAGACCTGTCACTTAGACTGCATCATACTTGGCCATGCTAAGAGATGGCTGGTGCATTTGTTCAAAATACAAATGACCAATTTAAAAGTGTGGGACCAACTTAAAAACATTGCGAGCATAAATGCTCGAAATGACTAAGTAGCTACTTAACGAATTTGCTCGTGACCCACATTTTTCTATTCGCGGTTTGTTTCGTAGCTCAAATGAGAATGAAACAGTTCTACATTCGGTCTGTAAATTTACAGAGAAATGTTAATGCCAGTTGCTCTATGTGTTTCTGTCAAGCATATGGTTAACAAAGCACTCATACAATAATAGAGTACTAGGCTGGCTGTTACAGCTGTCTAGAGATAAGTGCTCCAGGCAAGCTTTAATCGAAAGTCATGTTGAACAGACCCTTATTGTCAGCACTGTCTACATTTGCTCCTCATGTGAAATTCATAAGACTGTCAGAGTCGTAACAACACCTTCCGAAAGGCAATTTTTCCTAGCACAAAAGCCACTGAAATAAAAACTATTGCGCATTTTAACGAGCTCAATAAAAAGTGTTACTAACGCAACAGAGGGTGAAAAAACACACGAGATACAGGAAAGCGCATCATTTTGACTAGCATTCTCTATACCCCTCATGTTAAGTAGCATCGCACTACTATGGCAACAAGGCAATAAGGATCGCGAAAAGCCTTGAATTTTAACGACGCCAGATTGAAACATGGGATCTGTTCCCAGAGCAGATAGCCAGCAATCCTAGGTGCCCAAACCGAACCACAAGCAAGGTAACTTGCGCATATTTTTACAGCATAGTGGTTATGGCCGAAGTTCGCCATGTGACGTCGATAAAATAAATATCATCACCTTGAACTGGCACGCGCTCCATCAACGCTCAAGTATTCTATACAGATGATCAACGAGAGAAGCCGAAACATGCGTGGCCTAGACTTTTTTTTCCCCTGAAACTAAATGCACCATTAATCACGTAGCGCGTAAAATATGTGAGGCACAGGACAAGGAAAGGGGCACATTTTTTTTACGCGTTACCTGATTAGTTGTGTATTACCAACAGGCACAATTTCACTCTCTTAAATGCACGACACTCTGACTGCGTACTGCCTTTGCAAAGCAACGCTAACTACTGAAACACTGTGAGCCCCGAAACCCCGTGAAGGTAAAGTGTGTATATATGATCGCACGGCCTGTCCACGGTCGGTGCGCCAGAGGAAGGCGGTCATGAGGCAGCCCGTCCGCAGACCCAGCTGCATGAGAATGGCCTCGTGCGATCGGAACTGCTGCTCGGAGCCCGAGTTGAGCCAGTCGGCCAGGTCCTGGAGTTCGGGGTGCGACACACGCACGGTGCCGCCATCGTCGCACACCGCGTAGCAGCGTTGGATGCCTCGAGAACGCAGGAAGTCCACCAGCTCCGAAGGGCGAAGAGAGAGCAAATCGCCGCGACCCTGGGGCGCCGGGTTCCCCGTTGGTGTCGAACCACCACTGCACCAGCCGCGATGGTGCCGAGGTGGCAGCGGCGGCCGCCGCAGCAAGCGCCGAAGCAGCTGCGAACCTCGCAACATGAATTCGCGTGGCCGCCTCACATTCCTCGGAGCCAACTCAGGTGCCCGGTCCCTTACCAGTGCGCGCTTTCTCAAACTTCGCTCAGCGGCGAGTTGTTTACAACTTACGCTCGCTGCCTACGGCTGCGTATCTATCGCGAAGGCTAGCGGGGCGATTTAACGAGGCTCCGCTGCGGAGAGAGTAGCGCTGCGCTACGATTGGTCGCATTGGTGGGTGTTTTCCCTGACGTCGGCGACGGTCAATCAAGTTTCGGTTTCGCTTAAGAAACTCTCGGCATTGCCTGTGGTGGTGGCCGCTCGATATCGAGCGGCATATATAGGTATTCTGTGGAGCAGCTGTGGCTGTTCAGTAGAAGCGTGGTTGGGGTGGCATAAAACGTCCTGAGCGTACATTTTTTAGAAAAGTTGTAATTTAATTTAGTTATTGACATATATAATACGTTCTTGCTCACTAGACCTGTTCCTCTTATCACGTATGTTACGTATTGTGCAATGTTGTAACGTGTACGCTGAGCACGTTCATTTCAACATACCTCCAAGACAGGTTTTAATTTTTTGTCTTGCCACATCTTGCCACTACGGATGAGTCAGAAGCACATGCAGATACTGATCGGAGGTCATTTTTATGGGGGACAGGCCTCGTCAAACCGAACGGCTGACTGACTGGAAGATGTGTGTAGAGATTTTTTATTGAATTAAAAGCTGTCTTCTTAATTTACATTGTAATCGTGCATAACACACAAGGTCAGCGCTGAATGCAGAAATTCTTTTCGGGGAGGGAGGGGGCACCTTATTGATCTCTGGGTAAGCAAATGGTTGTTTTGCACTTTGCATGCATGGCGGGACAAAAAATTGGGAGAGGGGGGCACGGGTTTTTGTTGCACTAGAGTTATTGTATATGCTACCTTTAGGTATGGTAGCATATACAGTAACCCTATGTTGAACGGGTACAAAGTGCCCCCCCCCCCCCCGTGGCTACGCCCCTGCGCTCAAGGAACGTTGTAGGGGGCACAAAATGCCCATTTGAACTATTTAGAAACCTGAGCGCACCCCACATAAATTCGGTCACTGAAGCTGGGATCGAGCTTTCAACAGATGTTATCCTATTCAGTTGGAGTCACAGGGGCTACGCTAAATATCAAATCTCGCGCTTTTTTTTGATGGTTAAAGTTTGCATATAATATTTTAATTTAGTTTGTTGCGTTATAATTTTAACAATGATTACTATAATTATTTTACTTTTAGCAAATACAGTGTTTTTAAACTTTTTTTCAATTATTAACCCACTAGCGCTAGTTTTAGCAAACGGCCAACAATTGCGGTGGCAGCATTAAGCCTAAAAGATCAAAACAAGGTCACGTGACTAAAAGTGCCAGCCATCTTGAGCGTCTTTTCATGACTACGACGCCGCGTACGGAGTCTTGCGCGCCCAGTGCGCATTGTGGCAGTGGTGTTGTGCCTGTGCTGCGCCGATTGTGGACAGCCCGAAAAACCTACCGTGTTGCAAGGTTGCCGCTGCACCCGCCGCCAGTCATGGCACATTGGGTGTCGGTTCTACGATCACTGCCTCTAGCACACCAATATCTTCGTAGCCACCAGCACTGCCCTGCAATGCAAAGAAGCGCGCATCTCAGTTCGCACTGCTTTTAGGCCATGGACTCAAAGAAGAGTCCCAATCGGTGAGTATTTCCGTCTCGGAGCCTCGGCTGAGAACACCCGCGAAGTCGGTTTACCGCAGCGAGCGCGAGTCAACTGCCAGCGGTGCGGCTTCATTGGAGGCCATCTCTCGCTTTGACGAATGAAAAAAAAAAAAAAAAGCCTGTTTGCACGCAAGACTCGAATATCCTCTTGTTTAAGTCTGATATACGCTTTTTACTCGTCATATTGTTTGTTTTTATCCGTCGTACACGCGCGTATACCGTTTTGGAAATTGGCGGGATCGTATGCGGTGTCAGCCGTCTCTTTCAACTCTGGCTGTTAATTTGCCCGCGGCTGAAAAGCGCGTTGTCTTGGATGAGTGGCGCATAAGTCACCGACCGCTGGGAAAGGAAACTGCCAGATTTTCCGCGCGCTGGCGTGTTGTTCACCCCGCAGTCGTTTTTCAGCCGCGTTCGCGTTTTTTTTTTTTCCCTACAAGCTGCGTCATCTAGTCAAACATGCCCGTCGTACACCGGTAACAGTTGCCCAACTACTCATCTTGTATATGTGACAGAACGTATTACACTGTTGGCACAGACGACGCTAAGCGCTTCGCGAGAAATCACAGGAGGTGGTCACTGATTGCGCAAAGCTCCCCCGCCGGCGTTTTAGAATTGGCAAGGCATCAAAACGTGCGCTGCGCGATAGGTGCACAAATACTATCAGTCCAGTTGTCACGATAAAACAGGCTAGACAAGCTCTAATCAACTTGTTCGTGGCTTAGTATTCGAAGTCGCTAATGACGAATGTGTCTCTTAGTACCTATTCATGTTCTGTATCGAGTGCAGGAGAGAGCAAAAGGCAAGGTTCTGTTTAGTGTCGCAGATAACTTGCAAGAGTGGTATCCACGTCTCTAGAAGTGTATTGTTTAGACTGTTCATTAGTTCCGTTGGGTCTTAAAGCGGCCCTGCAACACTTTTTGAGCATGGTAAGAAAACGCTGCCAATCGGTAGCAGAGCTCCCGAGAACACGCGAGCCAATTATTATAGCGCAGCACGCACCCTGAAATTACGAATAAACCAATAAAGTCGGCTGAAAATTGCTTTCTATTCGCTACAAATGACGGAGGACGCTCGAAAATCACTCGTAGAAGGCCATCTGGCAGCCATTGGCTGATTTGAACATGGCGCGCTCCCCTGTTACAGGGATCGCTGCAGGAGGCTGCCACTTGTCCACATGTGCTTGTGCAATCACACCGAAAGAACCGCGTATTCGAAGAAAAAAAAAATGTTCAAGGTCACAAGGCGAGCGTGATCTATTTTCTTTGCCCCTGCCATCCCTCCCTGCTTAGCTTCCCTCAGCAGAGCTGTTACTCTTGGCTTGCCCTGTGGCGTACAAACTTATCATGGATGAGCACCCGCTCTCCCCGTCCTTCGTCTTCCTCTTCTGCTTCGCTCCAAGAACACGTACATCAACTTGTCTGGCATGGGTGCCAGCCATAACTCTGATGGGGAGAGAAATGAAGAAAAAGAAATTTTTGGCAAAAAAAAAAAATTCTCAGTGAGGTGAGATTTTAACTCATGATCTGAAGGCAAGCATTGTAACCACTTGGCTGTCCAGTTTCTTTTTTCCATTTTTTTCTTTCCTCAATATAAACATGGTACTTAAAAACAATTCAATACAGAGAATTCATATGTTCATTCTGCTTGTATTGCAACACAGACGAACAAGTAGCACTAAAGCGTTTGCATTCAACTCTGAAGCGAATACATCAAGTAATGTCCTCTTCCAATTAGTCACTAAAGCGGTGGTAAGAATAAACATCTCGCCAATGCAATATACCATTCTGGCTGACTTTCCATTTGCCCATATACATCTGACAAACCATCCGAGTGAAATTGGTTGGTGGGGAAATTACAGGCTCTTTGTTCTTCTGCAACATGGGTGCAGACTAGCACAGCATAGTAGCCTTGTGTTGCAGAGCAGGTGGGTGGGAAAAAGACGTGAAGGTGAGGAAGAAGTGAGAACTCGCATAGAAAGAGAGTGAAATAAAGGGAAGAGATGAAAAGATTAAGAACAAAGTTATACAAAATTGTGTTCGCTGACAGGACTTTACAAAGTTGCAATTGTGTATCCTATACTCCGTTTCAGAAGTTCCCTTCAGCACTGTGGAGACCACAGGGCCCCTCAGCCAATAAGAAGGAATAGCCCCTCCAGATGTATTCATTCGTGCCATGTCGTCTGCTCACCGAATTGTTTATATACACTCATTGATTGATTGATATGTGGGGTTTAACGTCTCAAAACCACCATATGATTATAAGAGACGCCGTAGTGGAGGGCTCCGGAAATTTCGACCACCTGGGGTTCTTTAACGTGCACCCAAATCTGAGAACACGGGCCTACAACATTTCCGCCTCCATACACACTCATTGCAGATAAGGCTGGTTTATTAACTTAAATATACAGTAAAACTACGAAACAAGCAGTCACACGAGGAACTTGGAGCGGGGATTTGTAGCTCTGCTGAAGATTAGTAGACGCTCATGCCGGGGGATAACTTCACTTTGTGGCTGTTTCTCTCCGACGCACTTCCTGGCTCTTGTATAACTGCTTCTCTATCGACGTGTTCGTTCGCTTCTCTTGCTCTAATGCTTCTTTTCTCTCTTTTTATTGGTTTCCATCGAAAAAAGATCTGACACGCATGAAACGCTGTGCCATGTTGCATGTCCGTCAAAGATGCAGTGTTCTTTGTCTAGTGACCCAGCCCAAGCACTTTCTTAGAGCATTAGTCTTAGCAGGTGCAGCTGAGCAAGCAGCATATCTCCCCAACAACGACAAAACGTACCTGATGTTTTATTCTCGGAGTAAGATGAAGCAAATCGATGACGGACTTCACCATTCATTTCTTGCTGTCAGCACAGTGGGCGTGTAGCAAGAGCAAGTTTGGATCGAAGCGGGCGGTCGCTTCCGCATGGGTGCTGCCATGTTGATTTGTAAGCACAGTTACCGGCAGTAAGTGACAAAAATAATTTCATGCGTTCGAACTAAATGCCAAGAGTAAACGTATCCGAAATGTATGTGGTGAAACACGCACCAAACAAATGCCCATTTTAAGTCAACCCGGTCAATTTTAAAAAAGCCTTATTACATCTGGGACTATGCTTTGCTGCGCAAGTGGGGGCTTTCTTACACACCAAAGCTTTGGTAGCGCTGAACCAAAGCGGTGAAACAGAGTATAGACATCATTTGTTGCATACTGTTGATAATAAATAAACATGTGTGCATTTGTGATGTATGATCTGCATATTTCCCACAGTTCTTTCATAATAAAATCAGTTGGTAGTGAGCACCCGTTCCTTTCCACATGTCTCGTGTGTCTCATTTTTTTTTCGCTCCACTTTTATTTTTAGACGATGCACCAACTCGTCCCGCAACGCATTCTGTTATAGTACACTGCTGATATTTAATCAGCACCGAATGCCTACATGTTTGTAGTATGACTGGTGGTCTTTGTATCTACATATAACCTGCCATCGGTGATGTCAAATTTGTATAATATGTGTGGCAAGATGTTAGCTTTAAAATACTCAATTGATTTCACCTCAGGTTTATCCATCAGTATATTTTGACTAAAAACTGATGCAGCGGCACATTCCAATTCTTGATATATAACTGTAACAAGTTCTTTTTGCATTAAAGAAACTTGTAATGTGAACTTGTTCCAAGATTGCGGTGGAATGAGGAACTAGCTTTCATGACTCTTAGACGAATGTGTACAACACTGGGTTAATCCAGCTGTGATGTGTTCGCAGACGTCCGAAGCGGCAGGCGCCGCCATCCAAAGAGGAACAAGTGTGGGACTGCAGTGTTTGTACGTACCGCAACACGGCCGAGGCCTTCAAGTGCCTCATGTGCGACGTACGCAAAGGAACGTCTACCAGGTGAGTGGCCACTCCTTCCTGTTCAGTTTCTCTCGATGGTCTTCCTGCTCCACGTCTCACCGTCCTGTCAGTTGTTGCTTTGATTGAATGCTTTGTACGACAGGAGGAAAAAAAATGCTCTGTTCATTCAGATAGGTCCTTACCAGTCTTGAGTGGTAACTAGTTACAGACAGTGCATTACATGTGACCGGTTACTTTTACGAGTGACTGTATTTTAACTCGCTACATTTTCATTCAAGTACGAATTCTCAGAATTTCTAGCCTGCCATTGTACAAGGTCTTTTCTGACAACCATGATTCAGCAGAATGGTGCCCCTCCCCTTTTTCTTTTTCACAGAACATCTCTTTCCTTTAGTCTTACCCAATTCGTGATGGTGGCCTCTCAATACCCCCCCCCCCCCACTCCGCTTTTGCAATTACCCTCTCCTCCTCGTTTGCCTGTATTGAATGGGAGGGTACGAAGCAAATACAATGAAGTGTGAAGGAAATCGGTTGCGGCCTTGCAAAAGACAGTGAAATAAAATAGAATTGGAAAGCACTAATGGAAAAATAACTACCACTTTTAGGGGCGAAGCTCCTTAGGGCGTGGGCTGTGCGTCCCCTGTATGTAGCCACCTCTAGTTTAGTTCTTGCAGTGTTCACTAGATGGCGGTACCGTCCCCTGTATGTAGAAAAAAAAGCTTAAAGGACGGACAAATACCGGACAGTTGGCGACAAAGTAGAATGAACTTAATCTATAAAGGCAAGGGAGAAAAGGACAAGATTCGCTCGTATAGACCACTAACCATTACATCGGTACTATACAGGTTGGCGATGCAAGCAGTAAAAATGAAAATAGAAACATGGGCCGAACATAACGATATTTTGGGAGAACTTCAGAACGGATTTCGAGTCGACAGGCGGTTAGACGATAACCTGTTTGTTCTCACTCAGTGTATAGAAATATCTAAAATAGAGAATAGGCCCTTGTACGTGGCTTTTCTAGACATCACTGGGGCATACGACAACGTTAACCAGGAAATTTTGTGGGATATATTGAAAGGAATGGGCATGGGCGACGACTGTATACAGTTTTTGAGGGAGATATACCGAGAAAATACAGTTTGCATAGAGTGGGAAGGAATGCGTAGCAAAGAGAACGTTGAGGTTAGCAAGGGTCTGAGACAGGGATGTCCTTTGTCCCCGCTGTTATTCATGCTGTACATGGTGAGTATGGAAAAAGCGCTAGAAGGTAGCAACATTGGTTTTAATCTGTCACACAAACAGGGCGGCATGATGATTGAGCAGAAGCTTCCAGGTTTATTTTATGCGGACGATATCGTCTTATTTGCGGACAGTCGAGATGATATACAGCAGCTGGCGAATATATGCGGAAGGGAAGGTGAAGCTCTTGGACTAGGATTCAGTGTAACGAAGTGTGGATTGATGGTATTCAATGATCCCTGTGATCAGACGGTGTCCATACAAGGCCAAGAAATACCGAGGGTAAGCGAATACAAGTACCTTGGAGTATGGGTAAATGAGAGTAATAGATACATGGAGGTACAGGAAAAAGCCTCGGCAGCAAAAGGAAAGAGGAATGCGGCAATAATGAAGCACAGAGCGTTGTGGGGATACAATAGGTATGAGGTGCTTCGAGGTCTGTGGAAGGGTGTAATGGTTCCAGGGCTTACTTTTGGGAACTCAGTGGTGTGCATGAGGGCAGAGGTGCAATCGGGAATGGATGTAAATCAAAGGACTGTGGGACGCCTCGCGTTGGGTGCTCACGGGAAGACGACAAACGAGGCTGTAAAGGGCGATATGGGGTGGGCAGGTTTTGAGGCGAGGGAAGCGCAGAGCAAAATAAGGTTCGAAGAAAGGCTAAGAAATATGAAGGAGAGTAGATGGGCAGAGAAGGTGTTCCGTTTTTTGTATAGGAAGAGCGTGGACACACAGTGGAGAAAAAGAACTAGAAGACTCACTAGTAAATATACGGCTGGTATTGTAAGCCATATGTCAACAAAGAGCGTTAAGGGAAAAGTCAGGGAGGCAGAGAGGATTTACTGGATGGCAGCTATGGAGAAAAAACCGGCTTTGAGTAACTACCGAAAGGGCAAAAATGAAATAAGGAGGGAGGCATTTTACGATAATTCAAGGGGAAGCGCTTTACTGTTTGAAGCGAGATCGGGTTGCCTTAGAACGCGTAGTTATAAAGCAAGATTCAGTAAAGAAGAAGAACAATGCACATGCTGCGGGAAAGATAAGGAAACGGCGGAGCATGTTCTGATTGAATGTGGAGATATCCACCCAGGTGTACGTTTGGGCACGAGCCTACAGGAAGCCTTGGGTTTTAGGGACAACAATGGAAAGCTGAACACACCCGCGATTGAAATAAGTAAGAGACGGTTAGAGTATTGGTAGCAGAAAATTAGAGAGAAAGGACAAAAATAAATATTGGAAAAATAAAATATGGACAGTGTGCCGTAAATGGCAGAGAACTTAAGCTGAAAATTTACCTTTTTTTTCCATTAAGATAGAATTTATCGAAGTAGAGGCATTAGGCCAACATCAAAAAAGAAAAAAGGTTTTTTTTTTTTTTTTTTTTTTTTGTCGAGCCTGGTGGCATACTTGTCACCACCCCGTTATAAAGGGGACGCTCATAGCATCCATGTAGCCACCTCTAGTTTAGTTCTTGCAGTGTTCACTAGATGGCGGTACCGTCCCCTGTATGTAGCCACCTCTAGTTTAGTTCTTGCAGTGTTCACTAGATGGCGGTACCGTCTCCTGTATGTAGCCACCTCTCTTTTAGTTCTTGTAGTGTTTACTAGATGGTGGTACTTGTAGCTGATGATGAAAAGATGCAAGATGTTATAAACTAGAAAGCAGTACTTGTAGTTGATGAAAGACGCGAGATCTTATAAAATAGGAATGATGTCACATATGGCACGTGTCATTGGTTGAAGGCAATCGTTCGATTTAGTGCGGTGACGTACGCTAGGGGGAGCGATGTAATAAAATCGAGTGGGCAAAATGTACAGAGGATTCATGGTTTACCAGGTTTACCTCCGGAGCTTCGCCCACTCATCATCATTCACTTCGTGGATATGGCGGCACTTTTTTTATTCCATTTAGTTTGCCTTCATGCAGATTTGATTCACATTATGCACTTAATTACCTTAATCACGTGGCACACACTTGCTATGTTAATTCACATTAATATTTGTGTCATTAACTTTAAAGGGGCAATAAAAGGAAAAGTTTTTTTTTTTTCATATTAGTAAATCACACTTCGCAATTCCAAATCACTTTACTTGCCACGAGAGTGCGCTAGGTAAGCGCGAAAACTTGCAAAAAGGATATATGGGTGTTCCCGCCATTTTGACATTCTTGCCTCAAATGCCGTGGTGTCATTGATTTTGATGGCACGTATTAGGTCCTATGTAGTTCCTAATCGGTGAACATTTGGTGCATTGACCTCTAAGGGGGCCATAGGCATACTATACGAAGTTTCAGGAAATTTTGTTTTGCCGATGTTGCCAAATACGACAAATAGTCTTAGAAATTTGTGATATCACGTGCTGAGATTTTTGGTGAGATATTCGAAAATGAAGCTTGTTGTTTATTGATAAAAATATGAAGGTTAAATTTATTGTTTCACTTTTGTGTCATTTTAAAGGACATTGATGCAAGCTGCCCACTTTTTTTAAACCATACCAAGCTGCGCAGGGCGACAGCATTGGTTTTCAGCACGAAGGGCTAAATCCCCATGACATTGCACAATTAATAAAATGATCACAATGGCAGTCTTTGGTTTTCTTTAAAATAGAAATTGCTTTTGTTATCTTCAAATGATTCTCTCTTTAAGTATGAAAACGTAGTGAATCATTATGACCCTTTCAGTAATTGTCATCACTAAATGCCGAATTATAGGCAAATGCATATTTTGTTTCCCTTGTTCCTGTATAAGCATAAATAAGAAGTTAAGGTCTTTTATAACGTTTTTATAGTGCCTAAACATGCCTATTTCCGACTTTTGTGCTTAAATTTCTATAAGTGCCTATAAATGCTTTTTTTTTTTTTTTTTCAAAATGGGTGCCTGTATGAGCTTTATTTAACCTCAAATTTTGCTTTCAAATGCAGTTCGATACCGCTATTCATGTTACCAGTCAAAATTGAGCATTTGGAACTCTATTGCTGCAATCTGTACTCCATCTCAGAAGTTCCTTTCAGCACTGTCAAGGCTGCGAGTCCCCTTAGCCAATAGGAAGGCTAATGCCTCTACACATGTATTCATCCGCATTGCGTCATCTGCTTGCCATATTCCTGGTGTCTGCTCACGCTCGTAGACAACAGGGGGTGGCTTTGTGCAGCCTCAGGATGATGGGAAACAAATGTGAAACCGTGGAATGTCATCTAGGGAAAGTAGAGCGTAGGTAAAAAAAAAAATCTGATGCGCATGTTGTTTGTGTTTTGCTTTTTGTTTACTTCTTAAAGGGTGCTTTACCAAGTCACATGAAAAATTTTGGTTAGACACAGGAAGTTGTCGCGTGCCCAATGAAAAGCTTTGTACCACAATATTTTAAAAATTTTTTAATCCATTGATAAACATAAGAAGGGGAAATCAACAAAATTAAAGTTCTGAGAGTTCAATTCATCAATCTAAGCCAATTCATTATATCACTTTAGTGTCACTTCAACCCTTCTGCAACTATTCACGAGTATACTATACGCCACGAGATTCTCTAACAAAATGACCGATGACGACTATACTCTGTTGATGTCATCAACAAAAATCAGTTTCGCCCAACACCAATGAGGTCTATACCTGCTATACTTGTGTTTCTGGGCGTTAGATGGCCACGCTTGTCCGTGTTGGGACATTTACTTGCATTCGAACTTTCATTTCATTGCCATTTTTCATTTTTGGCATCTAGTGAAACTACCCTCGAGTTATCTTTACCTGTGCAATTAGTCAAATGAAGGAACATCATCCAATTCAAATAGTGGTATTGTTTTATCCAGAAAGAAAAAGCTCCGAAAATTGAGCACAAAAATTCTTCGCTGTTTTGGGCAAGTTTTTCTCTTTCAGTCGCGAATGGGTTAATAACAAACGCCATGCGCCATGCAGGAAGCCGCGCTTGAATGCGCAGCTGGTGGCTCAGCAGCTCGGGCCGAGCAGCGGCCGCAGAGGCTCGAGCAGCCGGCGAGGGAGCGGGGGTCCTGGTGGGGATGCCAGCAACAGCTCGCGCGGCACCACCCGTCCCCGCCTCAAGAACGTAGACCGGTCCTCAGGCCAGCAGCGGGCCGTCACAGTCAACAACGTCACGGTCATCATCACCGAATTCCAGCCCAAGCGACTCTCTGATGCCTCCTCCTCAACTGACGGTGCGCACTCGGACGGACACGCAGAAGCACGCTAGGCTTCAGGTCAGTGCGATATGCATGGCTTCATGTGGCTCAAGTCTTTGAGGCGTTTTGTACTCAGTTGTATGAAGTGGCTAAGGGAGGGTGCGACACAAGAGTTTTCTACTTTGTTGCACATGATCACTTTGCTGAAGGCACCACCTCTTCTGACGAGTTCTTTGACATGCCGCTTTCTACAAGCCATGGAAAAAGAACATTTTTCTTTGTTTGAAATCAGTAATATTGAAAATAGAGTGGCACAATATTGGTAGCCTTAGATTTGATTCTACTTATGTGAAAACAGAACTTGAATTATTTTAGGATAATATTTTATTACAATTTAATTAAGATTAATTACTGTGATGTACAACAGTAAGTGTATTATGATTATTTTCGTTACAATAGATTGCATATTGCCTTGATATTTTGATTTGTAAATTTGATGCACTTTATACACAGTTCTTCATAGGTGACTCCTGAAAGAGTTGGAAGACCAAGTGTAATGTTAGACTACACAAAAAAAACCTAGATTCAGACATCATAGTTACATGGTGGAAGAATTTTGAAATAGGATTACCGTCGAGGTATCGGGAAAACACTTGCAAAACACAATTCTTTCAATCCTGAACTGAAATTTTGGACATGAAATTTAAACTGCTTTGATTGTTACAAACTGAGGGGATTTCTAAGGGCTCGTATCTTTGTTGGTGCGACCTTAGAGGGGCCCTGCAACACTTATTTAGCACGGTCAGGAAACGCTGCCTATCGGTAGTAGAAGCTTCTGAGAACGCGCGAGCCAAGCATTATAGCCCAGTGCACTGCCTGGAATTTGATATTTTCAGTCAGCGAAGAAGCATTTTTTTTTTTCCTACAAATAATGCCATATAAACAGCCATTGGCTGGTTTGAGCATCACAAGCTGCATATCGTATTTACTCTCATAATAGGTGCTCTTCCTCTTGAGAAAATACAGCTCCAAGTATGGGGTGTGCCGAATACGGGAGGTAAGATTTTAGACTACAGCATAGACTGCTAATAATGTGTGTTGCCAAAGTCGCCAATATCCGCACTACAACCGAAACAACTTTCTTCATACACTAGCGCGAAATGTGTTGAGCATTCAGTCTCGCGTGTCCGAGAGTTGAGGGATGTGATGCGATGTGCTTACAAGCGTTCGAATTTCCAAATATTATTATTATGTACAGAAATTAAAGAAAAAATCTGATTTCTTGCCACCTGATTGGGGGTGCTCCTATAATTATACGAGTAAATACAATAGTTATCCTGGTCACCACTAGAAGGTGCCATGCGCCTGTGCACATACTAATGAACGCACTGTAAGTAAGGCGCTCATTGAAAGGAGAGAGAGAAAAAATGTGCTCAGGGGCTTGACATGCGTGTGACGTCACTTCTTTTCCCTTGTGCCATTACTCCCTGCTCAGCTTCCAGTGCGCTCCTCAGAACGAGTGGGAAAAGTACTCACATTATGCGACAAATCTCTAACTTAAAGGGGAGTGAATGCTAGCTAGTTGGTATATATATATATGTTAAAAACAGTGCTGTAAAACACGCCTGTAATGTCTTTTTAAAGATTCAGATAGAAAATCTGTCTAACACCCTAGTTATTTTTGCACGCTAACCTCAGTTACGACTAACTTCAGTTGGCCCATATTTTCTTCAAAAAGTAGTCATTATTTTGTGTCTGTGAAGCAGGTCATTCGACACAAAGTTCCATGGTTAAAGATACAATCATCTTGTTCACCTTTGCACCATCAGTCCGTGAACATATCCCTTGAAGTGTTTCAGCATGTCAATGTTTGTTTAAGTAATGACTATTCTCCTAACTGTGGACTGAGTCACATATGGGCAGTTGGCACGAAAGCCAAGACAATTCATTTCTTGATACGTTTGGTATAACTTTGTTTGTTGCGGGGTGTGTATTGATGGACTGTTTCAAATGCAAGCATTTCTGTTGTTGAGAAAGGTCTGTCGCTCACTTTTGGAAGGATTTTTCGGCCGTTTTTGGAGTTATGTTATGCTGCCTTCGACAGGAGACATGAGTGTCGCTATTTTCTTAGTTTTAAGTTTCCATAAAGGAGCCTTGCGACACAAATTAAGCATGTTTTCATCACCTCTTCTCAAAGTGTGAAATGCACTGCTAATGTTGCATAACTGGCAATGCAAAAAACAAAGCTGTTGAAGCTCTATTTATGCGGGTGAAGCACGTTTTTGGACTAGAGCGATACACACGGGCTGTTTGTCTGATCGTGACATTTCACCACATGGGAGTGGCGACGTAGGCTGTGCATTATGATTGGTTCGACACGACGAGCTGCGTGTAATATTCATACGATCCCAGATGGGCCATGCTACCGTGCACTAAAAATTATAAAAACACTCTTTGTACTTATTTTCGTACATAAGGATTTCTGTTTTTAAATGTGAAGATGTGAAAGCAATTGCAAAATGACGCTAGGAGCGCCGCACTACAGCCTCTCCACAGATGAGTTGTCCGGAGTGGATATCCGTTGCTCGTGTGTGCAACTGATGGCAGCACTGCGAACTGCGCTTGTATGACTTCAAAGCGAGGACTCGCGCGCTTTCGAGGCCAGGCACCATATAGGGCAAAGAACCAGTTCAGTTAGTTTTCTTGTGTGCACTGGCTGCCGACGCTGTTCGAACAACCGTGGGTCTCTGTTTTTAGCATTAATTTTAAAAAAAAAACAGCACTTCGCTTCATATAATTGCGGCCACTTGTTTCCGCGGCAAGTGCTGTGCAATGGTGAAATACTGCTCTGCGCCTCTGTACGATCGTCTGCCCATAAAAAGGGCCTTAGCTTTCACATTTATCTTAAAGACCCAAAGCTGAGGAAGAAGTGTATAGTCAAGCTCAGAATGGGAAAGTGCCCCATGCCTTCGTCGACCCGAGTGCAGCAAGCGCCTCGCCGACAGTGACTTCTGCTATGTCCGCTGTACGCATCAGTCTTCGGTAAGCCAGTAACCGTGTCTGAGCCCCTCACCAGTGCTTCAGCCGTTTATTGCATGCACGCTACTAGCATAGGCCACTTACACCAAGTACAGTGCTGTCCCAAAACCTACTATCGTTGCACTGCAGAAAAAATATGCTAAGGAGAAGTGTAGGCACGCCTTTCTTTAGGATAGTTATGAAAGCCAACGTCCATTTCACGGGTGGACGAAGCATTTTGAGGCACAGAGCAGTACTTCACCATTGCACAGCACTCGATTACCACAGAGAAAAAATATATTCGTTAGTAACACACTGTGTTCAGAGAAACTTAATGAGGATTATTTGTCATGAAATCGATCCCCACAGAGACGTATGTTGGTTTTGCGAGTCGACTTGTTTGCAGGACCAGATTCGTGATGGTGATGTGATCTCCGTTGACGGCCTCGACTGTGCATTCAGCTACGCGGCCTGCATTGTACACTGCCATGCCATCGATGAGACACCGCGACGTTCCACTTTCACAAGCTGTACCTACACACTTGTAGATGCTGGGAAAGGCGCACTTATTCACTCTTTCACTACTGCGCCTATTCAAATCATTCAATTTGAACCATGCATTTTTCAAGTTTCAATTCTCATGTGCCCGCGGAGATTGCCGGCACCTTACACCATCTAGGTAAGAAAGTGGGAAACAAACAACGAGATCCGCTATATTTAGGTTTTCGTTTGCTTTAGGGAAGTTTTTCCTTCGCCACAAGAAGTTTCGGGTTGCTGCGTGAGCGCACCGATCATGTTGCAATTTTGTCATGTGGACGTTTTCAAAAGACACGTTTTTCGCGAATCGAGCGCCTCACCAGTATATTTCGAGAATGTGATCAGCACTGATGTTATGGATGCGTCAAGTCGAGCCGCAACACCCTGCAAGTGAGTGTCTGCTTTATGTGTGGCACACACTTTGTTGTTTAATCAGCAGCTACGGGCAGCGTAGCGTGTACTCACAGCAATTTTACTCATTTTGAGAGTCCTAATGTTCTACCAACATGATTCTTTGCCGGCATCTGTCAAGTGTATGCAGTGTCTGTCGAGATGAAACCCGGGGTCGAAGTCAGAGGCGTACTCCAGAGTTTCACATGGTGCTTCGTCCGGGTCGTTGATTTATTCCAGCTGTTTTACCCTGCACAGCTGACCAGCGTGATCTGTGAATACACCAACAAATATGCCTGGATGCATATTTTGTAGAGGCAGACGTATGTGGAAAGAGAGAGTTCGTGGAGGAACTTCACTCGCGATGAAGTGCATTGGAATCCTCATTTACAGTTGCCTCACGTTCATCTCTACTAGAATACCTCAGAGCTATTTTCAGGCCTCATTTCTCGTGATATTATGCCCGGAAACTTTTTTTTTTTCGTTCATTGCCTTTGTAAGTGTCGTCATGGACGGACAACACTTACAACAGACAGACCCCATCTGCGTAAGCTGCACTGGATAGCCCATCTAGGGCATCTCCCTTGCTAACTTTCTTTTTTGTGTAAAGAACAGTTTTTGGCAATAATTTTTGAAACTTGGACAACCTTTTTGCATCATAAGAAGCTACAAATTGTATATCTTGAATTATTTTTAAGTTCTTTTTTTTTTTTCAAAACGCTGCTTGCATAATCACTGTATAAAATTTTGGTTATAAACAATTTTTTCTTAATGGGCATAATAAATATATATGCATCATTTATGTTATTGAACAGATCATTCATTTAGCTAGTTTGGTACCAAAGAATGTAAATAAGGCATTATTATCTAGCCGCAAGAAATTTTTACAATTTGTAAAAACGGCCGCTTTTCCTGTGGTAGCAAAAGAGTTAAAATTTTGAAAGAAACAACCAACAAATCAGTATCGTATGGCGGATACTGCAGAGGACGAGCGAGAACATTCACAGATAGTTTCACTTTCTCACTAACAATGCGGTTGGTGGCTTCAGCGTGCTCATCAGCCATCCAGGAGATTTCATGACCCTGTACAACTAAAACAAGTTCATAATTTCACTCGAAAACATTCATTGCAGGCATGAGTTGGCTTTCGCGAGGTTGTTCGTTTGACAAAGTTCGCTCCTGAAGTAGACAATCTGCTTATGGGAGCAGCATGGTTGAGAGCGAAGTCCTCGCTATGAAGTCACTCTCGAGAGGGCGCCACTCCAAGATCTTGAGGCCAGTAAGATGGGTGCAGTGATTGGAAATGGCCTTTAACATCAATAGGAGAGCAAAATGCGAAAGGGAACATTCTCTCTCATAGTCTGCTGGGGTCTTGAAGTTTGAAGGCTAATAACTTCCATTACTGGATAACAATTTCGATAATCCTTTTGCTTTCATTTGAGTATTCAGCACTGATTCTGATGCTGTAGAATTCAGATGAAAAAGTGTTGCAGGGCTTATTAAACTGAAGTGGTAAACCTCAATTTGGTGCAAGCAGGGTTAGTGGGATAACCATGATTTAAAGGACCCCTGACAGTGAAATTTTCATTTTACTTTTTTACTGTAATTTGTAGCCTTCTGTTTGGTAAGGCCGAATTTAAATTGTAAATGCACTACGGTATTATATAAATAATGCCAATATTATAATTGAGACAAATTTCTTTATTGACACTTCGAAACGTCTGCCTAAAATCATCTAAAAGTAGTGCTTCACAGCGAGGTGTGCCTGAGAACACGTGCGCTCAATCTTCGGTGGTGCTGATTGTGCAGATTTGAAATCGGGGGATCCATGCGCAGTGAAGAATGAAGCAGTATGAGTGCTTTAAGTGTGTTCCCCTCAGGAAAAACAAAAACAAAAAAAGCATTCCTGGCGTAAGCAGCAAAAACCAGTTCAAGAGCAGCTTGACTACACAGAGAGGGTAGCGACGAACAATAGCCCTCATTAGGTGCCAGGCATGGTTTCATGGTTGCACCATGAATGTTCTGTGACGTTGACAGCACTCTCTTGTGGATCGTCACAAAGAGTCGTACGTCATACTAGTGCTGATGTTGCAAGGTGCTGAAAACTCAGATGAGGACTTGTGCTCATTTTAAAATCAAATTACAATTTTTTATAGGCTACACTCGTTACTTATAATCGGTCAGAAGTGTTCATGCATGCATGACTAGCAAACAACACAGGCATCTGGAGTTTTCAAAGTTTGTCAGTGGTCATAAGGAAAGTGAGGTTGCCGTAGCTGAGGTTAGCATTCCCGTGTAATTACAGTATAACTACACTTGTACTTGACGGATCCCAAACACTTTGTGACGGTCGGCGCATGAGCCAATAAACTCCTTTAATGAAACCAGTTTATAATTACTTGGGAAAGTGTTTCATGCCCTTTTAAACAGCCCCATGTGTTTGATTCAAACTGTGCAAATTATGATTCGGACACACAATGGGAACACATGACAGCGCTGCCTTCCAGCAATTCATCAGATTATATAATCAGCCGCTTCAGTGCGCATGTCAATTCATTGCGCGTGCCCCAGGTGGTTTGAGTCCTCCGCTATGGCGTGCTTCATAATCACACTAGGTTTTTGTCGCATTGAATTCCAGAAATACTTGTTACATTTCTGCATTTCACTTGTGGTATTGAATGTAAATGCTAAGTATAAGAAGGCACATTGAAAGTTTCTTACTTTGCACGTATTCTTATGCTGATCTACAACTAATTGTTAGGGATAGTGGGATACAACCTCAGGTACAACCAGGGGTGT
Organism: Rhipicephalus annulatus; assembly: GCA_013436015.1. Lineage (NCBI taxonomy): Eukaryota > Metazoa > Arthropoda > Arachnida > Ixodida > Ixodidae > Rhipicephalus > Rhipicephalus annulatus. The sequence goes on along the minus strand of WOVY01015037.1, from coordinate 98,051 downwards.
TTCTCGAAAGCACCACTTTTAGCACTTTAGTATGTAATTGTCTGGTGCATCTCTGTTGCAACAACCAGGCTCATTGCTCTGAAGGGATGTTGTGGAAATTGAAAGCATCATTGCACTCTGCTTGCGTGCAGGTGAGGCTGACGTAATGGTCTGAACCTGCCAGCTACCTTCGCACCACACTTGTGTTCTCCTTCTGCCCATCCCTTTGTCAGCCCCGAGTCTTGGTGCCAGTGACGCTGTTTATCCCTGTTGCCAAGGCGGTTGAGGGTGTGAAGTCAAGCATTCCGTCAGATCCTCTCCGGCCTGTTCAGTGTACAGCGCTACAGTGTCATGACATTTCTGTTGCCTGCAATGTTATTTTCACGTCAACTCGTGACCGCCTCCTTTCTCGGATTCCAGGGCTGCCCAAGTTCGCACTGGGCTACCCTTTCAACAGCACTCATATACCACCCAGCTTCCCATCAGTGTAGGCACTAAGTGTGCTCTAGAGCTACACTGGGTGGTTGTGGAAGAACTGTGTGGGTGTCGGACAGAGAATGGTGTTCGTAAGAGAAGTGCTCATATATATAGTGTGGCCAATTCAAGCCACTGAAAAAATACTATAGTGCGCATTAGCATTCACAGTTAGGACTTCAATGTTAATGGTGCGTGTGTATGTGTGGCCAGGCTCTATTCCATGCGTTGGATCACTTGCCTGACCCCAACTGGTGTGGTTGTCATCTCGGACACGTGTGTGGGTTAGTGTGAGCGATTCCAAGATGTGTGCCAGCCGATTCCAAGTTGGGGCCTGTACTGGACTCTCTGCTGTGAAGAGGAAATCGCCAGGATTGCCTTGACTGGCGGAACAAAACAGTGTGGCTCTTCTGTTTGCAGCACGGAGTCTGCCGCTTGTGCTGCCATGTACATTTCTCTTAAATGTGTTCTGACAAAAAGCGATTAATTAGGGTTCTTGAACTTCAATGGCAACGAGAAATGGGTTCTGCATGGGACAAGCTAAGTTGTCAAATTGAGTTGCACAGGTGCTTGCTGTTGTTGTGACGTGTAATATTTTTTTACATGACCAATAAGAAATCTGCATGTGCTTTTCTTCTTTCTTGCATCAATTTTTTCATAACACATAGACACGTTAAATACTGAACAAAATTCTTGGATGTTGGTACATCATTGAGCATCCTTTTAATCTGTGGAGCTTTGCTTGTTTGCTATGTAGAAAGCTTTTGCAGTAGTAAAATTTGAAGTCAGCTGCACGTTGCAGTCCCTCTCACTGTTGATTCAGATATTTTTAGAGAACCTGTAATTGAACACATTGTTCTTATCATCTCCATCATGTAAAGAAAGATGAGTACAGGGAGAATGTTTCTAGTTAAAGGCCAACCTAAATGAAGTTTGAGATTGTGTAGAAACTTTAATTAGATGGTACAGGTATGGAGCATCACCCGGCCAAGGTTGTGCATTTTAAATATGAGTTGCGTTACGTAAAAAAAAAAAAAAAATCTTACAAGAACATGCATTGCTCGTACTGAAGCCTTAAAAAAAGGCAACATTTCTTCAAGAAAATGATGTAGAGCTCGGAAGTTTTGAAGAGCCAGCTCATCACCATGGTGTTACCTACTGCATTGGGCAGTGCTGTGTCGCAGGAAAATTTTTAGAGGTACTGGTTTTATGATCTACGCAAGGAAGGATTGGCGTGCACCTGTTTTTTTTTGATGAGCGTCATGCCATGGAGCAAATCTGGGCTTTTCTTTGAAAAAAGAAGTTGACATAAAACTTTGACCCAGCTTAGGATTCAAACATCAAATAGTCTTTCCCGGGGCCGGCTGCTCTACCATGCAAGCTAACCAGGAATCTAGTAATTAAATGCACGCATTGCCTGGTGAGGTGCAATTTAAATTTGTCGGTTCCCAGCCCTGAAGCTCTGAGGAGGCTGCTTCAACAGCCATGAACTACCATTTGCTAACAATCGATCGAGTTAGTTTCACTGTAGTTTGTCTTTGATGAAATGTTCACTCAAATACAAGTCGTGATTATATTTTGAGTGGCACACTGTAATATATTAGCAACAGAAGTTGCAGCCACAGTTTTAACTCCCCATCACGACCAGATGAGGATTCCTTAGCAGAGAAAAGAAATCTCAAGCTGCAGTATTTTAGCAATGACGTGGGGCGCCACCACTTGTGCAGGGTTTTCGAAACTAATACTAGAAGGAAGTGAGATGCTAGTGAGCTTGTCTGGCCACACTTGAGCCATAGCGAGGACGATGGGAAGTACAATAACTGGCCTGGCTTAGCTTATTGTTTGTCACCACATGCGACTGTAGCTCTGTAAATACCTTCCCTGGCAATAAAATCACTGCAGCATATCGCTGATGTTTTCTTTAGCACACTCCGGCAACCATGTGTGATCAGGATCTGTGCATACCTTTCAAAGTGCATTAGGTTGCTTGCATGGTGTTTTCACCTGTGGTAACACACATCAGTGTGCCACTGCATCTGTTTTTTAATGAAAATTGTACAGTTCACCATGCCTGGTGCAACTTTGCATCAGTAGAGCGAAAAATTGTGAATTACTAGAAACACACAGGAAAAGGAACTGACATTGAATAGAATCTGTATCTAAGCGAGGGAGTCAACATATGTTCAAGCGCTGTGCTTCCCTTCATTCCCACTGCGGTTTAAAGATAAGTGCCATTGCTCAGCAATCCTCATTGATTTGGAAGTATTAGTTTAATTCACCCCCCTATTGCACAATCATGTCATTCCTTTAGGCTTCGCTCTCACAACCGTCAAATGCAGGCATGGGTCTGGATTTCGTCGAGGCAGAGTGTTCTCTAGTTTTCTTCTTGGGGGCGGGCAGACATGAAAGTTGAGAGACAGTTTGAGGACATGACTAAGCTTTGTGATTCGACATTGAGAAGAAGTTGTCACAAATGCCTGTTCTACAGAGCAGCAGCTGGAAAGTGTCACAGCTTGCGAACAGCTGATACAAGTGTCCATTTCGCCAGAATCCACCACTTTGTGTTTGCATTTCACAGCAAGTTGGATATAGACGAGTCGAGTGGAAATTAGTGTGCCAGAACTACGAAAACGTTTCATTGTTGATGTCTCTACTGCCTGTTCGTACGCTGTTTCGTCGAGTCTGTGGTGCGTTTTCATGACGGCTGTTTGAACGAGGCCTTTTTCCTTTTATGAGCTAACTAGCACTGCCAAAAGTTTGGTGGCTTTGGGAAGTATGCACCCAGCTTTGCCCTTGGCAGGCAATATTTGTGTGTTCATGTCGCTAAAGCAGCTCCCGCCGCATTCCTTGCACTGCCCTTGTACTTTTGTATTGATATTTCCCCTGCCGATTGTCCGGCTTACGGCACATTTCATCGGAACCCTTTGTACCCCTCTCAGCAACCAACTTGCCCCCTCCAGTGAAGTTTTATTTTTTACAAAGCTCTAGTTCTGTTTAAAGAGATGCTCGAAAGAAACGTATTTTGCTTGTAGTTAGTAAATTGTTCTTCCACAGTACCAAAAGCATCACCCCTGCGGCAAGACAATGAATCAAGTGATGAGAATATATGCTGCTGCAATGCCTTGGAAGTTTACACACGTACTTGCCACAATGACATAGACTTTTGCAGCTTTTCTCAGTCCTTCCGCAACTGTTTACTGGTTATTCTAGCATATTTAGAGACTTGACAGTGCAAGTTTTGGAAATTTTGATTAAGCCAGTGTGGTCAGATACAAAAAAATACTGAAATCCATTTCATGCTGACAATTCGGTGCTGAAGTTCTGAGAGTGGATTAAGAAATTGGATATTGATCTTTATTTCCTTTTCTTATAATGAATGTACAATGAGGTTGACTAGAGCCTTTGGTGATAATTTATCTCTATGAACAGATTTGGTCTTTTGCTTCATGTCCCTTCGAAGTGCTTGAACCTTACATTGTGTTGCAACTGTGTTCACTCTAAGCTTAACGAGAGCATTTGGGGAGTCTTTTGGTCACAGTGCACACACTATAGGAATCAAGGATTTGGGGAGTGTTTCTCCTACACTACATAACAGTCATCTGACTTGCTCATTTATCCTTTCCTGAAGACCCTGTGCTGGCCACTTTCCTATGGAGAATGCTATGTCACACTGATACTGCATGTGCCATTTGCGACTACGAACCACCGCTGTGGTGATACCGTGTGAAAAGTACTGATGTAGATGACGATTATTGTTGTGTAGCAGAAACACTCCCCAAATGCTATTTTTTTTTTAAATGTGCACTCGCTCCTTTCCTATCAAAAGTTCTACTGATTACTGCACGCCTTTCTTAAATGAAAAGTGCCAGACGTGCAGCAATAACACTGGGAAAGCACCAAAATACATGAAGATAATTGTCATGTGGCAGAAAGATGCCCCAAGTATGCCTTTGTATAATGTGTTGGTACTATTATAAGTCCATTGCTAGGAATATTAAACTAGCAGCATAGCTTTGCCAGCAATGCTTAGTATGCAGCTCGTAACCACATTAGCGAAAGCATAATTTTGTTGAAATTGACCTTAAAATGTAGATCCTGGAACTGGGACAGGTCTAGTCTGTGGCAAAACGATTGTGGAGTGAACGTTCCACTATTGCAACAGTAGAATTTCTAAACAATTTTGTTATGCTGCCGAGAAGGAAAATGTACAGCATTATGTTGTTCAGCTAGCACGTCTTGCATTTCTTTCAACTGAAAATCTGAGCACCAGTTGTGTCCGCAGAGTAGAAGCAAGCATGTATTCCACGGCCTGCAATCTTTAGACGCAGATGACATGCTACGTGCAGCGGCAGCTAGCATCATCTTAGTCAGCTGCATATTCTTAAGCTGTGATGAAATATATTTTTTCTGGCGTACACGTATGCATTTGTATTTTTCTCCCAGAGCCGCAGTGTTTCAGAAGTGCAAGCGGGTGTGTGCTCGGTATGAACAAGGAAAGGAACGCCTAATATGTGTTCAAATTATGGGTCTTGCTAGTTGTTTAAATATAACATCACGCAATGCTCTTTTCCGAGAGACAGTCTGGTAAAACAAAAATTCTGCTTGTAAAATTTTCATTTTAAGCAAGCAAGCATAGAAATTGCAGACCTTGACCACAAATTTGTCGTTCTCTTTTCACATGCGAAAGTCGTGTAACAAAGCTGCCATTAGAAATTGTCCAGGTTACGCTAGTGCATACTCCAGCACAGTATAGATTGACGTGCACTGGATGGGGGCAAGAAAATCGGTCATATGGACTGTGCACACCTTACAAAGGGAACTGTAGAGGTGATGGTGTGCATGTTTGTTGCTGTCTGTGCTGTATTGTAGCCTCTTGGTAAAGGAGGTTCCACATAACACTTGATATTACATTATAGCTGGCAGATTTTGGCTGTTGACATTAAGAAATATTGTTTGATGCTGGCTCGTTCGTGTCCAGACCTCGCATCGAGATCACTTTTTGGTCTTTCTCTCTCTTTGTAATTATGTATTGGCATTGGAGGCCTGCTTGAGTCTTTGAGTAGTTGTAATAAAGAAAAAGCTGTTGTTTGGCTGAGCAAATAGAGGCTATCCAGTTGTGTTAAGGGTTTTTGTACGGTCATATATTGTTGCTCTTATTGATTTTACTCTGTCTTTTCATCACACAGAGTGGCTAAAAGCAGCGGCATGGTCATTGACAAGGGTTGAAATGAATGGGTATTATAAATATAATTGCATTAGTTATATGCACTTGAGTTCTTATAGGCAAATGAAGCATTTAATCACTGCAAGAACTCTATCATCTGCTTCATTTGGATATAGTAATACTTAACGGCACTTCAGTCTCCATATTGTATTAGATTATCCTGCTGTTTTCTTATTGTCTGTTGTTTTGCCGCCGGGGTGTAACGTTGGTGCCACCTGGACTATTTATTCAGTGCTTTGATGTTGAATCATGGGTGGAATCTTTACACTATTGTCACTGTGCCACTGGAACGTTTTTGTACAAGTGGATGCCGAAAGTGCGATCTTGATGCAAGGTGTGAGCAATAAGGACGAAGTTGGTTAATAGGAGTCGTTTCGTAAAGTTATTTTGCCGAAATGTGCATGTTGCCGTTTGCCATCTCGCAGTGCATAGACTGCGAACCGCTCAAGATGGCACGTTGCGGGGGGGGGGGGGGGGGGGGCAAAAAACGCATGACCCTGCAGTGCTCTTTTTCTGGTCATGGGGAAAGAAAAAACAAAAGAATGTTTCTCGCTTGCTTGGATATCCTGTCGAGGACCTCATTTTGGTGCGGGATCTTATTTATTGCTCCAGGAGAGACCTTCCGTCTTGCACATCTGATGTGTGAGCTTGCTCTACTGTGGACCCTTCAGATCGTGCAAGACTAGAGTTTTTAGAAGTGAAGAAAATAAAGTTTTTTTAACACTGCCTGCCTTGCTGCCTCATGTATAGGCATCCTTTCGGCTGCCCTATGCCCGCCTGCCTGACTCACTTTAAGAGAGAAATGTTACGCTAAGCTAAGTTGGTAGATTTTTCACTGGCAACCTTGGGTTTCTGTCCTTGCTTGCAAGTACATCTTTCAATTCTTGCGCATTGGTAGTTGTACAGATGTGAATGGGTCCTGATAGGCCAAGTACGAAAAAATAAAAAGTGCAAGCCAAAAACTAAACTGGAGGCAAGCGTTTGCTTTTCCAGTGCTCGTTTACTATCTGACGTGAACAGATGCAAGGTATTTCAGATACAATTCCAACTTGGACTTGCTCAAGCAGCACTTCCACAAGATTCAAATTTTGACAACCTTTTTACTGCAACTTGTAAGTTGGTGGAACAATTGTGATTTAGTAAGCGAATGGGCCATCTGGCAGTAGTGGCAAATGTTTATGCTCGAAAATGTGGAATTAAATATCGGCATCGTGAGTGATGCTGTCCAGGAGGGATTGTAATTCTGGTGTTTGTCTAATTCACATTCAACTTGTGCACTTCACAAGGATGCTTCGTACCTATATAAGTATAGAAATATGTTGCTGCAGCTCTGAAGCACTGGCTCACGAAGATAGCTCAGAAATTGCTAAATTGTACTCAATTATACTCGTGCATTGCATACTATTTCATGAGAAGCATTTCTTGAACTGTTCGCGGTGATAGTCCGTGGCATGCTTGTGTGGAGGAAAGCAACCATGATGCCTCTGGTGGGACCACGCGACCAATCTAGAAAAAGACTCCGGCGCGTGGAATCGAACGTGGGATCTGAATCGTGAGTGCGCGGCGTTTACTACAGAGAAGCACCTCTTTCAATGTTCAAACGGCGAGCTATCCACTTACCGCTGCTGATTGGCCTCTCGAGGGGGAACCACTGTGTTTTCAGCATTACCAGCAATATGCCTCAATGAGCGCGCGTCGCCACATCGTCACGGCGCGGCGGCGCGTGCTCTCATTTCCCACGCGTACTTTGCGCCGCGGAGAGGAGGGTGGCGACGCTCACTCGCGCGCCCTTATCTCGAGGTGTGGAGTATCGTATGTCTTGGCTGGCCTTGGGCTTTCAGGAACGATTCTGTCATAGTTACCGAACGCACAAAGGCCATTGCAATCGTTGCAGTCTCCGTTTGCGAAAAGGGCGCGCTTTCCAGACACAGCGAAGTAACAAATGATACGCTTACTCGCGTTCATCTGTCCCTGTTAGTACGTTTCTTGCGTCATTTGTGCGTGAGAAACGCGGGGCCTGTTTCGATCTGCTTGCCATTCTGCGCGTCACCTTCCAATTTGTTGCTATAGCGTTCATTGCTTCGCCTTTGCGGCGAAGCTGTGACTTTTTTCTAAACACTCTTTGGGTAACTGCTACAAGCACACTTGCTGGCTACCCACTACGCCATAAATAGGCATAAATTTTGTGTAGTAGGCCGGTGTTTACTAAGCTATCCTACGCCATTCTTTGAAGAAGCGTAGTATCCGCTACACACTTGTTGGAAATTTTGTGCAATTTTTTTATGCAGTGGCTGACGACGATGAAGAAATATACCGGAAGTGGGTATGCGCCACAGTTAAAAGGTGATCAAGAACGAGTTTTCTAATTTGTTGGAGCATTGGACGACCCAGTCGTTATGCAATTCGCATTGTGTAACGCCTGGCTGTCTCTTTGATGTTCTAAAACGCTTCAGTACTCATAATAACGCGATTCCTTTTCCGACATCGAGCCTGCCTAAGGCCAGTTTAGAAATGAGTTCTAAGCACTGGCGTGGCTCAGTGGTAGGATACTGGACGGGCAAACATGGAACCCGGATGTGAATCCCATTGTGTTGTAGGTATTTTTTTATTTACTGAGCTCCAAACATTGGCGTGGCACAGTGGTAGAATACTGGGCAGGCACGCAGCGGACCCGGGTGCCATTGGCGTTTTTTATTGACCGAGTTTTTTTTTTCGATACTGGCTATGGACACTGGCGGCGGCGCGCGTGACCAGTGTTCTGGTCTCGTAACAGCTTTCGCTGTAAAAGTTCGGCAGATCCCACGCACCGTGGGAATCGATGTTACGCGAGGCATGCGGAAGGAAGGCAACTCTGTTGTAACTTTCTTATTGAGCGAAACGTTACGAAGTGACGCTAAAGATATGTACAAATGTTGTACGCACAGACATAGGTTAAACAGACGCATATTCACTGTTGCGTAACCATGCCAACAGCAACTAGGGTATTAGCAACACCAGAAGAGGTAAGCTGATATGTAGCACTTAATTTTGTTCCAACGAGAGGACGGCGGCCCTAGACACTGCTAGATAAGTGATCTTCAATGGACAGCGCTTCACTACAATTGTCGTTAACCCGACGTGACATCTGTATGACAGTAGTACGTATGTACTGTTTATAAGATTTTATAGACATCATTGCAACCACAATTGACGTTTCACAAACATTAAACTCTACTTGAGAAGTAGTTCCGAGAACTTGCGTGGCTCTCTGGTAGACTACTTGATTGCCAAGCAGGATGATGGGCCTAGATTCCTGCTGGGACCCTGACATTTTTTTTCTTTACATTCTTCGGTTCAACGCAGCCAGTGTGTGTTCTCGCCGTTTTGGGGCAGATATGAAGCGTCAATCACCTGTGGCACATACCCGCATACCAGTGGCACGCGTTCTCCCGTGGGTACGTGCCGCAGTCTGACGGAAAGTGTTTGACGACGTACGCGACGAGATTGTGAAATTATTCGTGTCATGACCAGCGAGTTCTATTCGTCAAACCATCTTATCTTCCCGTACTAATTTTGGTTTACCCCAAGTTAAGGAGGTGATTACGGGAGCACCGAGACGTGGGCGAATAGATAGATAGATTGATTGGTTGATACGTTGATAGGCGCTTAAAGTACTTGCAACACGCAATGAAATGTTTCGCATTTAATATGTATTTAACACTTGAGCTTCACGGATCACAAACTTTCGTGCAGTTGCAGGGGATCGGAAGGCTCGCAGCATCTACTCATCCATCCATCATCTGTGCGCCATTATGTCCGTTCGGCCACGCCGTTAGTGGCTAAGATACTCGGCTGCTGACTCGCAGGTCGCGGGATGGAATCCCGGCTGCGGCGGCTGCATTTTCGATGGAGGCGGAAATGCTGTAGGCCCGTGTGCTCAGATTTAGGTGCACGTTAAAGAACCCCAGGTGGTCGAAATTCCCGGAGCCCACCACAACGGCGTCTCTCATAATCATATGGTGGTTTTGGGACATTAAACCCCGCATATCTATCAATCAATCAATCTGTCCGTACGTCTTTTGCTGTAGCAAGCAGGCCACTTTGTCCGTTATGGAGTTGTCCAGAATCACAACGACAAAAAAAAATTACAGCTTATCCGCAGAGTGTATGATGATGAGTGGGGGCGAAGCTTCGGAGGGTTTTATCGGTAAACTGTGAATTCTCTGTCTGTTCGTCCGTCCACGCTAGCGCCACCTGTCTGTCTTAATGGATGTATTGAATCCCCCCCCTTCTGTTGGCATTACCTCGGGGATCGGAGGCATGCCGGGCTTTACGCAGCTGCCCTGTCCATCTTTGCCCTGTCTCCGTGACTGGCCCACTTGTGACCAAGCGCCGGCTCGTGAGGCAGTATACTCTAGTCATTCGGTGATTTTTTGCGAAGATTGTCCAGGATGGCTTCAAGTGATTTGCTGCAAATGATTTATTTCATAAAGCCGTGACATGAAAAAACAACAACAAAAAACCCAGGTATTCGTATTGGAACACTTTCTTGAGTGCGCAACCATTAAATGGGCAATAAAACGTGGATACACTGTGGTTATCTGGAGAGCTTGCTTGTACCAGTTTTAATACTTACATTTTTTTACATTGTGTTTTATTCCGTGAAAACTGTACACATTATAAAAAATACACCTAGCACAAAGGGAAACGGTAGATGGATTGTATTATGGAATCTCGAAATATTTGGGATACGAGCCGAAGCATAGCCAGCCATTGATTTCTAAGTTCACGGCTTCATGCCGACAGATCGGCTTTGCTGCCACTGTTATTAGCCGTGTTCGTGCCACTGTAGCCGGCTTGTGTACGTAAGATCACTTGTGGAAGGTTCAATTCTACAAGAGGCCAACTCGTGCACCGCCCACCCTTTCCAAACCACCACGATCTTACATCTTCGTACATGGACGTTTCTTGACGATCGATGTGTAATTTTTTACAGAGCTCGCAGAATCCCCCTTCGGCATCAACGTCGAAGTGCTCTTTCCAGGCGAAGTAAGCGGCGTACTCCGTGTAATTTTTAGACAGTCTTACGAGGTACTTGGCCAGATGCTCGGGGGATTGGAAGGAAAGGGCGTTGATGTAGGAATGTGGCGGCGCAATTTCACTGTACTTTGCGCCGCCGAACACGACTGGTATGATGTCGTGTCTGAGTGCGTTGAAAAACTTCTCGGTGACGTAATCTTCGCATATCGAGTTCTCGAAAGCAAGTGCGAAAAAATAGGTCCGCTGGAAGTCACGGTAACAGGAATCGTTACGTGACTCGGGGCACTTGTAGTCGCCGCAGAGGCCGTAGACGTCAACGTCCGTGTGTCTCCTCAATTCGGCGACGAAGCGTTCTCGTCCACCTGGAGTGACGCAGTTGCTGACGATCCACACGGCAATCTTCCTCTTCGATTTCCAGAGAGTCTTCAGGTCTCTCTTAGCGAGTGTAGCATTGGTCAGTAAGCGAGGTGTAATCCTGCCGTAGGGCAAGTACACATCGGAGTCCCTCCTGTACGTCATGGTCCAGTTAAACATGCTGCGTGTGAACTTGAAATCAGCGAATCCGGTATGCGGTGGTGATTCCATTAAGAAGAAGACCCACCTCTGCCAGGTGAGGCGCTTTGACGGGAGCTGTGTGATCTTCATGTTCCGCATATGGAAGACGACGGCGTCGCTGTCTTCAATGAGACAAGGGTCATTTGTGATGAGACACTTAGCTGCACAGTTTCCCACAAAGTCTTCGCCGATTCTGGTGTCGTCCAGTGTCTCGGACCAGACACTAAAATATATGGTCCACATAAGTATCCGCGGCAAGACCTTCGTGACGTTGCTGTCACTTGGTGAGTTAACGAGAGGGCAAGCGTGACCCATGGCCTCTGGCATCCTTAGATATATTGACTGCGTCACGGCGTAGTAACACAGGAACGATGCTGCCAACAGGAAAACTAAACGCTTCTTCTGAACAAGGGTTATGACAGGGGACCGGTGGTCTGCAGGCTCCCTAGCCAAACAAGCTAAAACCTGCAAGCAGCAAAAACGAATAAATGTGCTGATTAGCTTGATACAATTACCCCGTCAAATTATTTACAGGTAAAACAATAGACGCTCGCAAACGCTTTCTCATTTTACACACACTTATATCTACTGTGCAATTCCTAAAAGGCAATGCAAGTAAGGAACAGAAGCGTGACCAGTCAAGCAAGGAACAGCTAGCTATTGTTTGGTTTCGATGCGTGAAACACACACGAGCACTGTGATTATAGAGATAGAGGTAGTGAAAGCAAACAGCTCATGATGCTATTCAAATGTCATAATGAGAAAGCTCTATTGCAAATTACATGAATTGCCATATATAAAACCCACAGCCTCAACCCACAGCCTTGGCATCATCGATGCCGAAGCAGTGCCTTCGGTATACTCCCCGGTAGCGAGCTTTTTCGTCCTCTTTTGCCATTTTCCTTTACCCACATTTTATACAACTTGAGAAAACAGCCTACGAATCACAGTCAGCGTTTCCCTTCACCTAGTTATCCGTTAGTTTAACATGGTTGTGTCTCATCAGCATAGGCGTGTGCAGGTTTCCCCCTGAGGGGTTCATCTCCCTCCCTATCCTGCATCGCTCGAGTCCAGAGAACATGCTTATCAAAAGTGAGCGCCCCCTGTCGTGTAAACAGGAAAGCTTCGCTTTTGGTTGGAAAACATCTTCGTCAACTAACACGCTCAATGCAGTGTTTAGCGGTTTAAATGCGCTTGTTTTGTTGCTTTAGGACCAAAAACGCATGCCCGTTACTGAAACAAGAAGGTAAAGGAGAAAAACATTCTGTTGACGTTTGTATACACGGTGTAAAACAAGAATTTCTCGCGTTTCAGCCTGAAAAAGAACCAAGTGAGGTGATGCCTGCACTCCGCTACCTCGACGGTTCGCCAGGCTCATTACGCCTGCTCTTTTAAGAAGAACATTATGTTATACACTTGAAGTTGAACCTTGAAATGTCTGTCGATTAACTATAGGTTCAGTGAGGACGGCTTGTGCACCGTCTGTGAGGTACGGTGTTTGCGTGAAAACGGCAGTGTTCGCCGTTACTACGGGTCATATTGATGGAACGCCAGGCTGATGTTTTCCAACCAAAACCAAAACGCCTGTACAGGAACGCTACCTGTGCGGTTACTGCTCATGCGCAGTGGTTTTCCCGCAAATGGTCAATTGACGAAAACAAAATTCCGCAATATCCACGAAGTGAATGATGATGAGTGGGTTAAGCTCTGGGGGCAAATTTGGTGTACCGTGAATCCTCTGTACATTTTGCCCACTCGCTCATCATATGAAGACGTGACAAACACGGGGTTGGTACGAAGTATACACGACATTATGTTTTATTCGTCACCGTATATGGTAGTGAGACGCAGCTTCTGTTGACCCTAAATTATAACCGTTTTGTGCTCAGTGAAGGGATGCAACAGCGGTTCTTCGAATTAGATGTGCCGCGATTTTTTTTTTCATTTCCGCTGTAGAACGGCGTTGGCGTGGAATTGCTTGTTTCTGATGCTGGAGATGGTCAAATTGTTTTCGAACCACAGGCGATTGCAAACCTTGCAGCTGTGGCCGAAACTGTGATCTAGAAAGTCGATCGCGCTGAAAGCGCGTTGGCGCCACCAATTTCAGGTAGCGCTCGCTTCAGGCGCTTGGCTGCAGCATACCTCGCCCGCAGTGCCTCAGGAATGGAGGCGGTGCGGACAAGAAATGCTCGCTAAACTGCCACGCGTGGTAGTGGAGCGAGTCCCTCGCCCGTAGTTCCTCAGGACTCAGGAGTGGTGACGGTGCGGACAAGGGATGCTCGCTCCACTCCCACGCGTGGGAGTGGAGCGAGCGCTGCAGAGCCGTCTAGTGGGTGCTCGAGTACAAGCGGCTGGCATAAAAATGACGCGATGACGTGCTTCTCATGATGACCTGCCTTTGGCTTTACGGAAGATGGAGAATAAACAGGTCTTGGAGTGCAACATCAGGGTCGTCCGCCAGCTTTATCTTCAGATGCCTGCTTGGCCATACCCAAGCTAAAGGTATAGACACAGATCCTCACTGGTAGGTGACTTGGAATGTCCCCCCCTCCCCCTGTCCACCTGCGCCCTCGGGCTTACGCCTCTGTCCATCAAGGAAGACGGCGAAACTTTCATTCAAAACCAACGAAAATGGTTTTCTCGGTTGCAAAAAGCGACGACGATTAGTTGGCCAGAAACCCCTGTTCCTCGGCGGCTGCCTCTGCTCGGCCTGTGATCAAGACCTGCTCGGTCTGGATCACGGGGCTTCATGATCGGGGATAATAAAGGAAACGGGGCCCTCAATCTTTTACCCTCTTTTGTTTATTCATAACATTGTAAATCTGAGCATTTTGAAGTATGCCATGTCATTCTTGTTCTTGCTCACCTATTGACCGTGGCGCATGCCCACTGGGGGGGGGGGGGGGTTCAAATGCCCTCGTATGCATCACGTCTTTTCGTCACTCTCGTGATGGCTTGGTGTCATTAAAAAACGCACATTGTGCTGATGATGTCAAGAGCAGTCATTCTCATCTCTCACATGTCGCCTTAGACAACGCCTCTCGGAGGCGTTGCCTTAGAAGACGACAGCAACGAAGTGCCACGAGCGCGAGCCTTGTTTTGAACGCTGGCCAGTAGCGACTCGAACGCCCGAGTTACGATTCTGAACTTGTTCATGTTTCCTGTAGTTAAATGAATCGTCTACAGCCACAAGCGGCTGTACAGACGTAACAGTTTCGAATACATCCCATTAAACCCTACAACACATATAAATGCTGATTTACGCCAAGATACTGAAACGATCACGTTCGCCTAAGACGTAGGTAGGTAAATAGGTGGGTGGGTTGGTAGGCGGGTATGTTTAAGGAGTCAAAAGGTCAAAATGTGTTCAGTTCACCAAAAGATGCTTCGCTTTAAAACCGGAAAAACAGTACCTTCTGATCCGCCCGGTCCATGTGTCAAGATGCGCAGAACCACAAGGCTACCTAGAGCAGTAGTGTTCACAATAGATTTCTACCCAACGTTGCTGGATATCTAGTAACGTTGACCTCTACCGGGGTACGCCACAACTTGACGTCACCGGCGCACGTGCAAGGCGGCGGTTGGCAAAACCGCAGAAGGGAACTCTTTTGGCAAAACACTCCCGCCAGTGGCTGAGTAGAGTACAGTCGCTCGGTGCTTGGGGTAAAGTGACCTAGAATAAGGGAAGTGTCCAAAGTGCCGGCTCCCACGTGGGCCTTTTGCGGTGAGCTGCCGCGCCGCGCCGCGCTGCTGCTGCGCTGGACCCATTAAGGTTCCTACATGAAACAAGTTTCCAAGGTAGCGTCACTCATTGTTCACGAGCCGTCCTCCTCACTCTCTCGCTTACCCGTCCTTTTCTCTGCCATCCGCGTCTGTAATTGGTGCATTCCTTTCACGTGATTTTGCAAATGGCTGGTGGTGTTATTTATTATTATGCAAAAGGTTCACAACGAGTACGCATGTGCATATGGCTGGAGCCGGATTCTCGCCGTGACCAAAGACGTAATCGTAGCCTGGACATAAACTGAAGAGGAGGGGTGTTTCAATTGGCGCCAAGTCGGCCAAGATTGTTTCGCGGTGCTCGTTCAATGAAATATCCGAGATTTTCAACAATGCCCCATGGGTTGCCGTAAAACAACAGAAAGTGCTTTCGCTCTCTTCGACTTACCTAGTGCTATCCGAAATAAAACGCCGTGAAGTGTAGCTATGAAACATTTCAATGCACCTTCAGGAACATTTCACGCTTGACCAGTTCGAGCCACTTTCTCTAGAACGCAGAATAAAGGAGCCCAAACGCGCTCTTTCGGGACACCTCACCAGTAGAACTCGCCTTTCAGGAATATCAGTGCACCGCACCAGAATCACCTGGCATCATGATGGGCACATTAAAAAAAAAACCGTCATCGCAGTGCTGTTAGTCAAGCGTTCGTACCAGTCTGGCTGTGGCTTTTCCTTGCGTGTGCACAAGCCGGCTGTAATCACTCGTCACAACGTCACGCCCAATGGTCACTGACAGCATGCAGCAGGAAGCGCGTTTACTGTGCCACAGCACGAACAAAACAGGTTCGGAAAACTGGATGCGAAACACCATGGCTAGTGGTGCCAGTTGAGTAACGTTGCCAGTTGAGTAATGCACATCCCACTTTCTTTTCTCTTTCCTCTCTCTCTCTCATCTTTATGCCCCCTTCCTATTCCCCCAGCGTAGGGTAGCGAACCGGGCATGTGCCTGGTTAACCTCCCTGCCTTCCCTCTTGTTGTTTACCCCTCCCCCCACATCCCGCTGTCTCTTGTTGTACCGTTTATCTTCATTAAGGTAACCGTTTATTCTACGACTCATTTCGCTCTATTTTGTTTTATTTGCATCTATTCACCGTAGCGACTAAACCCAAACATTCGCTTTTTGATGAAAGTTTTGAACATTCTACGGGGCGCTCCATGAACATAGGCGAGGAGGAAAGGGAAAGGTGCCGCTACCTTGGAAACTTGTTTCATCTAGGTATCTTAGGACCCATAGGCTTTCCGAGCTCGGGAGCTCGCTGAAAGCGAGGGGCGTCTGCGACGCGTGGTAGTTTCTAAATGCCTATGTCTATGTCAAATGGCTAAATGGCTATGTCAGGCATCCGGCGTTGTCCGTAGCGTCCGCGGTGGTGTTTGTGCGCCGGCAGGTGTTATCTCTCTGCTCTCACTCGCTCTCCCATAGCAACAGCTGCGAGCGCGTGCTTATCCTCGCCCCTGGCCAGGCGCTGCCCAAGCGACCAGAGCTGTGGAGCGAGAGAGAGTAGGGAGGGTAGGTTCAGTGATTCGCCGCTCTTTCCATCGCCGTTCGCTCTCTCTCGTCCATGCGTCCCACTTTTCCGTTCGCTCGCGCCCCACTATCGACCGTTCGCTGGCTGGGCGCAACACAAGAACACCCGGAAATGTGTGCTCGAGACGCCGCTGTGAAACGCCAACGCAGAGCCGAGAAATCTTTTTGTTTTGTTCACTTCATAGTATTTTTTGACCGAGCACGCTAGCTCTGTAAATGCATACCGCGCTTCTCGCGAGAGAAAAATGCCACGTGCGGTGAACGGCGCTGTTGGCTGTATGAAAAAGAAGAGAAAAGTGAGCCCCGTAACTGTCTACATCAGGGTGCGACACCTCAACAGTAGCTCACAGGGGATGGGGGTGAAGAGGGATTAAAAGGATAGGATTAAATGTATAGAGCGAGAGAGAAAGATGCGCTGGGACAGTGAGCGAGGACATATTGAGGGATAGGAGAGATAAGAAAGATGGAAACACGGTCACAGGAGTCCGAGGACGTGGAACCACTCGCGAGAGCTCTTGTCGGCGTCAGGAGATGGCGTAGAGCAAGTCCACTAGGTCAGAGCTACACTGTCGTCGGAGATCGGCGTCAAAAGATGACGTAGGGCCAGCCCAGTCGGCCAGAGCTACGCTGACGTCGGAGATCGCGAGGGCACAACCCGTCGGCACGGAATCCAGCGAGCTTCTCGCGTGCGAAACGCCGTTATGGACGATATTCCATGCATTCGCATTTCCTCACGATTCCCTTCAGAAAGTGTGGGGCACTTTTGCCCTGGCTTTCTACACAGGTCACTTGAAGTCTACTTAACTTTAATAATGCGGTGTGGAACGCAGTTTACCCATCTTTAAGCGTTGTGTTGGGGCTTGGGTATCCTGGGGCAGCGACAGAATGCAAAAACTCATGTGTCAGGCGGTATCAGCGTGGCCTAGTTCCAGTGATAGTGCTTGAAAACATTGGTGCATGCGCAAAAACGCGCAAAATGAACGAAAAGAAACTTTTGTTTGCACAGCTAATTGTCAATGGCATGTGCAAGCAATAAGTAAGAGTAACCAAAAAAAGAGTAAATTACACGCTCAGTGATCTGAAATACTTCGCCCACCGACCGCTTCGCTCACCACTGTATAGAGCCCCAGTACTCATGGTCACCTGTCGTTTTCTAGCCATACGCACCGCTTTATTCGATAATTTGTTAGCCTCGACTAGCAATTTCTTGAGAACAGAGCTCACCGGGATAGATTTGTGTGGTTTAACGTCCCAAAAGCATCATTTGATTATAAGAGACGCCGTAGTGGAGGGCTCCGGAAATTTTGACCACCTGGGGTTCGTTAACGTGCACCCAAATCTGAGCACACGGGCCTACGACATTTCCGCCTCCATCGAAAATGCAGCCGCCGCAGCCGGGATTTGAACCCGCGACCTGCGGGTCAGCAGCCGAGTACCTTAGCCACTAGACCACCGCGGTGAGACAGCTCACCGGGAAGACGTGAGGGAAACAAAAGGAAGAGCAAGGATGGCCGTACAATCGCAATATTGTCCAATTTTCGTTTCTGAGGTAGTGTACAAGGCTCAGTGAGCACAAAACTTGAGTCATGTTCCGACATTTGAAAGGAAAGCATTGCCAGGTAAAGTTGTTTTACTCCACAAGTTCGTGCATAAAAGACGCATCATAGAAAATGGTCTACCAGTATCCAGATATATCATAAAAGTTACAAATATCCGTATTCTTACTGTACAATTTGAATAGCTTCCTGAACAAAAATTCGGGAAGTTTACAATTGCGAAAGTTAAATATGTGAACGAGTTTAGAAAATAACCTCAAATATGCAAATTGAGGTCGACGCAGCGAGCAATAGAAAGAAAAATGGTAGGTGTAACCTTAAGAGACAAGAAAAGAGCAGAGTGGATTAGGGAACAAACGGGAGTTAAGGATATCATAGCTGAAATCAAGAAGAAGAAATGGACGTGGGCCGGGCATGTAGCGCGTAGACAGGATAACCGCTGGTCGTTAAGGGTAACTAACTAGATTCCCAGAGAAGGCAAGCGGGTTATGGGGAGACAGAAGTTTAGGTGGGCAGATGAGATTATGAAGTTTGCGGGTATAAATTGCCAGCAGCAAGCACAGGACCGGGTTAACTGGCGGAACATGGGAGAGGCCTTTGTCCTGCAGTGGACGTAGTCAGGCTGATGATGATGATGATGCAAATTGACCTTCGTCCTCTCCCGCATAACGAGTCTGATAAGCGCGCACGCTGGAGAGACCAAGCTCCGTGCAGGCGGCTGTTCGTGGAGGAGACGACCTTGAGAGCGCGCCCAACGCCAAGGTCCCTAGATGAAAGTTGTTTCATCTGGGGAGGAGGAATAAACTTTATTATTCAGAAAGGGAAGGGGTAATGGGGGAACTTACCCAACGCGAGCCCGTGGCGCCATCTCGCCACGAGCTAAAGTTTTGAAGCTCTGAAGACTGCCAAACGGTGTATGTTGTATATAAGCGGCTTGCCGTTAGAAACTTAGCATTCCAGACAATTTACACTGTGACGTAGTGGTTAGCGCCGTGCGTTGCGAGTTGAGAGATTTCTGGCTCGATTCCGCGCGACGGATGCTTGCCTTCTGTTTTTTTTTCTTTGCAATTTCTTAGCATATATTTTCAACATCACTTCCGTGACGCAAGTACGTCAGTGGAGCTGTGGTGGACGCCGGCACAAAACACTTTCGTGTTAGAAAGTAAGATGCAGTGTGATTCTGAAATAGTTAACGTGTGTCTATGCAGATGTTCTTCGTACCCCGTAGATAGAAAGCGTCAGCTGCTACGAGCTCTCGGCGCACTTAAAGTGGACGTCCCGGAAGGACAGCAGAATCACCACACCCGTTCTGTTTTTCTCAGTCCAGTACACTGCGAACTATATGTACAAACATGAATCGTGGGACTACTCCGTAACGCTAATTCCAGCGAGTGATAGGGAGTGGAGAGGGCCGCTATACGTCCCAAAACCATTTACAAGTTCCGAGTGGTCACTCACAACAAGGTCGGACCATCGCCGCCTTCCGAGCCTTCGCGGGTACGGTGTGGCACTAACCAACACCCTATCACGGGCGTTCCCCGCATGAACCCTGAACGTATGATTGCCCGTTGGGACGACTCAGGCGGCCTATAGTTGTCTCGCTTAAAGAGCACTACGGACCCGCTTTCGCGTGCATGGTGACGTACCACGCCGACTTTCCGAGTGTCCCGAGCTGAAGCGGAACACTGGTCACAGACCGGAATCAAAACAAGTTGGCCCTAAAAAGTCTGCGCAAGAGTTACCCTTACCGCATCAGAGTGGAGGCGCACAACTTGAGAGGAAAAGCACGGGTTGTCGCCACGGATGTCCTCGTCAGCCCAGGTGACAAGGGGCAGGACGCAAAGGCCAAGTGATCGAGTATCGTAGACATGGTAACATTCGTCCTTGCTGTCACGCCTGAATTCAACGCGGGAACTTGTGTGTGGCAACAGGCATAGTGCGTCCGGAAGGTAATGTGAGCTCGGTCGCCATTAACTTTGAGGTCGTTGCGATAATTAAAAAAAAAGAAAAACGAGACGATGCACACAGAGGACATTGACAAGACCGAGAAATTTGAAGTTTTTTGGGCTCTCCACTCCCTAATAGTGAACTCAAATAAACTCAAATTAATTCAATTTCACTTCTGCACTGAAATGCACAAGTAACAGTATCTTTTACCGGCTCTTACATGAAACCATCTGTTTAATTAATCCTCAGATGGATTCTTCTCTGCTGTTCAACATTTCACCTATCAATTATTAACAATAAATGTAAGCGTTGAACAAATATAGTGAACTTCATTTGAACTAACTTCAGGGGACCCTAGAAATAAGTTTGTTTGCTGGACTGAAATAGCTATGCTGCAACTTGTTATCAACAGACTAAATAGCGTAAGTTTTTAAAATGAAATACGAACCCTGCTTACTGTAATGTAAATTTCTGCTATTTAGCTTGTTTTGAGAATTATTTCGAAATATTTTGCTGCCTTTGTGCACTTGACAGTGGTAAGGAATACATACATTCAGAGGTCAGTGGTCATGAATACATACAGTCACTGCTGCCCAGCTCTCATAAACCTTCTCAGACACACCTGGGCAGCGAAGCACATTACCTTTTCTTAATGCATCTATTCGTGCTTCCTCCAAAAAGGTTGCTTATTCATCCTGTTCTTCTTCCTGAGTTAGGACGCTTGCTACGATTTTTTTGTAGACAGAGTGGCGCGGGTCTGTCTCGACGTGAGAGCCTCTCAGGAGACGTTGTTCCCAAAACGCAAAGCGATGTCTGTACCCATGCAGCGTTAAAAAAATATGTATGACGTGAGAGGTTATAGGTGGTGTCATGATTTTTTTCCCTAAAGCGGAAATGTACTCTGCGATAATTTTGTTAAACTATAAAACGTTTTAGCACAGGGTCTAATGGCGCTTCGGTGTGGACTTTCAAAAAAAAAAAAGTTCGTACAACTGAACAGTTCATTTAAGTGATGCTCGTTTAGGTGGAATTTACTGTATATGATACGCAGTTCACAATAGTGCGCAACTATTTCAAGACTACTTATTTATCAGCACCGCGATAAAATCATCGAATAGTGCTGATTAAGAGAACTTGAATCAAAATTAGTGTGATGTTATTTTTCTGATGGTAAAGTACTAACAGAAATGACTTTCAAGACAGTAAATTCTGGTTATATACATAGTTACCAAAGATATCTGTTTAGATTCGAAGGTCGTAGATAGATTGCGAACACCTCTCGAACATCGATTGGTAGAGCAGGCTGGCGAAACGTGCCAAAAAGGAGATTTTGGGCAGTTACACACTAATGGTGAGGAAACAGCTAAGCTTGCGGACAATCATTCGTCCTTTCCCTCTTCAAACTCGCGCCACTCCCATCTCGCTATTACTACCGTTTCCCACCACTTTGCTATATCATGCTATACTTTACTCTATCCCCTCCTTTTCGTCCCCCTCACCTTCACATCACTTCCCCTCACTACCCTTTCTGACTCTACCCACTACACAAAGGCTCTTCTATACATTACCCTCTCCCTTCCCTTTCGTTCTTCTCACCCTCGCATCCCTGCTCCTCGCTGTACCTTCTCCCACCCACCTGTCATACCATACAATGCATGGCTGTGCCAAGCTTTACCTTCTCCCATCTCCCAATGTTATGCAAGACTATGTTTTACTTTAGCCTTTTCCTTCCTCTCCGTATTCCTCACATTCCCTTCACTACCCTTTCCCACACGCTTGCTGTGCTACAGCTGGGAGCTGCTTGGCACATACCCACTTTATGTGGCGCATACCCGCCCAATTTTGTGCAGACGATTCCGGACTTTTCCGCACATCCACACCCTGCGTGGCGGGACACCTGCAGCATGCGTGGTGTAGCAGGTGTCTCGCCACACGCGGTGTGGCTGTGCGGAGAAGTGCGGGATCGTTCGCACAGAACGAAAAGACAAATGAGCGAATCGGCGACGCTATTCACTTGCGTGCGACAGGTCTCCCGGCACGTGTGGTGCGGCTGTGCGGTGAGCGCACACGTATGGAACAGCTCCGCTGTTAAAAGCGTGTGGACAGTGAGTTTTGTATGTTCTTGTTTTACACGTGCATAAGGATAGGGGTCAACGCCTTACTGGAGTTCAATGAAACTTCGCACATACGATCCTTTTTGTTTATCCTCTTTGTTTTCCTGCCCTCAGCGTGGTGTGCTCAGCGCCGTCCTTCATTAAGGTTTTACAACTCTGCTAAATGACAGCTTTATTCCTTGTTCGTATGCAGCTCAAACCGTACTGTGAGGTTATGGGCATTCGGTCCGCTATTCAAATGAGTGAGCTACCGCAAATTTCATTGCTGTCGACGTAGCAAGTACTGCATGCTGTGTGTGTGTGTGTGTGTGTGTGTGTGTGTGTGTGTGTGTGTGTGTGTGTGTGTGTGTGTGTGTGTGTGTGTGTGTGTGTGGCGTGCATGCATGAAACGGCCGGGTCAAGTGTCTCTATAATCACGTGCCAAACGGCACCCCACGGCGACGAGGAAGTTGCTTTCAAAAGCGCACTATTATAGCACCGTAGCCAATCAGATTGGTCGTTCTTGAATAACACCTCGCTTTCCGCGTGGTGCAAATAAAGAAAAAGACAGAGAAGAATAAAAAGTAGACGCCGGAAACGCTGGTTTTCTTCCATTACATCTCTTTCTGCACATGTTGCCATTTTTCGCGCTTTTCTTGCTCTTTTTTTCCTTTCTGGCTATGTTGTGAGTTCAATAAAAGATAATCCTTCTAAAGAAACCAACGTAAGCTTTCTTGTTTTTGATTTATGCAGTTTGCTTTGAATTACCCGACTCTCGACCAATCTAGCTCTCAGGAGTGGGCGTGAACTGTTAAGTAATAAGTTTAAAAATGCACACCTGTATATCCGCACATGTA
Organism: Rhipicephalus annulatus; assembly: GCA_013436015.1. Classification (NCBI taxonomy): domain Eukaryota; kingdom Metazoa; phylum Arthropoda; class Arachnida; order Ixodida; family Ixodidae; genus Rhipicephalus; species Rhipicephalus annulatus. The sequence goes on along the minus strand of WOVY01015037.1, from coordinate 75,042 downwards.
TAGTCGAAGCTAATGGGTGCTAGGAGAGATGCGTTGACTTAGCCGGGTGCATATACGTGTTAGAGGTGAAAACAACATTCTGGCGTAGTCGGACACGAACGCCCTCAAGGACATCCGGTACAGGCGCTTGCCGTACGTCTTGCCAATCGCCGTACACAAGTCTTCGAGAGTCCACCTGACGCGTCTCGTCGAAAGCGCCTGCGAGGAATGCAATCAATTCATCATTGTCGAACCCGAAGTTGTTATTGTAAGTGTTCTGTTTGTTCATATTCTTTGTAGAGAGAATAAAGCTTTTGTTGAGCCTAGTTGGCACTAGATAACATTGTGCAAACTTAATCTTGACTTTTCGAGTTGCTCATCTTGACTCCTGCTCAGCTGTGGTCCTCGATTTCGCGAGACGTTGATTATGGGCAGTAGTAAGAATAAAATTATGTGGCATGCCATGGAAGCGCATCACATCAAGGAAAACGGAGCTTATTGTATCAGTGACATGTCTATATCTTTGTACCCCTCAGAATATCAATTCATGGGAGCGAATATTCGTTAAACATCTGTTTTTTACCTATGAAATATGTCTTGTTACGTAAGCCTATATGCAAGGTTTGTGGTTGTGGCATTTATATGCGTCATTGCGAGAAGAACAAATCAGTTGTTACCGCCAGTGCTTCTACCTTCTATTCTCTGTGGTCCATCTTTGTTTGCACTGAAGTTCTCACCTTTTGTTCTTATTGTATAGGTGCTTTGTGTAGCCATTGTACGCCGGTCCACTTGTTTTAGATTGTTTCCTGTTCAGTGTTTCGATGATTCAGTATATGTTTTCGTGCCACACCGAATATCGGCGCTTGCTAACTGCAGCCATCGGAAGAGCGTGCGACACCAGCCAGCAAGTAAGCTTGCTTTCCAATCCAAATCGTAATAGCTGCCATGTCAGGTGATGACGTCATTTCCTCTGCACTCGAACGTCTACGACAAAACTCGCGAAAAACCACTTGAATGCTTACTCACTTTGCATATTTGACTTTCCTCTTTCTCTGTCTTCCTATTTTCTCTTCCTACATCTCCACCCTCCTCCCGAACGAGTATATTCAACTGACAATTATATCATGAGTTGTATTTTTGAAATATTATAAGCATAATCATGAGCAGGGTTCCCCTTCATGGGAGAGGGGGAGGAGAAGTGTCATCGAATGCAGCGTACACTGTTGCTATTAAGTCCTTGTGTGTACGGGGCAAACTGTGCCGCCCACCCTGGTCTCCTATATAGGGGAGAATGGCCCCGCCGCGGTGGTCTAGTGGCTAAGGTACTCGGCTGCTGACCCGCAGGGCGCGGGTTCGAATCCCGGCTGCGGCATCTGCGTTTCCAATGGAGGCGGAAATGTTGTAGGCCCATGTGCTCAGATTTGGGTGCACGTTAAAGAACCCCAGGTGGTCTAAATTTCCGGAGCCCTCCACTACAGCGTCTCTCATAATCATTTAGTGGTTTTGGGACGTTAAACCCCACATATCAATCAATCAATCATTATATAGGGGAGAAGGGGGAGGGGGCAGGCGCATGCCTATGATGATCAGAGTTAGCGCATTCAATTGATACGCTTGTCCTGCGTATAGTTGTTCTTTTTCGCTGTATCCGTGTGGTTTATCGCTGGTCATTTTTTCCAATTGAGACTATTCAATGCAGAAATTCGGGCTCGTTGATGGGTGTAGAACGTGAGCATTTTACAAACGCAGTAGAATAAGCACAAGAGAAAGAGACACGCAAGCAGGACGGTGACACTAAATCAGCTGAAAGTTTACTGACAAATAACGATGAATATGTGAAGACATGCGCAGAACCCACATAGAGGTGCAGAGGCCGCTATATACTCACGCAGATGCCTGAAATGTCGCTTCAGATACGCTGTTGCTTTCTCATGCAAAGCCACTGAAGGTGTGCTCACACATTTATCAGTTTCTATACTGATGCAATGGTATTATATCCCGACCCATCTTTCTACAATGTCAATAAATCTCGACAAGACGAGATTTCGTCCAATTCTCGACTTCACTAATGCAGTATGCCTCGTAAATTTCTCGAGCTTGCTAGGTAGCAAAGCTGAGTAAGATACGGGCGCCTTTGAAGTCAGACTGTTTAATAATTGATGATATGTGGGTTTTAACGTCCAAAACCACCATATGATTATGAGAGACGGCGTAGAAGAGGGCTTCAGAAATTTCGACCACCTGGGTTTTTTTAACGTGCACCCGAATCCGAGCACACGGGTCAGTATTTTCGCCTCCATCGAAAATGCAACTACCGCAGGACAATTCAATCGAGACGAAGAATGAGTATTTCTCGTATGGCGGACTCGTTAGCTCGAGCGGCATTGAATGGGCCAATATATACTTTCTGGCTATAAGATATCGAGAATTTTTATTCAGTGATGATGCCATAGAATCAGTAACACCATGAATTGAATTTAGACATTTAAAATATCAATGAAAAACCTACTGGTGTCATACTATACAACTGGAAGTCATGATAACTAGATTACAATGTCGTGTGCCACTTTTAATCTATATTCACACAGGGCTGGTCTGATGATATCTCCCCTGTGCAGCTTTTGTTCAGATGTGGAATCAATAGAGCACTTTTTTTTTGTCATTCGCTAACCTATGACTGCCCTTCACCATTGACAGCCTTTGGTGCTTCGGTTCTGGACTACACTGCAGCCACAGGAACGCCTTTGATGCCGTTTGCAGTTATGTTAATGAAAAAAAAAATGAATGCGCCTCTAAATTCTCAGTTGTATATTTTTAACTATAGTATTCTTAAGCAAATTATAAACATAAATTTTAAACGTGTTCGAAATTACTGCAATTTGCATTCAATATATAGAGTATTCTGTCTGGTCGAAATGGCAAAAAGGAATTATTGCACTCTTTCTGTTTTTACATTTGCTTTATCCTCCTTTGGTAGGATTATGTATAACTTTATAGGATAAAATTTAATGTCACCAAGTCTTTGCCGGTCCCCCTGAGTGGGCAATAGCCATAGTGGAGGCATCATCATCATCATCATCATCATCATCATGGAGTTATAGGCAATGCAAAAGAGACTTTATTAAGCTTTGAAGTAGTCGGCAATGGCGTCGAAGTACTAACTGGGTCAGTAGGCGCTGCTATCGACCAAGCGGTACTTACAAAAACATCAGTATGAGCTGTCAACGACTCCTACTTTTCCTGCCAGTGATGAGCGTAGCAAAGAGATGAAACATTAGACGAACTTCGCCGTCGCGTTATCAACGATGCCTCAAATGGCGCAGCGGCTTGCGAGGTAACAGCCCCTGGATAGTCAACACACGTGTTATGTTTCATTCGTCCTCCTCACACGAGATTGTGAGGTCGTAAATAAACCGTCTGATGTCTCGGCTGATTCGTACCGGGTATGTTTTGCGGCGGGGCTTACAGACACCGGTGATGCCCTAAAGCAAGAACGGCCTTCCGTGTCACGTGAAAACCGTCCAGCAAGTAAGGATACTAGACTTGTTTTTCCACATCAAGGGCACCGAGAAGTTCTAAACAGTAACCGTATAGAAATTACTCAGAAATGTAAACAGATAGCGAAATTTCCCATTTTAGTGTATTTTTGCACTTGTACTTTGTGGATACTAAGATGTCAAGTCGTCCTGAATAGTTATTACACGCATATAGTATGCATAGTGAACATGTATTTTGTTTCATATTTTTTTTGTTTATACAAAGTTACCAAGTAGAGTACTTATCAAAGACGCAACTTTTCAGCTGAGAAAGAGACGGCAACGAATAATTTATTTATTAGGATGTAACCTATAGGTTTTTTTTTTTACTTGATAGCCAGTGTTTCTTTTCTTTTCTCTTTGTAAATGTGAACCCTTTCGTATAACTTCCAGCTTGCCTTTAGCCATTTCATGCGCAAAAGTCTTGTTGAACGCTATGATGTCACACAATTACTCCTAATCAGCTTAATCACTACTCTGCAGCGGTGAGGACAGGTTTGATATCGCTGTTAACTGTGCTACGTCGTGGTCACTTCGTTAGAAGCGTTCCACCGGCTGATCGCGATTTCGTGGGTTCGACTAGCGACGTCACAACTACCACACACAGACGCATACGGACTGTGAAATCGCCCGTGTTCCTATAGATTCATGAGACTTGCAACTTCAGAGGTCAAAAACTGCACGGAAAAAAGAACAGCCCTCTGCTTAATAGTAAAACCGGACAAGGCAGTGAGAGCTTATGAAATGGTGTAACTGACGCTTCGTTACCGAAGTCGTTCATGCTGGTGTAGCGATACGCCCGTGGTTGATTCTTGGAAGCAAAATGCTGTGGGCGAAGCATGTAAATGAGTCAGGGGGGTCCTGGCCCACCTTGTGCTCAAGCTGGGGGGAAACCCATTGTAAATGCCCCGCTTGAAATTTTTTTTCAAACATAATGTATCTGAATGGCTTGACGGTTAAGTATATTGGATGACACTTTTTCAATTCCTTTATTTTTTGTTGCGTGTACCGCTGTTCAACACTTTTCAGCTGTGCGAGACTATTGGAATTGCAACTGCCGCTCCATCGGTTTCAGAAGACACTTGTTAGAACACTGCCATTACAGGATGCTGGGAACCATTGTTTTATTTTTTTTTCAAGTTGATTTCAAGGCGCATGGTTTCACTTTTTGTATGAGTAAAAATATAAAACCTACAACACTCACAAAAACAAAATGACTGCCGATGCAAGGTCTGTGTTCCGCCTTGTGATTTTTCTGGATTCACGCCACTGCCAGTTGCTATGTTATCACTTGGAGTAGATAAAGTTTCCTGGACATACGCTATACCCAGACAATCACTTGGGCCCAGAGACACGAGGGTGTTACTGGAAACCTCTATCAAATACCTCGGTGGCTCGAGGTTTCACTAATTACCGAGCTGCCGGTGGCAACACCGTAAAGGACCCAGTTACAAATAGATCCTGCAATATTACAGAGATTTGCGGAAACATTACCCAGCACCACGCAAGAACCTTTCGGCCATGGATTCTGCGACGTTATGCCGACTCCAAACTAACGCATACATAAACATACACAGCTTGCATGCGTACTACTCCACAGCATAGAGACATATGCCCGTGGTGCGGAAGCACACCGATGCTCTACCACATCACCTGGGAATGTATGACACACACCGAAGAACAGGAAGGGGATAACAGCAGAGAGAGGCAGTGCTGTCCAGCCCTTGAGGACCAGCTGAGGCTGGCCAGGAGGGCTGAAAGGGTGGCGAGAGCCAGTGGTGCCTTGGGCTGACCACGTGGAGTTGCCCTGTTCTTGCGGTAATAAAGTCTTTTCCACAAATAGTTTTGCTTTTCTTCAAGGAAACTCTATGGCTACAATGAGCGAGCCAAAGCGGTTTCGCGTGCGCGTACAAGAGCTGTGCTGCGCATGCGCGAGGAGCAGTGACTGCGCTGGTCTGCGCATTCCAGAGGAGTGATGTTATAGCCGTGGCAGACGCATTCTGATCGTGGCTCGTGGATCGTACCTTGAGTCTGCCGCGGCGGGGCGTTTACCAGTACGGTTTAGCCATGAAGAAAGACGGTGAAATTGCTGCTCAGCGGCGCAGAAGCTTAACTCATCGGATACCGAAGTAGTTGCCAGCAGCGATTAGCCTTTGAGCGTAGGACGAACAGAAGGCTAAACATTCCGTATTGACAGCGGGGCAGAGAGAGGAACGTCTAGCCAAGCAGTGTCACCAGGAGGCTGATTGACTGACTACACGGTGAAAGCATCAGTAAGACTCGCATACCTTCGAGACGGACTTCGTACCACAATCCGTTTAAATATGTGTGCAGAGTGTGTGAAGTCATCTGCGGCACATGAAAGACTTGACGCCGGTAATTAGTGCCATGTGAAACGTTGAGATTAGCGGTGCCCCCTTAGCATATTGTCACGACGTCGAAACAGAGGTCTTGCGGCAGAAACTGAGACGCCAGAAGCAGGTAGGTTCTTTTATTAGAACGCGCAAAACGAGTTCTTCTTTTTCATCCATTTCGTTGTACTTCATGGCACATGCACAACTGTCATTGTCTTTCTTTTCGAAAAGCACGTGACATTTGCCTCCCTCCGAAAGAGGCATCGTCCCGATGCGCAACCTAGGCGCTCTACCAGGCGTATGAAGTGGTCGCGTCAACTGGATAAATACGGTTTCATACGGACGACGTGTACGACTTCGGGTAAATGATTTCGACGCTTAGAACTACAGTCAGTGTCGGGAACAACTTCATAGTTCACGTCGTTCAAGCGTCGCGTGACGCTGTATGGGCCAAAGTATCGTCTTAGAAGTTTTTCCGACAGTCCACGTCGACGTATCGGAATCCAGACCCAGACCTTGTCGCCTGGTGTGTAGCTAATAAACTTGTGTCGGGGGTCGTACCGTTGTGCATCTTGATGCTGCTGATGACAGATGCGCACACGCGCGAGCTGTCTGGCTTCCTCGGCGTGCTGAGTGAACTCTTCGGCGTCCACATGGATGTCGTCACACTCATGCGGCAACATGGCGTCCAACGTTGTCGTGACTTCGCGACCATAGATCAGACTGAACGGCGTCATTCCAGTGGTTTCTTGTCGAGCGGTATTATAGGCAAAGGTCACGTACGGCAATATCTGATCCCAGTTTTTATGTTCCGTGTCAACGTACATGCTGATCATGTCTGTGAGGGTCCTATTGAGGCGCTCTGTCAGTCCGTTTGTCTGCGGATGGTAAGCAGTTGTTCTCCGGTGAGCTGTACCGCTGAGTCTGAGAACCGACTTCAAAAGTTCTGCGGTGAAGGCAGGTCCTCTGTCTGTGATCACTGCTGTCGGAGCGCCATGCCGAAGGACGATGTTTTCGATGAAGAACTGAGCGGCCTCTGCTGCTGTGCCGCGCTGCATAGCTTTAGTCTCCGCATAACGGGAGAGGTAATCGGTGGCCACGATTATCCATCTGTTACCTGTTGTGGAAGTTGGAAAGGGGCCCAGGAAATCCATTCCAATCTGGGTGAACGGCTTTGCTGGTGCTAGGACTGGATGTAAAAGACCGGCTGGCTTGCTAGGAGGTGCTTTGCGTCTTTGGCAGTCGGTGCAAGTTCGCACGTGATGGTTAACATCAGCGGGTAACTTTGGCCAGTAGTACTTGCATCGCAGTCGGCACAATGTTCGGGTGTAGCCTAGATGACCAGAAGTTGCTTCATCATGGCACGCTTCCATTATTTCTTTTCGAAGAGAGGCAGGCACGACGAGCAAGTGCGGGTTGCCGGTTGGTGAGAAGTTTTTCTTATAGAGAACATCGTTTCGCAAGCAAAAAGATGGCAGTCCTCTGGCAAATAACCGCGGCACATCCTTACGGCGTCCTTCTAAATATTCAATGAGTGGTAACAGCTCGGGGTCACTGCGCTGCTCCTGTGCAATAGTGGCCGTGTTGACGACTCCCAAGAATGCCGCGTCGATGTTTTCGTCATCACGAGCGACAGTCTCCACTGGAGACCGTGAGAGACAGTCGGCGTCGGTGTGCCGCTTCCCAGATTTATAGACGATGGTCATGTCGAACTCCTGAAGTCTTAGGCTCCAGCGCGCCAAACGGCCAGATGGATCTTTAAGGTTGGTGAGCCAGCACAAAGAGTGATGGTCGCTAACAACCTTGAAGGAGCGGCCGTACAAATATGGACGAAATTTGATGACTGCCCACACCACGGCGAGACACTCCTTCTCGGTAGTCGAGTAGTTCTCCTCCGTGCGAGAGAGAGTTCTGCTGGCGTAGGCTATTACTCTTTCACAGCCGTCTTGCCACTGCACCAGAACGGCACCCAGACCTACATTGCTGGCGTCAGTGTGAAGTGCTGTAGGGGCTTCCTGGTCGAAGTGCGCGAGGACTGGAGGTGTTTGCAGGCGTTGTCGTAGTTCATTGAACGCCATTTGCTGTTGTTCACCCCAAAAGAAGGGGACGTCCTCACGTGTGAGTCGTGTCAATGGCGCCGCAATAGACGAAAAGTCCTCAATAAATCGCCGGTAATAGGCACACAACCCTAAAAAGCGTCTCACGGCCTTTTTGTCGCATGGTGCAGGAAATTGCGCTACGGCGTCTATTTCGGCCGGGTCAGGTCGAACACCCTCGTGACTGACGACGTGGCCTAGGAAGCTGAGTTCGTTAAAACCAAAATGACATTTTTCCGGTTTTAAAGTAAGGCCGGCCGAACGTATGGCTTGAAGGACGGTGAATAAACGGCTGAGATGTTCCTCGAATGTTGCTGAGAATACAATAACATCGTCCAGATAGACCAAGCATGTTTGCCACTTCAGGCCTGATAGTACGGTGTCCATGAGACGCTGAAAAGTGGCTGGCGCCGAGCACAAACCAAAAGGAAGCACCTTAAATTCGTATAGACCATCGGGCGTCACGAAGGCCGTTTTTTCACGATCTCTCTCGTCGACTTCTATCTGCCAGTAGCCGCTTCGGAGGTCCATTGAAGAGAAATAGCGCGCATGACGCAGCCGATCGAGTGAATCGTCTATGCGGGGCAGTGGATAGACGTCTTTCTTCGTGACTTGGTTCAACTTGCGATAATCAATACAGAAGCGCAAGCTGCCGTCTTTTTTCTTGACCAAAACCACGGGGGACGCCCAAGGACTTTTCGAAGGTTGTATGACGTCATCCGCGAGCATCTTGTGTACTTGCTTCTGAATCTCCTCGCGCTCTTTCGGAGACACACGGTAGGGGTTTTGCCGAATCGGTCGCGTGTTGTCTTCAGTAATGATGCGGTGCTTGGTCAATGGTGTTTGCTGTACCTTTGACGTACGCGAAAAGCAGTCTTCGAATTGTTGTATAAGTTCAAGCAGTTGCTTCCTATCAGAGGGCGGTAGCGTAGAGCAGATGTCCACCGACAAAGTTGTCGAGGCGGGGACAGCCGCGTCATCTGGTTGCAAGGTAAAACAATCCCCGGCTTGGTCTACATCGTCGTAGTAGGCAATTGCGGTACCCTTCTGGATTCGACGGCGCTCGTTGCTGAAGTTTGTGAGGAGCACTTCTGCCTGTCCACCAGTAAGCGCCAGGACGCCCCTCGCGATGGAAATGCCTTGCGTGAACAAAAGAGTGACTATGTGCTCCGCTATCACATCTTTATAGCAAGGACACCCACTGGACACCGACACAAGGCAGCAGGATCTCGGTGGGAGTGTCACATCGTCGGCTATTCGCAAATGGCCGCGCGGTTCTTCACTGCTGTTGTCGGCATAAGGATGAGCGCAAAACGTCACCATACGTTGAGGGATGTTGATAACAGCGCCATGATCTTGAAGAAAATCCATGCCCAAAATTAACTCTTTACAGCAGTCTGGCAACAGGACGAAAGTGGCCACGAAGCTAGAATCTCCGATGCGAAGTCTTGTGGTGCATTTACCCGTGGGTGTCATCAGCTGACCACCAGCACTCCTTATGTGCGGCCCTGTCCACGGAGTCTTGACCTTTCTGAGGCGGTCGGCGAGCTCTTGTCGCATGATGGAGAAGTCGGCGCCAGTGTCGACCAGTGCTGTAACGTGATGTCCGTCAATGAGAACGCTCAGATCGGCACGTACAACTTCATCATCATTATTATTCGTCGTCGTATTCATCGTCATTGTCGTCATACCTTCTTGCGATGATTGGGGGAACTTTTCAGTGTGTCGACAATTGGCAACCTTGCCCCCCGAGGACGCATCAGTTAGTTTCCCCGGCGCGGGCTTGGCGAACGGTCTCTGGTGACGTCCGCGTAGCTCTGAGGGAAGTCACGGTGACGCGCAGGTGATGGAGATCGCCAGCGACGCGGTGGGGTTGCTTGAGCAGGCGATAGTTGATCGGCATCGTGGGCACGACGATCTTCGGAGCGGAAAGAAGCGGGACGAGAAAAGTTCCCGAACCCAGAATCGCCGTGACGGCAATAGCGGGCAATGTGACCAGGTTCTCCGCAGCGGTAGCAAATAGGTCGACGGTCGGCCATGCGCCACAAGTCAGTTCGGCGAACTGGTGGTCGTCTCGTAGAATCTCGTTGCCACCAAGGTACGGCAGTGGGTCGTGGCTGGAAGGGCGTCGCCACAAATGTCGGTGGAGGACGACGGACCACATCAGCGTAGCTCGCTGGGTGTGGCTCAGGATTTGACGCGGGTGGTGTAATGGCTTGCCTCAACTCCTGGCGGACGATTTCGGCAACAGATGCGACTGGCGGTTGGGCAGGGGGCACGCAGAGGGCCCGAAGTTCCTCACGCAGTATTTCTCTAATCATTTGTCGCAGGGAACTTTCGCATACGGCAGTGTTCTGAGCTGCAGCACTTACTGCCGTGTGGTTCTGCAGGCGGTCAAAGTGTCGGCGTCGTTGTTGCAGTGCGCGCTCGATGACTGTTGCCTCTTTAATGAATTCATCTACAGTTGTAGGTGGATTTCGTACGAGGCCCGCAAACACTTGTTCCTTAACACCCTGCATTAGGTGACGCACCTTCTTCGACTCGGGCATGTCAGGGTCAGCTCGTCGAAACAGACGGATCATACCCTCTGCGTACATGGCGGCTGTTTCATTGGGTTTTTGCACACGTGCCTCAATCACTTGCTGTGCGCGATCCCGTCGGTCCGAGTTCAAAAATGTAGCGAGGAGCTTTCGACGGAAGTCTTCCCAAGATTGGAATGTAGCCTCGCGGTTCTCATACCACGTGCGAGCGCTATCTTCCAGTGCGAAATATGCACGGCCAAGTTTGTGCTGTTCGCTCCAGTGGTTGGATACAGCGACCCGTTCGAACTGTTCGAGCCAGTCCTCGACATCCTCGTACTCTTCCCCACGGAAAACTTCAGGAACGCGAGGATGTTCAAGCGTTACCTGCGAGGGAAGAGTGGTCTGCGATGGCGGGATAACCGTGGATGTCGTAGGAGCTGCCATGCTGGAAAGAGGCGGAACAGGTGCGGACTCTGGACTTAGGCCTAGTAGGCGCCGGCTGAATCGATGCACTGGAGTCGTGACGAGGGGCTGAGTCTCTGGACTAGATGAACGGGTCCCAGCAAGACTGTCCTGCATCAGGTTGTAGGCTCCAGCACCTCCACCAGTGTCACGACGTCGAAACAGAGGTCTTGCGGCAGAAACTGAGACGCCAGAAGCAGGTAGGTTCTTTTATTAGAACGCGCAAAACGAGTTCTTCTTTTTCATCCATTTCGTTGTACTTCATGGCACATGCACAACTGTCATTGTCTTTCTTTTCGAAAAGCACGTGACAATATAGTGTATACATTTTTTTAGACGCCTGAGCTATCTTCAGGGCGTGCGTCGTGTCACCAAAAAGGCACCTATCGAACATTTGTAGAGGGCTACAAAATAGGGGAGATTTTGGTTCTTCTAGTGTATCCTTAATGTGTGCGTGCGTAATACTTTTAAAAAATAGTCTTTTCAAAACACATCTAGCCCTCTGTATATACTGAGATATTCCTTCGCATCTTCAATTATTGTTTGAAAAGCTGTAGCACCCGAGTTTCCCTTCCCTAATATGACGCAGCCACATTTTTTATTGTGTCACAGTTTATAAGCAGCAATAACTATGGCATTGCGGAATCTTGAGATTAAGGACAGCGGGCGAAAAGAATGAAAACCGAGACAGAGCCTTATAAAATAGAATTTTGTTCTCTCAGACTCAGCATCGCGGTCTACCGGCGGTAATTAAATTCTTCTGTGAACAGCTCAGAAACAAGGCGCCGATTAAGAGGCACATGACGCACGCGCTGACTTCCGACAGGGTCTTATTTCCCAAATGCGACTCGTGTTCTCCTCGAGTTCTGCCTTACCGACAAGAAAGCGATGTGAAAGGTTTCAGACAGGGGTCAATCGGTGCGCGTCCTACATTTCGCCCTTCAGGTGAAGGTCTCCGGTTGCCTTTCTCTCTGTACTGTGAATCGAAGGAAGCCCCGCCGCGGTGGTCTAGTGGCTAAGGTACTCGGATGCTGATCCGCAGGTCGCGAGTTCGATTCCCGGCTGCGGCGGCTACATTTCCGATGGAGGCGGAAATGTTGTAGGCCCGTGTGCTCAGATTTGGGTGCACGTTAAAGAACCCCAGATGGTCGAAATTTCCGAAGCCCTCCACTACAGCGTCTCTCATAATCATATGGTGGTTTTGGGACGTTAAACCCCACAAATCAATCAATCGTGAATCGAAGGAAGGGCTCACCGCTTGACCCCGTAACTTCTCTGGCGCGCACGTGTGCGTCAATCACCGCTGAACGCCACGAGATAGAAATCATCGTGTCCCGGCCAATCGCGATCTTCTGTAGGTCACACAACTGAACCAATGTTGATTGATAAGTTCATTCGTATCTCGATCGCGTTTAATACTACTATAAGATATAAGCAAATACGTGGCTGCTATAGCCGCGAACTACTCACGCAGGAAGCAGACGAATAAGAGTTTCGTGGAGATATTTGTTAACTTGAGTTGACTTTTAAACTGATGATGACCAAAACGTCGTTGTTATGCAGCTGTCATCCGGTATAGCTTCAATCGAGACCACGTGAGTTATGCGATTGCGTGATAGTGTCGTGTGTTCGATGACGGCACGATAACATATCAGTCCAAAGACGGTCGTTTTGCGTGGATCGTTGTAGAAGATAAAAGCAGAACCAGTGATGACAAATCTAAGTTCCTTTGGTTGTACCCATCCTTATTATTTTCTTGAACGTGTCAAAGACGATGCGTTTCTGTTTGATTCTTTCTTCGCCTGCCGTAGTTCATGCGCTGTGGGCTTGTACTACTCCAATCTGCCCTCTGCCATTCTATTACAACCCATGATGTTGCGTGCACGCAGGAATGACCGTTCCACCAAGGCGGCTGCTGCCACACTTGGCAGTCCTCTTGCTTGCTGTAACGGCAGCGACTGGTGAGCTATCTTTTCCCACCGACATTGGTGAAGCAGCCAACGCGCGAGCAGCTTTTTCGTGTGCCCCACTCTGCGGATGAACCGGACGAGCCGTTTCTGCTGGAGTGTGAGGCCACGGGCGATCCCGAGCCCACTTATCAATGGACCAAGAACGGCGAGAAGTTCGACCATGTTTCGCTTCACCATCGACTTCACCATCGATTATTATTTTGCTCACTGCTCCGGCGGCGGCTGGCAGCGCGCTCAAGCGAGAGCGAGTGCAACTACTGTCTTTTTTCGCGTCATCTGGCGGCGAGGAAAATAACCATTCGTTGCTGATATGAAACCAGCGGCGAGATTGCGACCCCTCCCCCTTTAAGGTGATAACCGTCTCTCGCGTAATCGCCTTGAAGGGGATCTTGCCGTTCTAGTATCAGCAACGAATGGTTGTTTGGCTCGCCGCGAGATGACGCGAAAAGACTATGGTTGCTCTCGCTCCCGCTTGAGCGCGCTGCCAGAAGCCGCTGGAGCGCGCAGGCCACGCGTTCCCGTGTTCCCTTTCATAAAAATTGACACTGTACATTCAGTATGAGAAGCTTCCGGAGTAAATTGGTTACACGGCCTTAATGATCCAGTATTGTCACGATGTCGTTTAGTACAATGCTGGCCCATTAAAGCTTGGTTATCAACTTAACATAAGCTACAACGAGTGTGTATGTGAGCGTCCACATAAGCTTGCTGCTGATCACACCAGTAATGAAAGGTATGAAATATTTATTTCGAATGAGAGAAGACATACACAAACAACTTAAAATAAACCATCTCTTGGTTACTGTGAGTGCAGGGTACCTCTCTTTCAGAGCCCTCTCCTTTCCCCGCGCTAGCTATTGGCTGGCCAGGACAGGTCAACGAGCGTCTATTGGCTTCCAAAGTTCAATTATATTAGCCTTTTATGTCTTTTTAAACGTTAACCAAAGCTTTCTTGCCATTTCTCTCATTTGTAGTGTGGAGGCGCAACACTCCGTATCAGAGAGATGAATAATTTGTTCAAGATTTAATTGAAATACAAGAAATTTATTGCGATAAATTGTAATACATAAGACACAGTACCAGTCGTGGTTGTTGCGAGATGCCTGATGAGGTAAACTTAAGATGTCGTTGCTTTCAGTCATTAAATTTGTTTTGTTCTATTTTATCGAACCTTTTCTTCGTTTTATTTCTTTTGGTGTTTGTATCGTTTGTCACGCTATGGCCTGGTTTGTGTTCTTCAGAGGTTACTCCGCTCATCTTGGAACCGCCCGAACCGTTGACAGTCGGTGTGGTGACGTCGAAGGCGACTCTGCGGTGCCGTGTTGCAGAAGCTGCACGGCCCGAACTGAAGTGGACGAAAGGTTCGCAGGAACTGACCGGAGGCCGTTACCACATACTCGACTCCGGAGACCTGCAGATTGACGGCCTCACGTTCGCGGATCAGGGCGAATACACGTGCTCTGCCAGCGACAGCTCTCGTAATTACGTGCGCCACACCTCCGGAAGACTGGAGGTCAAGCGCAAGACCCGCATTACCGAGCCACCGCAGGACTATGAGGTAACTTGCTGGAATGTTGGCACGGAATTTAAATATTTTTGGTATGTTGCTCTAAACGAAAATCTGGATGTCGAGAACCCTTAAAGAGACCCTGAAACGGTTTTGACATTTTTTTACAAACACATTGGCTGGTAGACCGAGTCCCAAGGTAATTTAGAGACCGATTTGAGCTCTCTGCGTAAACTGTGTAATTTATTCCAACACTTTACAGCTGCGAATCGCTCCAGATCGCTGCAACTCGGCCAAACGCGTTTTCAACTGTCCATACACCAAGCGACACGCTCTGCCCCACTGACGTCATCGTTTCCAGCTGATCAGATCGGCTGTAAACGCGCAGCACAGACTACCGGTATCGGATTGGCAGCGGGATTAACGCGTATGTGGTCTCACGCCACATCGTGACGCAGGCGCCGTGAAGGTGGAGCTTAACCCCGAGCGCTCGAAGGAAGACGGTTGAGGGCAGTTGAGGGTGGCAAGACGCAGCTGTTACATACCTTCCTTTAGACGATTAATGGCAGATTACTATTCATGATTTGAGAATGATTGCCCAATGTGATCCACACCGTCCTTATTCTAGTTACTTTATTTCGTGGCCCGGCTCCGTGGTTATTACCTGGTCTAAGTAGACATATTCATTATTTAGAACTTCTAGCGCCTCTCCACCTGTCGCAAAATGCTGTTTTCTGTCGAGGCTGTTGCACATTAGTTTTGTGCACATTAATTTTCAGACCTATTCTTCTGCTTTGCGTGTCCAGTTCGGTAATCATGAGCTGTAATTCGTCCCCTGAGTTACCCATCAATGCAATGTCATCCGTGAATCGTAGTTTACTATAGATGCTGTCTATTAACTCTTATCTCTAACTCCTCCCCATCTAGAGCCTTGAAAACCGGCCGTAAACACGTGGTACATAGCATTGGAGATATCGCGTTTCTTTGTCTTACACCCTTCTGTATTGTGATTCTATGCTTTTCTTTATGGAGAACTTGATATGGTGGCTGTGGATCCGCTGTAGATTTATTACAGTTTGTTTATGTGGAGTTCGTCGATGCCCTGATTCAGTAGTGCCTGCATCACTGCTGATGTCTCGACTGAGTTAAACACCTTCTCGTAATACATGAAGGCTATGTACAGGGGTTGGTTGTATTCCATGCCTCTATCACCTTATTGATAGTGTTAATATGGTCTATTGTGAAGTAGCTTGTGCGAAATCTTGCTTGTTGATTTGGTTGATTGAACTCAAATGTCGCCCTAATTCTATTGACTATTTTATAAATAGTTCGTATAGAGGTCGGACAGAAAGTTGATCAGCCTGTAATTTTTCAAGTTCTTGTCGTCTCTTTTCTCATGCATTAAGATGATGTTTGCGTTCTTCCAAGACGGGTACGCTTTCCCTCAAGACACTTCGTATATAAGGTGGCCAGTTTTTGTAACACAATTTCCCCGCTATCTTTCGGCAGGTTCCTTGTTACCTTATCCTCGGTTCATTGAACTGGGAGCGCAGGGGTAAACACAGACACAAAGCAAAGAGGAGGCACACAGCATGAGCTGCTGTGTGCCTCCTCTTTGCTTTGTGTCTGTGTTTACCCCCACGCTCCCAGTTCGCTGAACCATCATGAATTACCAACTAGCCCACCTTTCCATCCTATTACCTTATCCTCGCCAGCTGCTTTGCCTCTTTGCATTCTTTCTAGAGCTTTCATTACTTCCCCCGTCGTTAGTGGTAAGATGTCGAATTCCTATGGGCTATTATTGCTTTTTCCGATATCATCCTGGTCGTTTTGAATTATGTATAGCTCTCTGTAGAACTCCTCCGCCACCTCAACTATTTTATTCATATCCTTGTTGACATCGCCTTTCTTGTTCCTTAATGCAGACATCTGAGTTTTGCCTATTTTCCCTTCGCAGCTTTTAGGCTTCTGCCGCTTCTACAGCCTGCTCGATTCTATCCATGTTGTACCTTCGATGTCCGCAAGTTTACTCCTATTGATTGATTTCGAAAGCTCCACTAGCTCTATTTTGTCGGTTGCACTTGACGCTTTCATGGTTTGTCATCTCTTAATAAGATTTTTCGTCTCTTGTGATAATTTGCCAGTGTCCTGTCTAGAGACTGTACCTCCGACTTCCATTGCACAGTTTATGATGATGCTAGTAAAATTATCGTCCATTGTATCAATGCTAACGCCGGTTACCTCGTTTAGAGTCTCGAATGTATTCTGAAGTGGAGCTCTGAATTTCTGTACTTTCCCTTTCAGCGAGATCATTAATTGGGTTCTTGCGTATCAGTTTACGGCTGTGCTTTTCTTGAAGTTTAGGTTAATTTGAGCTCTTACCGTTCTATGGTCACTGCATCGGACCTTGCCAACTACTTCTAGATCCTGCACAATGTCTGAGTGGGCACACAGAGTGAAATCTATTTCATTTTTTTTAAGTTTCGCCATTAGGACTCCGCCAAGTCTGCTTGTGGTTAGCCCGTTTTTCTGTTCTCAAAATAACTTAAGCTACTGATATTTCCCGCTTTCAAATTTTAGCAGCAGCGTGTCTTTTACCTACAGGTGGCATCTGGCGGGGCCGCTACCTTCTGCTGCAGCGCCCAAGCGGATCCAAGTCTGGAGCTAAGTGTTGATTGGTTGTTCAACGACCAACCCATCGACTTTGAGGTTGGCCGACGATTGGCTAAATTGAACGACAACTCGCTGACCATCACGCACGCCACCAAGCTCGACTCTGGTAACTACACCTGTGTTGCACGCACTCGGCTGGACAGTGACCGTGCAACGGCTACACTGATCGTCCAGGGTAAGCGACCAACAGTTGATGCGCTGCAATATGGAAGAAAATATTGCTGAGCATGCTTAGGTCTGTTATTTTAACGTAGTCTTGATGCACGCACAATAAGAAGACACGAAGGACGTCTTCCTTTTCATCATCCTGTGCCCCGCCACCCTTCGAAAGATTTCTGCACATTACGTAATTTTGCACTGCCTCCACAATCGGAGGCAACCTCGCCTTGTTTTGCGTTGCTTCTGTGATCGAACCCCTTTGACCAAGCTGCGATCAAATTGAATAAGTCTGAGCTGCGATGCGATGTGAGGTCGTCATCGTGTGATGGGACGTCGTGGTAACGTCACTGTCACGTCTTAATGACGTCGAAAATTTTTGTCTATCTGTGACGTCATCGCGTGATGATTTTTTGCCTCACTCGTCCCCGACACCACGGGGGGGTGCGAGTTGCCGCCGACGTATAGTGCTTCGAAATTTCGAGGTTGTTTCAGACTTTATCAGGGTAACTATGTGGGCCTGTTGGTTTGCCATTAGTTTATACCTCACATGACATGACAAGGACTTAAATATTTAAGTCCTGAGGGACGTATGTTTGAAAGAGTCATAGCCCCTCCCTCCCCCAATATCAAGTCGGGACCGGAAGTCGAAGTTTCGTCGCGAGGTTGTAGGCCCTCTCCTTCGTGATAGGTGAAGAGGCAGTTAACGGCTGGGCACAACCAGAGCATGTAATCTAAAGAACGTGAGTCATGGCCACATTTTGGGCAAGACTGTGAATGGTCGGGGATACGAACAGATTTGCAGCACTGTAGGTGGTAACTCGCACAAGTAATGTTACCGGTAACGTGTTACTTTTTTCGGTAACTTAGTAACGTACTCGTTACAATTTTAGACCTGTAACTGATAACGTACTTACGTTACATATTTTAGGCAACGTGCGGTGTCACGTTACTCGTTACTATTTTAATCGTGTAGGTGCATTTTGTCGCAGCTTAGTGCGATGAATTCTTTCGTCGCAGCGTCGGACAGCTGTCCGCCTGCACTTTATGACAAAGAAAGTGAATGTGGAATTGTTTTTTTGTTTTTTTTTGTAGAAATTTCGGAAATTACGGAGAAAAACGCCCCAACTACATAAGGGGAGTTCTGGGCTTTCGCTACACAGAGCTTGCAGAAGGCTGCGTAATCCGCCATGACAAACTGTAGGAACGTGCTTTTCACGAAATTGGATTGTAACAAGTGGATTGCTTGCCCCTGCGCCTTCCCTTGCACAAAAGATAGGCTGCCGGAAGTGCATGAACTTGTTTACTGCATACCACGCGCTGATTGTCAAGTTTAGTACTTGGTGAAAGCAAAGAATTTCTTCGAGACCCTGCGGCAATATAAAACCGAGTTCTGCAAGTCGCTGAGCACAGTGTGGTGAACGATCACCGCATCAAATTGGCCATGTAGCATGGTAGACTGATAGCCCAATTTATAAGCTGCTTTTACAGCTGGTAACTGGACCGGTCTGCAGTTGTGCTACCCACTGAGCCTGCCTATAATTATAAATGGAATTCTGCACCTCATGGACAATAGGAGTGCCCTCATGCCAGGAATAAAACTTCTCATATGAATGCAAGTGAAGCGCGAAACGTCGAATTCTCTCTTGTAAAGAAAAAAAAAACTTTTAATTTTGTTCTCGCTACCTTGTTTGGCTCGGTTTCTTCCTCTGTTTCAACGAAAGCCCCTTAATACCGCTGTCACACGAACACTACGGCTAAAAACAGTTACAGGCAGCTACATGGCTAACATAACCTCTGTTAAGTTATCGCAAAGCAGGGGTTTTGGGCACTTCCACGCGTTACCCGCATGTGTTCTCAGCATTACCAACGCGTCGCCAGATCGTCACAACACGGGGACGCGCGCTCATGCATTCACCTCCGACGCGTATTTTGTCCTGCGGAGAGGGTATGGAAGACGCTCACGCGTGCGCGCGCTTATCTCGCGGTGGGGTACGCCTTGAGCTTTGACCGGAACGATTCTGTTGTAGTTACCAGGCGCACAAAGGTCACTGCACTCGCTGTACAATCCGAAAAGGGCGCTTTTTTCCGACACAGTGAAGTAACCAACCGAGACACTTATTCGCTTTCATCCTTACCTGTGAGTACGTTTCGAGCGTCATTTGTGCGTGGTCAACGCGTAGAACGTTTCGATGCTTGCTATTCTTCGCGTGGCATTCCAATTTGAAGCTATCGCACTCATTGCTTCACCTTTGTAGCAAAGCTGTGACTTTTGTTGTTTCCATTTGTATGTTTTCGTGCATGTTTCGTGTATGTGGGGGGTGCATACTTTGTGTACCACTTGTGTTACCCCCCCCCCCACTCTCATGTGTGCATTACTGTGTATGTGCCACAAAGTGAGCACCCAACGCTGCTAAGAGAGTGCAACGAAGCGAGGAAGCGCAGCACTATATACGAACGCACAGCTGTGGTGGAGAGATAAACGGGAAAGGATAAACTGTGGTGGTGGTAGTGGTCAGAAGCGGAGAAAGGCACCTAATTTTTGCAGCCCGGTGAAAGGAGAAAAGTAGTGGAGGCAGTGCTCTGCCACCTCCAACCTCCTCGCTCTCACGCGAGGAGAGTGGAAGAGTCGGCGCAGGCGAAGTAAGAGCCTGTCCACGCGCTAGCTGTCTAACCGCCCGGCCTATGACGGGACACCTGCCGCACCCAAGCGAAGGGTGAAAGAGCATCGCCGATTCGCTCATCCCCCCCCCCCCCCCACGCTTAGGTGCGTCAGGTGTCTCGGCATGGGCATTGCGACTGAGCGGGTAGCGCGTGGACAGGGCTTGAGGTTGCTCGCGACACGCACCGGATTGAACTCTGCCCTACGCTGCTTCGCATCTGAAAAAAAAAAAAGGTCACTCTGTTCCGAAAGTACGCCCTGTGTAGTCTCATCTAGTGTCTGTGTCCTTTATACGCAACGTTGTACCCTCTAATGTCCCAGACTGTTCAAGAAAGATTGCGCATAGGGCACGAGTAACTAAGGCTATGGTATCCTTAACGCTACAGCAACAGCGATAGCGCTGCAAGGTTCGATAATGCATCGATAAATTCCGACGCATTTTACAGACGTGCAGATGTCGACGCTCGACACTTATGATTTACGTTATCATGGTACAGCAAGTGTTGCTTTTACTTTGATTGTTTATTTTATTGAGAACAAGTACAATTGATAAGATATTTCACGTTTACGTATACTGCGTCCTGCTTTTTTCACCGTCATAGCCGCGGGGCAGTATTCATGGATTATATAAACGACGGATCTGCATGCTGCAACTAAATCGTGACACTTCTTTTCAATTTCGCTCTTTTCGTAAACTTTATGACATCATCACATAGTCTCTAAGGACTGTTTCTAAGCTCTGTCTTGACGCTTTCGGGATGATTTTCTTCCGGTCGGCATACAGCCGAGAGTCATGTTGACCATTTGAGCTGAGCAGGGTATACTTACCCTTTGATTAATGGCTTACATTTACCTCCGCATCACCACCAGCACAAACAGAGCCTCGTGTTATTATATGTGGGCCGAATGGTGGCATACTATAGAAAATGTATTTTTCTCACAGCAACAGCTTCTATGCCTTTGATATGACTGACCGCGTTTTGCTTTCAATCCTTCCTGTAGATGTGCCGGGCCCACCACGTCTGGTGCACGTCGAGTGCCATAGTCGTGATGTTCTTCTGGAATGGCAGCCCACCGGTGATGGCCGGGCGCCCATACTCTCCTTTTCCATTCAGTATAACACTTCCTTCAGTCCGGATGTTTGGGAAGACTCGTTTAAGAACGTCCCTGCCTCCGATACAAAGTTTACGCTCTCCACGAGTCCATGGGTAAACTACTCCTTCCGGATTGTGGCTCGCAACAAGGTCGGATTCTCGCTGCCCTCAGAAGCATCAGAAACGTGCACCACCCACGAGGACGTGCCGTACAAGAACCCCGATCATGTCATGGGACGTGGTGAACGCCCTGACAATCTGGTCATTACCTGGACGCCCATGCCCCCCGTAGAGCACAATGCACCAGGCTTCCACTACAAGGTACTTTGGAAGCGTGATGACAATCCCTATGCCACGTGGAATTCACACCTTATCGATGACTGGAAACAAAACAGGCATGTCGTGTCTAATCAGCCAACGTTCAAGCCATATCGCATCAAGGTTGAAGCGTACAACAGGCTGGGCCAGGCAAACACTGTTGCCACAGAATCCATCGGATACTCGGGCGAGGATGTTCCTGTGGCTGCACCAAAGGAATTCCGGCTTGTGGAAATTCGTGACGGCCGCACAGCCGTGTTTTCATGGAGCCCCGTGAGTCCGGAGTCTGTGCGGGGTCACTTCCGTGGCTATAAAATCCAAACATGGACGACCGACGAAGGAAAAGATGAACTGAAGGAAATAGAAGTGTCGGCCAACGTGAGCACAGCCATGGCAAGCCTCTTCCGTCCCTTTTCGCGCAACGTGGTCCAAGTTCTGGCGTACAACAGCATGTACAACGGACCGCCATCGGATACAGTGGACTTCCTCACACCTGAGGCCGTCCCGGGCCCAGTAGCCTCGTTCGAAGGCTGGCCGTTGGGTTCGAGAGCCGCGTACCTCTCTTGGAAGCCACCTTTGGAACCGAACGGCTTAATCAAGGGGTACCGCATCTACTACGAAGAAATTCGGGGAGGCATGGTGGGACCCAAGACTGAGCGGCGGCCGCCTGTGACCGACCCGCAGAGGTTGCACGCCAAACTGACGGGCCTCAAACCACGCACCAAATACCGCATCACCATTCGTGCGGAGACGTATGCCGGGCAGGGAAGCCCGTACTTCTTCGAGCTCGAAACTCCGAACGAGTCCGAGAATCTTCCCGATGCAGCCGACTTTACGTGAACCTACGTGCCAGGCGACGATGGAAGAGCAGGTGTGAGGGTATGTGATATCAAGTTTTTTTTGTAATAGATAGATAGATATGCACGTAAATCCCCGAATACGTGCTGTAATAATAATAATAATAATAATAATAATAATAATAATAATTTGTGGGTAGTAGACCAGTATTCGCTGTGCTATCCTTCGTCATTCTTATAAGAAGCGTGGTATCCGCTAAACACTTGCAAGGGATTTTGTGCCAATTGTTCGAGAAGTGGCTGACAACGATGAGGAATTATGCCTGAAGTGGCCATGCGCCACAGTTATTAGGTGATGAAGTATATTTTGTAACGTGTTAGAACATCGGACGACCCACTCGTTACGCTATTTGCATTGTGCGACGACTGGGTGTTCTTTCGCCGGTTTAAAACACTTTGTAACTCGTATTAACGCGATTGCTTTCCCGACATGAAGCCTGTCTAAGCAAGTTTGCCTGCAAGTCCGAAGCATGGCTCAGTGGTAGAATACTGGGCTAGCACGTAGTGGACCCGGGTACGAATCCCACTGTGTCCATGGTACTAGATTTTTTTTTCTTATTTCGTGCGACAGTGGTTACGGACACCGGCGGCGGCAGCGGACAACTACGGCGCCGCGCGTGACCCGAGTTTTGATATCACGGCAGATTTCGCTGTAATAATAATACCGAGTTTTACGTGCCAAAGCCACAATATGATTATGAGGCACGCCATAGTCGAAGGCTCCGGACGCTTTGACCATCCGGTGTTCCTTAACGTGCGCTGACATCTCACAGCACACGAGCCTCCAGCAACTCGCCTCCATCGAAATGGGATAGCCGCGGCCGGAATTGAACCTGCGACCTGTGGGTTGGCAGACAAGAATCGTAACCGCTACGCCACCACGGTGGACACGAATATTAGTAGAGATGGTCGGAGAGTTTGAAAGAAAAGTTGCCAGGGGGACCTTCGACGATAACATATAAGTGCTACTTATAAAAAGAGAAAACTGTACAATAAGAACACTAGTTAGGTAAGTTTATTATACCTAACGATTAATTACACACATGCATATTAACAATGCTAACTACTGGAAACATGAGCACGTAATAATCTAAGGAAAAAACAGAAAGGGAAAGAAAGGCAGGGATTTTAACTGCTCTAGGAGGACAGACATGCTACCCTACACAGGGGAAAGGGTGTGGGGGTGCAAACACTCCTTGTAAAGTTGTTTGCGCCTCGTGGCGCACGTGTCTCGTACATAAGCCGCATTCGGGGGTGACAACTATTGAGCGGTAGGTGGCGTTGTGCTCGCGAGCGTTTGTCACCACCATCATCATCGTGGTTAGAACGGTGACGCCTGGCGGTAAGCCTGCGTGGCGGCACAGGAGAGAGAAGCGGCTCTCTTTGGCGGGTGGCGGCTGGCACGAACAGTTGTCTCTAACGGTGGGTCAGCCGTGGACGGCACCGCAGGTCGTCTGCGGTGGGCCCACGTGGTGAGTCAAGCGTTGGCGAAGCCGCCTTGTGTGTGTTCTTGTGTTTGTTATGTTTTTGAGTGTTGTTTAATACTGCGTAAGGTTTTTTAGCGTATTGATCACAATTGATGTATAATAATTCGGCTGGCGATATCGTCGATCTAAAAGTAGTTAAATAAATGTGTGTTCTTTTGGTTTGGTCCGACCGTGTCTACTGTGTCCGTTCACTTCGAGACCCCACAAGGGGTTGGAAAGTTTTAAAGATAGAGCATACGCACAAAGCCACGCTTCGCAGTCATCATAACAAACTAAGTTTATAATCGCTTGTGCAAGTCTGTTGCCTTCAAGAAGTTGAGCACCGCCGTCGTGACATCCGCCAATAGTGACCTCTCAGGTCGACACTCTTGAGTGGTTTCTGCCTTCATTGGTTTCAGATCTATGCGAGCTATAGTGGCTGCTAGAGATGCTCTTTGTTATTTGGAGCGAGGACAGTCGCAGGAGATGTGCTGTAATGTTTCCTCGCTACCACAGTCGTCGCAGTTGTCGGCTGATCATAATCAAATAGTAACAGGGATAATCAACCTGATATAAATGACGCGACTTCATTCACCATCAATAATGGCAATTTACGATACAACAGTTTCATAATATCTACAATTAATCAACAATTACATAATTGAATAACCAGTCGAATATTCGATTATTCACTTGTCTCGTCCTTCAGTATAATACCAATCAGTTGGAAGCGTTGGGCTGACACAATGCAACCGTGAAGATGAATGTCCAGGGGTATAACCTTAAGCCGTATTATTTTCTATCGTTATGATTACATTATTGGCTGTTATATAGTGGCGACAGTCTTTACAGTGAGCGAAGGCCTACGTGGCCGTGCTGCCAACATTACAAATCTGTATTCAAGGAAATCAAATAAAAGGCTGATTGTTTCCTACCATGAACTTGTAGCGAAGCAGCCTCATGTCCAGGTCTTCAGTCCCTTCTACGGTATATGTAAACACCCTAGTGTCAAGAGGAAAGAGGGCCTTGTTTCTTTGTTGGACACAACCAATGAAACCCAGACAGAACGAGGCCAAGCAAAGCGTGGGTGACAGACACCATTTCTAGTTTTTTAACGGTATAGTTTAATGATTACGACCTGAACTGAAAGGAATTAAAGGGGACGAAAAATAGCCCTTTTCATAGGTGGGATCGGAACCTGCAAACTTCGAACTACGTATATTGAAACCGGTAAGCACACGAAGACAACAACAAAAGTTATGAAACTAAGAACATGTGACATCAGAGACCTAATTTCGCTCTTATGCGGGAAAATGAGTGTGACCAACACAATCAGTTCCTTTTTTCTTCATATGGTACGTTACCATAGTTCATGGGGGGACCACAGACTGTACACACACACTCGTCCAACAAGTTCTTATTAACTACGAATCACACGTACAAACAACGAACAATAAGTGGTTTTCGTTTCAACTGTAGTGAAGAACATTATCGTCAGTGATGATAGTTATTAGCATTGAACTTCGCATTATGCATATGTGATCAACGTAAATGCTCACGAATGACCGACGTCGATGGGCAAACGCCGTGACGACGAACCTTCAGTGAAATATATGGATGTGATATGCAGGTGACGTGGCAGCCGGCCGTGACCAAACACCTTGGCAGGGACTTCTACGTCCAGTACCGACACAAGGGTGAGAATACTTGGCAGAACACCGAGGTTGAGGAGTACGAGGACACCATAGTGCTCGAGGGTCTGGACAAGAATGCCTTCTACGAAGTGCGCATAGTTGTCGTCGACGGGAAGTACCAGAAGTACTCGCAGATCGAAGAGGTGTGGACAGGAACACTCGGCAAGTGTGAACATCGTTGCTGGGGGCTTCCTTTGCCCCGCTGCGGTGGCCTAGTGGCTAAGGTACTCGGCTGTTGACCCGCGGGTCGCGGGATCGAATCCCGGCTGCATTTCCGATGAAGGCGGAAAAGGTCCGTGTGCTCAGATTTGGGCGCGCGTTAAAGAACCCCAGGTGGTCTGAATTTCCGAAGCCCTCCACTACGGCGTCTCTCATAATCATAGGGTGGTTTTGGGAAGTTAAACCCCACGTATCGAACAATCAGTAACCAAAGCGTTACCTCGCTTGGAGCTTCTTACTAATTTGCCTGCACCACTAATGTCAGAATCACAGCTGACAGTGACGTGCCGCTTTAGTAATGATGTCACAAGTGAAGTTTCCTGTTATGTCGCGTGAATCCCCCTTATGTGGCGGTGACTAGAAATTTTGCTGCCCTGCTGCTTGGGATATTGAAACACGTCGCTTGGCATGGCTCCAAGTGCTTTGAAACTGTTCGTTATGTAGCGCAGTCCCTTAACCGCCACCCTGCGTATTGGCATCGAAATCGTATTTGCGAACTCTTTCAAAGCTGGTCATTAGGATTATGTACAAGGTTGATGCCAGCCCAAGTAAATAACTCAGTAGTATCTAAGCTCGTAAATTTAGTTCGCTTGTTGTACTTCAAAAAGCAAGTGCCGGGTGTAAGCTGTCTGACGATCGTGTCGATTAACACAGTAATTATGTACTAAACACCTAGTTATATGTGAGGTTTTGAAAACTAATTAGGCTGTCATCTTACATGCGGATGACTCTGTACTCATCTGACTATCCTGGCATCGTTGAGGTCGTTGGGGTGTGTCCATTTATTTGTTTTGCACTCTTTTGCACTTGTAAACGCTTTCTCGCTTTTGTTTGCGCCTCTTTACGCAGATGTGCCCAGTCCCCCGGAGATAGTGCACGTGGAATGCGAAGCTTCCTCAGCACTGCTAAAGTGGACACCCCGAGGGGACAACCAGGCGTCCATCATATCGTACTCAGTACAGTACTCAACCTCCTTCAACTCTACTCAGGGTTCCTGGCAGGACGTCGCTGCAAATATTCCCGCTTCGGACACTAGCGTCCGCATGGCGCTTAGCCCGTGGGCCAACTACACATTTAGGGTTCTGGCAAGCAACAAGGTCGGGCCCTCGGCGCCCTCTGAACCATCGGCGATAACGTGCGCGACACCCGAAAACGTGCCTTTCAAGAACCCCGACTCTGTGACGGGCCAGTGGAACATCTATGGCGACCTCATTATATCTTGGATGTCCATGGCACCAATCGATCACAATGCACCGGGATTATTCTACAGGGTGTCTTGGAAGAGGCACGACCTTCCCAACGCCACCTGGAGCTCGCATGACGTTAAAGACTGGACGCAGGAAAGACTCGTTCTACGGGGCCAGTCCAGGTCTACGCCTTATAGCGTCCGCGTCGAAGCACACAACAGCCTTGGCCAGGCGAACGTCTTGCCCAGAGAAATATGGGTACCGACTAGTGACAAGACGAACCTCGCAGGCATTATGGACGCTGTTATTGCGTACTTTCAAAGCGTGTTCTGAATGACAACGTGACGCTGTTTATTTGCGCCGGTCAATACATGTCCTTAGACAATGAGGAACAAAGCGAACAGCAGGACAATGGGATATAAACGGGTTCTGCGATGGCTTACAGCCAATGTTTTAGCCGTGGACGACGTAAGCTGTCTTAGAGTTCCACGAAGAAAAAAATAGCGCTTAAATGACGAGGACAGAGAAAGAATGACATACAATTCAATACACTTACAACTTCTATCAGCAAGCTTTATAAGGCAAAGTCATGCTAGGACATGCGCAGTTTACTTCGTCACGTCAACGTGAAAAAAAAGAAAGCGCAAAAGGAAAGTAAGAAAAGAGCTAAAGTCTTCACAGATGTGATACCCGTCAGAAAACGATTAAAGCGACAGGTGCACGTGACCTACAATCTAAGAAACACGTAATTCCTTCCTGCAAAACGACAACGACGCCGTGCTAACACACGAGTCATCCTTCCTAAGAATTACGTGGCTTCCACACCAAGTCGCAGAAAAAAAAAAGGCTTGTTAAGTTTGGCCTGGAAATGCGTCTGAGCAGACGCCTTTGTGCAAAAGCCGATCCACTGGAGAGGTTCTAAATCCCTTCGGCGCCCAGTCTGACGGACTCTGTCAGCAGCGTGACTGATGGCCTCGTCGACTCGTCGGGCGACAGGAGGGCTGGCGTGGCCGGCGCCGGAGCTGACAGAGGAGCGGCGCTCCCTTTTGATCCCCAATCACCAAGCCGACCGGCCGACTGCCTATGCTCGTCAGGCATTGTACGTGCTAGCCGGAGGACGAGACGTCGTGTCGCCAAGACGCCGTTAACCATTCGAGAGAGGCCAACAAAGACAGCATCTTCCTGGAGGAGACCGACGGCCACCGCAAATCACCCCGCTAATTGAGCGAACAAAATCGGCGGACCCTTTGAAGTATACTATATGCTGCCAGGATCGTGGGAACTCTCGAGTAGCGGCACACACACGACGAGGAAGAGCCCTGCTGGCGCCACCACAGTGCAGTGTTCACGTGGACCGTGCATGCTCGCCCCCCCCCCCCCCCCCTCACCTGTGTGTGCGTGATTGGTGTTCGACTCGGAGAGGAGGAGCCCGACAGGGCATAAAACGACGCAGCAGAGTGCTGGACGTCGCTCTGAACTATGTAACGTTCAACCACCACGCTCGTGGTTTGTGAAACCACTATCCCTTGCTTTTCTATAAATATGTGTAAATAGTCCCATAAACCCCTGTTTTGTTTTCGTATCCTCTTGTCAGCGGTCAGTTCCTCCATCCGATGCCATCATCAGCGACCTACTTCCTTCCTTCGACTCCAACCTTTACAGGCTGCGTTGGGTCCTGTATCGCGTCAGGATGGAGAGGCCTTTTGTTTTCAAGCATGGACCGATGCCTCGAGGCTGAGCTTTCTGGATTGGGCGTGCATCGTGTGCTCCTGATACGTTTCCGGACGACAATTTGATGTGGCGTCTCGAGGGACGTTAATTGCTTCCGTTCTTAGCCCGGTTTTGGCTGATTCCGTACCTACGTATGACGTTCCGACCCCCTGTGACCTTAGATTTCACGACACAAACTTTACGTTTCTCTGGGTCATATGGCAATTTCGGGACGTTAGACCCCACATGTCAATCAATCAGGCTGTGAACATCAACACGGATCGATCGGGGAGTGCTCAAAGCTAAGTTCCGCTCGCCTGCTCTTCTATTTTTGTCTGTTCAAAGCATTCCTCGATGCAGAAAAAAAATCATTTAAAAAACAATGTTAGCCAGCGTGCTAGTCATTCATCGAAATACTTCCCTGTGGCGAAAAATGCAAGGAACTTTCACGTTCTTAGATGCAGGTGCCCGTTGAACAGCCCCGGATGGTCAAAATTATTCAGGAGCTCTCGACTAGGGCGTCCCCCCCTAATAAAACCGTGGTTTTGGTGTATAAACCCCCAGTAATAATTATGACCCCTCTATCAAAAGATGATAGTTACTGCACCAGAAACGCATGCCATGCGTGTGGCTGCTTTCATTTACATAGAAAACCGTTGGACCATAGTGGCACTTGTTCTACGTGAACGGAATAAAAAAAATATTTGAAACGCACAACTATTCCATATCAGGCACACAAGAGCAATGGAGTTTTTCCGCGAAATATATAAATATTTGAACCACGCAAATATTTCATAAACAGCACACTTAAGCAACATGGTTATTCTTAGCTAGATATGTATGAGAATTCACATATTTATGCCAATAATCACTTTCAGATGGCACTCAGAGGCAGCCCCGCCGCGGTGGTCTAGTGGCTAAGGTACTCGGCTGCTGACCCGCACGTCGCGGGTTCGAATCCCGGCTGCGGCGGCTGCATTTCCGATGGAGGCGGAAATGTTGTAGGCCCGGGTACTCAGATTTGGGTGCACGTTAGAGAACCCCAGGTGGTCGAAATTTCTGGAGCCCTTCACTACGGCGTCTCTCATAATCATATGGTGGTTTTGGGACGTTAAACCCCACATATCAATAAATCAATCACTCAGAGGCACGTGCTCCGCATAACTCCGATAGTCAGAACGGCAGTTCAGTACAAAACACGTTCTACCCATTACAGGGACCTCTCAGCAGTTTGATGTCATCTTCATCGATGGAATAAAATTCAACACACGTGAACAAAAAAGAAATCTGGCTTCGAAAATGGTCGCACGTGCCAACAAAAAGATCGGCAGCATGCGCGT
Source organism: Rhipicephalus annulatus (assembly GCA_013436015.1). Lineage (NCBI taxonomy): Eukaryota > Metazoa > Arthropoda > Arachnida > Ixodida > Ixodidae > Rhipicephalus > Rhipicephalus annulatus. The sequence continues at coordinate 45,240 of WOVY01015037.1, read as the reverse complement.
TTCTGCCGAGCGTGCCGCATAGACGGCTGACCCCGCTCGTCGTAGCGCCATCTAAGAAGACACGACTGAAGCTGCTCTGACTATCCCCCAAGTTGAAAAGGCATGGCAAGAGCAAGATAATTTCCCAATTTTGCATTGCAATCTTCGTAGAATTAGAAAGAACTTGGATAACCTACTAGTATATTTGACCCAACACAAATTCACATACGATATAATTGCCGTAACGGAAACATGGTTGAAAGAAGGCGAGACCGCTACTTTGCCTGGTTACACTGTGGCATCTATGCCTCGCCCGAGTTCATCCCGTGGCGGAGGCGTTGCGCTGTTTATTAAAAATGAAATTGATTTTGACATTCTTCCTAAAAACTCTGTATCGACTCCCTCAGCCGAAACGATATTTGTTCAGATTAAGCGTGGAATCACAGTGGGCGTCGTCTATCGCCCACCTTCTTCAGCGGTCAATGAATTTATCTGCGCTATGGAATATCTGATGACATCTCTGATAACCTCTCAAGTTCCAGTTGTTGCATGCGGAGACTTCAATATTGGTTTGCTGAAAGATAGATCTGATTATTTATTTTTACTCGAGTCACTTAACCTTAAAAATGTCATTTCAACTGCGACTCGTGTCACTGACCAATCTGAATCCATTATTGATCACATGTTATGTCACGCCGAATGGGAAGTGAGTGCTGGGGTTTATGACGTAAGCGTTACCGATTATAACCCAACATTTCTGTTTATTCCATGTAAATACCTATCGAAGGTCGGTGCATCACGATTGCAGTGTTCGGCATATGTGGATTATGTTCAATTGAACCGATTGCTTCAGGGTGTTGACTTTGAGAGCATATATGATAATGACATAGAAAAAGAATGTGCAAACTTTCTGGAGTCGATAAGCAATTTGATTAGGCGGTCGACACGTGAACGTACGCGTCGTAACTACAATCACGCCATTTGTCCATGGATGACTAACGACCTCTTAGAAATGTTGAAATTATAGGATTCATATTATAAGTGCAAAAACAATAGAAGCAACACATATTACCGCGAAAGCTTCAAGTTCTATAGGAATAAATCAGTTACTATGAAATGTAAATTGAAGAGGGAGTATTATACGAGCAGTACTACACGGAACGGGAGCAATGCAAAGAAGGTGTGGCAAGTAGTCAGAGATGTTACAGGCATAGGCCAGACAAAACGCATTCTTCCTGATAACATCTCCTCAAAGGTTGCAGAAGATTTCAATGCATATTTCACTATAGTATTGGCGCTAACCTTGCTTCACAGTTTTGCTCGTCGATATCTGCTCTTTCTCTCCCCAAATTAATTGATAATGATTTCAACCTTGCAGCTGTCACAACAGTTGAAATCAAATCTGTAGTGGCTAAGATGCCGGTCAATAAAGCCACTGGTGATGATAGAATACCAGTTAAGGTTATTAAAGATAACATTAACCTTCTTTGCATTCCGATATGTCATATTTTCAACCATGTATTTACCTGTCGTATATATCCATCTAGCTTAAAAACCGCCAAAGTAGTTCCTGTATACAAATCAGGGGACTCAAACAACCCTGAAAACTACAGACCGATCTCGGTTCTAAGCTGTCTTAATACACTTTTCGAGAAGATAATTGTCCTTCAATTAAAACGCTTTCTGGTTGACAACGACATCATATGCCCACAACAGCACGGATTCGTTCCCGCTAGGTCTACTGCATCAGCCATTCTGACCCTCTCGCACAATATAATCACCGCGCTCCACAACGATTAAATCGCCATAGCAGTCTTCCTAGATATTAAAAAGGCATTCTATAAAGTTCCCCACGACATACTATTACAAAAACTTGAAAGTTATGGCTTCAGTGACAGTTCACTCCAGTTCTTCTCAAGCTACTTGTCCTCGCGCAAACAAAAAGTGGTGATTAACAATAACGAATCTGCATACAACACAATAGTGTGTGGAGTGCCCCAGGGATCCGTATTAGGCCCGGCACTTTTTTCTCTGTACATAAATGATTTCCCCAAAACACTAGTGTACTCTAAAGCATTAATGTACGCGGACAATACCGCCATAGTATTCACAGGAGATAGTCTCTCAAAACTGCAAGCCAACATAATGTCTGAATTGACACACGTAAGCAACTGGTTTATACAGAATAAATTGACACTACATTCGGGGAAAACGAAGTATGTTGTTTTTCGATCAAGGCGAAAGGATATTGACACGGCGTCTATGCAACTTTACCTGAACAACAGTCCTATCGAACAAGTGGTTTCTTTTAAATATTTAGGAGTGTTTTTTGACAAGCTCCTTCACTGGGAAGAACAAATTTATAGTGTTTGTAGAAAGGTGGCTTACGGTTGTTATACCTTAATCAAAGCACGCGAATGCTTTCCCCCCAGCGTGCTTCGAACGTTGTATTTTTCCTTTTGTCATTCACATATTAGCTATTGTATTGAATCGTGGGGTGTAACGTATACGACATGCCTAGAGCCATTACTACGACTACAATAGAGAGCCCTAAGCATAATAGGTGGAAACCATGGAAAGTTATATAAAACTCCATTTCAGGAACAACAAATCTTATCAGTTTGGGCACTTCGCGATTATAAGGTTGCCCTTTTTGTTCAGAAAATTATAGGCACTAGCTATCCCCTGTCCTCCACTCTATTTACAATACCATCGCGAAACACTAGACACGCATCGAATGGAAATTTTAACTTACCTACAAGCTATAACTTATATAGAAAACGCGTATTGGAATTTCATGGTACTAAAATTTGGAACCGACTACCCTTAGAAGTTAAAGTGGCAAGAAATTTTAAGCACAGTGTGAAATTATTTTGTTTGCAGCATCAAGACATATAAATAGGCTTTTGATGATGAAACAAACTATATTTGGGTGTGTTGTGAAAATGCACATATGTACACACGCTTATGTAAGTAGTATGTATGTGCATATGTGAATAGTTATATGTATAAATAATTGTGTATATATGTGTTTATTGCTAAATATGCTCTGCTAAGCTGCTTTTATGTACTCTGATATAGACCGATCACTAGCCAATGTAGGCTAACGGTCCAGATATCTTGTAATCTTTTCTTTGTTTTGTCAATAAAAATCAGATTGATGGTGATGGTTGATGATGATAACTTATAACGGCCCGAACATTATCTGGACGGTCTGGGATTGCGTTTTTTCACGCGTTGCGAGGAGAGAGTCAGCACCTGTGTATTTTTACACCGTCGCTTTGAAGCATGCGCACGCGCATATGCCCAGAGGCATAGCGGACGCATAGGTGGATGGTACGCACTGTATACCATCGCGAAGGCTGGCCGCGTAGCTCTAGCTCTCTACGTAACTCTCCAAAATATGATTTACTTTGTGAGAAATGGGCACCGCGAGTGCTGGGTGCAACACGCAAAAAGCAACGGCTCAGGCATGGCATCTCGAATCGGAAGTTGATGCAGACGGTCGTCGCAGCCCACAGTTCTTTGCATGAGCCACGATTTTGACCGAGGCAACTTGAAGGCGAAAGCTACCGTATTCGTCCTTTTCTTCTGAGTTGATTGTAATATGCCCCCCGCCCCCCCCCGCCTAACTCATGAAACATTTCTGCACACCAAGTGGATTCGCATTGGTTCCGGAATCGGCCCACCTTTGACCAAGCGACGATGTCATGTGAGACTAGCATCGTGCGACAGCATCATATAGGGGCAACATATGAGGTCACACAATGTTGGGACCTGTTACGATGATAAGTAGTTCATAGAAAGACATCTAACAATAATGATTTTTTTTTGTATCACTCGAGTAGACCCAGACGATACCTTTTCACGCTAAATATGACGAGGCGCCTAAACCATTTGTTTCGAAAATTTCAGCGTCCACACGCGAAAGTGTGAAGGGAAATGGAGCACCAATGACTGTAACTTGTTTCCTTCCCATCTTTTCTTTATCTTTATCTTTCTCTGTGCTATGTGATAAGTCAGCGCTGAGCCTCCCACGCGTGCGTCTTCCTATCGATAAGCGTGGGAGAGTTAGTCGCCGAACAATCGCATGCAGGCAAGCGTGGGAAACGGCTCACGCATGTCATACGAGTCTCGGCGCGAACGACGCCGCTTACGTTCAGTGCCCTTCCAGCGACCATATCTGAAACCGGAGCACCACTGGCGGGAAAACATTCAGGTAAGACTGTATTATGATAACGCTCGGCTGCTCAACCGAACTTCGCGGCTTCCATGCCGACCGGGGCGGTCGCATTTCGGCGGAGACAAAACGGTAGAGGCCCGTGTACCGTGCGATGTTGATTGATTGATTGATTGATTGATTGATTGATTTGTGGGGTTCAACGTCCCAAAACCACCACATGATTATGAGAGACGCCGTGGTAGAGGGCTCCGGAAAGTTTGACCACCTGGGGTTCTTTAACGTGCACCCAAATATGAGCACACGGGTCTACAACATTTCCGCCTCCATCGGAAATGCAGCCGCCGCAGCCGGGATTCGAACCCACGACCTACGGGTCAGCAGTCGAGTACCTCAGCCAGTAGACCACCACGGCGGGGCAACCGTGCGATGCTGGTGCACGTGAAAGAACACCGGATGTTCGAAATTTCCACAGCCCCCCTTTTCTACGACATGCCTAATCATATCGCGGTTCTGGCATGTAAAGCCTTGACTATTATTCTTATATTATTGTGTAGTATGATGATGGGCGAGCTCCGCATCGCACTTATTCTTTCTGAGTAACCAAAGTTCTGCATTTATTCTAATATTTAACCTTATTCTTACGTAGACCTGTGTTGTGATCCGTGATGCGAGAGCTGTAATAAGCAGTTTTTTTCAACAGGGTTATGAAAGTCTTTGCGATAGCGTTTGTCGCCACTGCGCATGCGTCACATACGCTTTCCTCTGGGGACAATAGCGTGTCGCACTCTGTAGCGAACGCTATCTGCGTACTGTAAAATCCCAATTATGTCCCATTGAACGTGTGAGATAAAGCCAGCAAACTATGCAGGCATTTTTTAAAAATAGTTTCCGGGATATAGCCAACATTTAACCATGGACCTGATTAAGAGTGATATTGCAAAACTTTACGAGCCGAAACAACTATATGATTATGAAACACGCAGCAGCTGAGGTCTTCATGAAATTTAGACACTTAGTGTTTGTAAACGTTCGCTGGCGTGGTGCAATGCCTTCGCCTCTGCCGAAATGCGTGCATTTCCGATGGAGGCGCAAATGTTGCGTGCCCGTGTGCTGACATTTGGGTGCACGTTAAAGAACCCCAGGTGATCGATATTTCCGGAGCCCTCCTCCACTACGGCGTCTCTCATAATCATATGGCGGTTTGGGGACGTTAAACCCCTCATGTCAATCAATCAATCAATCAACCCGCCGAAATGCGACCGCCACGGCCGGAATCACACCCGCCACTTCCACGCTGATGGGAGTGCTGTATTTATAGCACAAAAGCTGCAAATATGGATGCCACTCTTTTTTCTTGCGCACATTTACTGTGCTCCAAGCCTATATACTGTACGTGGTATCATCTTGGCAACATCGGCTGCATTTCGCGACTGGCTTATGTCAGACTATAGTCCAGGTCGCGTGTCGGAGCGTTCGTGCTTGCTGATGACTGCATGCTTCAAGTCCACTCCTTGTAACGACCTGTGCAAGGCTGATAGTATTTGACAAATACATTAAACACAAACAAAAAATCACGACCGATACCCTATTTACTCAATTCTAACACCACAATTATTTCATTCATTCATTCATTCTTTCTTCTTTCTTTCTTTCTTTCTTTCTTTCTTTCTTCTTCTTTCTTTCTTTCTTCTTTCTTTCTTTCTTTCTTTCTTTCTTTCTTTCTTCTTCTTTCTTTCTTTCTGTGCCAGTACAGAAAATGTAGCGAAGGCAAAAGGCTTCAACGCGAGGGGTTACTTTCATTGTGTCCTGGAAGAAAAAATAAAGTTTATTTCGCCGTTCAGTTGTGCCGCGATATTCGACATTAGGAAACAAAAAATATGGGGCGAAATTCTCGTTACAACGAAGTAGATGTGGTAATCAGTTAGGTTTCCATAAAAGCACATAATTAAATTTGCCATACGTGTCCTTTTCGGTTCGAGGGCATTCACAAAAGGACCGTAAATTTTTAACTGTACCTAATAGAGACGCAATTTTTATGTGCATTTTTAGAATGTCATAAACTAAAGTTCAGTATAAAATAAAAATAATCATTTCAAGGAGTGACAACTTACCTTATTGGGACGTTTCGTTAAGCCGTGAAAACTATCACGGTTACATAGGGCGCAACTTGAAGTACCTTTCCGGAAGCTAATGATCGCCCAATCTATGATGAGTGGCGCACACCTACAAACCCGTCGCAACACTGTTTCACAATCTACCTGTCGCAACTACGCCGCCACTCTAACGTTTCACTAATGAGCTGTCTCCGTCGGCGATACGTTTCTGTCTGGCCGACATACTTCCGCCTCCAAAACAAAGCATCGTTGAATTGCGTATAGGCTGTACACGGCGCCTTCCGCATGCAGCGGACGGGAAAGCCCATATATGGATTCGCTGAGAACGCCATGCAGGGCACAAGCGTTGCGGTGGTAGCCACATATGGCTGTCGGCATGTACACTGCTCTTTCCTGAAATTGAACCTGTATTCGCTCATCGCCGATCAAATCGCGAAACTGCATAACGGGCACACGATCCACGGTCTATTGTTAGCAATGTTTGCTTCATCCTTATGCGTCGCTGTAGGCTCACATTCATTCATCCTATGAGCTTGTGCACGCGGGCTGGGGATGTGGCGGGGGGGGGGGGGGGGGGGGCTGCCTTTCTATGTGCAAGCGTGCGAAACTGCACAAATGGCATAAGATCCGTGCTGCCTAGACGCGTGTGCCAATAAGGGGTGAGGTGGAGTGCCACTCCCTAATTATCTTGAGGGAGAAGGGGGGCAATTAGTTCCATATTCTAACTCTTCAAATTATTTCCTTCGTTGGTTAATGTGCAAGCCCATGCTTTCTTGATTTTCATTTTTGCATACATCCGGCCGTTACGTACTAAGCTCAATTGTTTTCTCTCGTACACTTGGTAGGGAAGGGGGTTCACTGCGGTGGAACTTGGCCACCCTTTGGCGAATAACACTGCGCACGCCTTCGGTTATACGAGTAACCGGTCGCATCATCATACGCACTCCTTTACACTTACCCTTGAATAACATCATCAAAAATTCGAAATTGTTATAGTCTCGTTGACACTATATAACGCAACCAGAGCCTGCAGTTACGAGTACAGTGAATGTATACGTACGTGTTGTCGCCGAGGGCATATGCCCGAAAGAAAGTCTTCGAATGAATTAACCAGTTAGTGAATGAATGAATCTGCTCGACGATATGTCGCCCGCCAAAACTAAACATACTTACTCTAAATGCGGTGCATTGATAATTGAATACTTCATGCCAAGGCGCCTTTGCTTCGGACACTGTACAAAAATAAATAATGCGACAAAGTATGTCCCAAAACCACGACGTGATTATGAGAGACGCCGTAGTGGAGGGCTCCGCAAATTTCGGCAATCTGGTGTTCTTTAACATGCACTTAAATCGCACAGTATACACGGGCCTCTACATATTGCCTGCACCGAAATGAGACTGCCGAGGCCGGAATCGAACCCGCGACCTTCGGAGCACTTAAGCCACTGATACACCGTTGTGGACTAACGCATCAACAGTAGTAGTAGTAGTAGTATACTGAGAAGTGCTTTCTTAACCACCACCACCGCACTGCTGCTAGTAGTAGTAGTAGTAGTAGTAGTAGTAGTAGTAGTAGTAGTAGTAGTAGTAGTAGTAGTAGTAGTAATGTGGTGGTAAAGAAAGCACTTCTCATTTATGCTCGTTATCAGCATTTTAATTGCTCCATGTGCACAGTATAGCTTGTGCTGCCAATTTCTTCTAGAATATTTTCCGATTCCACCTATGCCGCTGTTATCTCCTGAGCGATCCAGTTGTGAACCGTACGAATTCATTTGTTAATTTATTGAATATGCGTACGAGCAGGATATTTGCGGCCGAACCGACCACATTTCAATGCTGAACGATGGTAACTAGTTGAAAACGATGTTAACTGGCTTGCATCCCTAATTCTAGCACCAAAGGGGCAAAGGCAGCATCAGAAATAGATGAGCATATTCATCGCGTACGCAAGATATCGTCGCAGAATGCCAATACCCTGGTGACATAAGATGCTGCAACTACGCGTCGATGTATGCCATGTCAGCAGGGATTAAAGTTATCTTCCTTTCGCACCATTCACGTGCCATTCATTTGGGTGTGGCCGACACTTCGAAATATTTATAAACTAATAAAAACATCATATTTATGTATAGCGGGTATTCGAATGTTTCTCTACCTTTATTTCTTTGCGTAAACTGGGCTTTGGAGAACCGTGTTCGTTGTGATCTCATCATCCCCGTGAAGAAATTAATGTATACTCATTAGTAGTCAACGTTGGCAACGTGGCAAAGGAAAGTGTAAATTGTGAATCAGCACCGCACCGCGAATTTTGGGGAGGCTGTGTTGCAAACGCCACGCTGGGCGTGACCTCTTCGCCTTGCCCCACTGTGCTGCTTTTATTAAAGTGACCTGGCTGACAGCCAATATTTGAGTCGCGCCCACGCCTCGACCTTCACGGGAGGCGTCCTAATTCACTAATAATTAAACGCGCACACCGTCATGCGTGCGGCACGCTATCACAGAAAGGAGCTAAAAGCGGCTTTGTGGGCGCATTAGCGAGCAGACGGCGTCTGGAGGACTGTAGAGTGGTTACAACTTAGTGAATAAACCCAAGTCACCACTACAAACATTGATGTAGAAACACCGCAAGAGCGCGCTGCAGGCAGGTCTTCGATAAGATGGCTAGGTACGTTTGCTCACCCCCGCGCTCATCAAGACACTCTTAATAACAAAAACTTGCTTTTTTAGAAAAAATATTATACAAAATGTTTTTAGAGTAATAATTTATTTGCAAAATGAAGTCATCAAAAAGTTTATAGCATTCTTTTACAGTTAGCAAAGTTTCAGATTGCGCTGGGAAGTATCCACACATAAAATAAATTTCTAGAATGTAGTGCCAAACACACTGAGTGAACAGGGCTTATAAATTCACGTGTAAAATTTACAGATTATATTTAAGCCCTTAAAGAGACTTGATGGTCTCATTGGTCTGATAGTTTTTTTTTCTTTAATCTTTTAAATGTCATTAATTATTACCAATAGTTGCGCTACAATATACATTGCCATAAATTACATACAGCAAACCCGCACGAATATACATTCTAATTTTGTAATTTGGACAGATTGTGCCAGCTGAAACTGCTCAGTATGTTGCAAAATTATTGCGCGTTGCGACTGCAACGCTTAGCAGAGGTTGGTTTCGTTAAAATTGCCACTTTACTACGTATGGTTGACCTACTAACAATTTTTTTCACTGCGCTAACAAAGCAAAGAGCGCATGCGTAACGGCACCGCCCATTGTTTTGCGTGATGTCACTGGTTCTTGGTTGTATACGTCACCGGTCTGGCCCGTGTTGTTGTGCGTGCGTTTGCCCGTTCCCACGGCAGCGCGCGAAAGAAGGTGTGTGTATGTGCGTGTTGCCCGCGTTTCGCTGGCAACGATTCTGTGTGTGTCAAGGGGGACGCCGACCGTTCGGAACTTGTCGGCCTGTGTGTGTGTGTGTGTTTGAGTGTGTGTGCTGTGGACCGTCGTGGAGAGCGCCCGCAAGGTCTCCCGGACCGGGCACTCCTAGGTTCAAGCTAGGTCCGATCCCATTTTCATTTCCTCGTTCGCCGAAGTACACTTTGTAACCGCATGAGTGAGACCCGGGCTGCCGAACCGGTGCAACGAAACGAGGCTGTATCCTTAGGCCTAGTTCCATGGGCGCCCGTCGGTCGTTCTTGGGAATCGGTAGCTGAAGGGTTTCGTCGTGTTCGATTCCTTCTGCGATGTAGCGATAGTCGTGCTCCTGACGAGGCGTATGCGACCCCGCCGGTGCGTTGTCCGGACGAGTGGCGAAGCTTTGCTCGGGGCGTGGCCCTGCCTCAGGGACTTCTAAGCCGATGGGCCTCCTTCTAGCTGCTTGTAGCGAGTTGACCCCATGTCACGCTGGCTGATGCCTCTAATTCGCCTGCCCCGTTCAAGGTATACCCTATAATATGTCGGCCTGCCTCGTCAAAAGTGCGTTATTACTACGGCATGCTTTCTAAACGACGCCTCGGTTGTGTTGCTCGGCTCGGATCGCCGGCAGCGCATGACCGAACTGCTCGGTTCAGCTCCTGACCGCTCTTTAGGCCATGTAAAACCATCAAAAAAAAAGGGTCACTATCGCGGACACTGGGCGTAACGATTCCCGGACTATCTGTGCGGCGGTTACATGGCTACTTTCGATCGCAATCGAGCCTGATAGGGATCGAATTTCATGACGGCGATTGACATCTCTTCCTTTCACACGCACAAATAAGCCAGTTACTGTCAAGAAACTCGATCGCGATATAAACCGCGTGTGACATCAGTGTGATGTCAGTGTTCGCACCCGCGTGCCTGCAACAAATCCGGAAGTGAACCCTTGATTGAAACGCGCGACAGCGTCCTTGTCAGCGCACTTGTAAATAATTACGCGACCCTATAAATAGCGTCGAGTACTGGCTGTACGCGGGATAGCGATATCAACGCGCGCATCCTGCCCTTATTGTACTCGCCGGCATTCGATAGCCTGTAATGATGGTTGCACGTTCAATTGATTGATTGATTGATTGATTGATTTGATTGATATGTGGTGTTTAACGTCCCAAAACCACTATATGATTATGAGAGACGCCGTAGTGGAGGGCTCCGGAAATTTAGACCACCTGGGGTTCTTTAACGTGCACCCAAATCTGAGCACACGGGCCTACAACATTTCCGCCTCCATCGGAAATGCAGCCGCCGCAGCCGGGATTCGAACCCGCGCCCTGCGGGTCAGCAGCCGAGTGCCTTAGCCACTAGACCACCGCGGCGGGGCTTGCACGTTCAATCCATCCTTTCGGCATGTTTGCAGCTGCCCTCTGAGACCGGTTTAGTCTGCAATCGATCGCAGCTCTTCTTACGAAGACGGGCGTTTCCAAGACGAGTGGACTTGCGTGTTTTGCGCAGACCGCGCCGCACGCTTTTAGGCGGTCTCCCTCTTTCATTTTCACGCTGAGAGGTGTGACGGTGATTGGACGCACCATCGAAATTCGCATAGAGCTCTGATCTATTGTGTGCTGCACGTGCTTTGGGTGCCTAAACTCCTCCTCTGAATGCGCAATGATGGCTGGACTCGCTTCCGAGTTAACGGAACGCCCTGTACTGTAACACGGAACTGGAATATCTGTTACGCCAGTGTTACCCAGTCACTTTAATATCGACCGGGCCTCATCCAGATATAATTCTATCACTGTGACTGGCTGCTTTATGCAAGCTACAGAAAATGGTCAAATGCTGTTGAGAAATTTCATCTCGATCGAGCTTAGTAGCACTCAGCAGTGCACCAAAAGTATTAGTCTCGTTTCTAAAGAAATCTGTTTCCACGAGTCCAATCGTTCTCTAGGGCATCGCATCCAAATGCCTTTTTACATGCAAGTGCAAGGGAGTGCACTGATTGCTCATAGTGGCAGTATACTGTTATAACGTAGGCCAGCTTTGGTCTCAACGTCCCCATTTGATGTGTTTCATGTTCGTTGTGGTTGAAAATGTTTGTTTTTCTTGCTTCATTTTTTTTATGTGAAGAGGTATTTCACTTTAATGTGTTTGCTGCTCACTCTAACAGTATCTGTTGCTTCGAGCATTGTGTCATTGTAATTAACACTTGTCCCATGCTGCTTGATATACATATGCCTCCAGCTGGCAGATGTGTCAAGAAATTTGAGCTAATGCCTGAAGCAGCTCGTGTCCTATAAAAGTGCTTCAGCTGAAAAATCAAATTATTGCTAGCAGTTTTGGTTTTGTAATGTATTAAAAGCAACACCATGCATGCGTGTGGCCTGCTCAGATTTTTACCTACTACGTGGGACCAAGTAGACACAGTCAAAATCTCTGTCACGGCGTTTAGTGTTGAAATTTTAAGGTGCTGCCATTACCCACATTTTTCTTTTTCGTCTTTTCTTGCTCACAGCATACTATCTTGTGGCAAGCGTGATGATTTTGGAATCGTGAAACAGTTATCTACTAACATGAGGAAAATTGTTTTCCTAAGTTGTGTCCCTCTTAAGTCCGAAAACACTTGTGAACCGTATTTTGAGGTGCATGTTAAGGAACTCCGGATTCTGGTTGCCCTGCGTGCCCACTACCGGTACTTTGCACAATCAGATGAAAAACCAATATTGTTTCATTCATGAGCATAAAATTTTCACTTTTGAGTTTCTTTCTGACACTGTGGCTTTCTCACTCAGGGATGGCACATGTACCAGCACTGCTGCTGCTGCTAGGTGCAGTGGTGGCGGGTGCGGTGGTGCCCTCACCTCCTACGATGGTGAAACAGCCCAAGCACGAGCAACTCTACCAGGTGTCACAGTCTCAGGACGAGCTGGACAAGCCGTTCCTGCTCGAGTGCGAAGCTCAGGGCCACCCAGAACCCACCTACGAGTGGACCAAGAACAACAAGGAGTTCGACTACGTCTCATATGACAAGCGAATCTCGCAGCAGCCTCGCCGCGGCACACTCGTCTTCACCAAACCGGACGACGTAGACGAAGGACTGTACCAGTGCCGTGCGACCAACCTCCACGGCACGTCCGTGTCCAACGCCGTGTTCCTGCGCAAGGCTGAACTGAACAACTTTGCAGAGGAGACAACGAAGGAAGTCTACGTGGTGGAGGGTGACCCTCTGTCGCTCGATTGTAACCCTCCCACGGGTTACCCGCGCCCGAACATCTTCTGGCTCATACAGTACTCGAGCGGTGCACTCCGCAATGTCAACTCATCGCGGATCACTGCTGATCCCGAGGGTGACCTTCATTTCTCGCGCGTCGAACTGGGTGACGCGCTTTCCGATGCCGTGTACACGTGCAGTGCCACATCGGTGTTCAGGCGAGAGTACAAGATTGGCAACAAGATTCAGCTGAAAGTTGAGCCAACGTCGAGCGCAGGAAAGGCCGAGCATGCTCCTGTGAAGCAATACCTGTCGCCACCGAACCTTGTCGCACTTAGGGGCCATGAGCTGAAGCTGTACTGCGTCTATGGTGGCACACCATTGCCCCAGATCTCGTGGTCCAAGCGAGGCTCTAATCCCACATCACGACGCTTCACCTACTCCAACTATGGCAAGACGTTGGAAATCCGTTCGGTGAGCTTTGAAGACGAGGGCACGTACGAGTGCCAAGCTAACAACGGGGTGGGCGTGGCCCAGACACATGCAATGCATGTCAAAGTGGAGGCAGCGCCTTACTGGCTGCGTGTGCCTGACAACACTAACGCGGCGGAAGAAGAAAGCGTCAGCTTTGAGTGTGCGGCTACAGGCATACCGGAGCCTAAGCTGCAGTGGTTCGTGAATGGTGTTCCCGTTGAGAAGGCCGAGCCAAACCCCCGCCGCAAGGTTGAAGGTACCCTGCTTACCATCGAGGCACTTACCAAGCGTGACACAGCCGTCTACCAGTGCAACGCCTCTAATCCTCATGGATATGCCTTCCGGGACTTCTATCTGAATGTGCTGGGTAAGTGCCTGCATGCTTCCTTGTTTCCTTTTGCTATTTTGTTGAGAGAAGCAAGCCATCTGCTGTTGACAAATAATTTATCTGAGTCACTGTTATTGGCTTGACATGCATAGGTGAAATAGTTTTGCTGCGTGGTAATCAATCTTATTTTTCCTCAGCATTTGCGTCTTGTAGTAAGTTCATCCACAACATGCTTGGAGCTATGACACCTCTGAGGCTGACATGGCTGTGTATCTTAGGTGGTGGGGCAGATGAATGATTCGCTGCCACTGGTTTGCTAACATATATGTGGATTTATTTTTTTTACTGACCGTACACTCATATCTTATGCAACTTTTGAGAGCAACTATCCGCCTGCAGTGCACTTGATTGATTGATTTATGGGGCTTAACGTCTCAAAACCACTATTTGATTATGAGAGACGCCGTAGTGGAGGGCTCCGGAAATTTTGACCACCTGGGGTTCTTTAACGTGCACCCAAATCTGAGTACACGGGCCTACAACATTTCCGCCTCCATCGGAAATGCAGCCGCCACAGCCGGGATTTGAACCCGCGACTTGCGGGTCAGCAGCCGAGTACCTTAGCCACTAGACCACCGTGGCGGGGCGCAGTGCACTTGAAGAGCCATTTGTCTGGTGAAGAAACCTACAGTGTTTTGTGTGTCTAAAACAATTTAGTCGGTTGTCGCGTAAGCTCCAGCTGTAAACGGTACCTGTGAACCAGCTTCATTTAGAGTTTGATTTCTTTCAAATACTATAGCATACCTTTGTGCCTGTCTCTGATTCTGACTAGTTTGGAAAAGAATAGGTTATCTCGTCCCTAATTTTCGTTCTTTCAACCTATCTGCAGCTCCGCTATGGTTGCTTGAGTGGAAGCCTGTTTTGCACTGTTCTGCTGTCGGCGTAGCCTGCACATTCACAGTCACATTCAAAGGAGCCATTGCTGTTTTTGTCATGTTTGGTTGATGCGAAGAATTTATTGTTTTCGAAACAACAGACTTGAAGAATTGCATGGGCATGTTACTAGCAATATAAAAGCATTTTAGTCTGCTGATGTTTTTTTTATTGTTTATATATGCGACCAATATAAAAATAATTTAAAACATCCTTGGTAGCTAAAATTTCATAGCTGTGTGGGAGTTGTGTCATGTTTCAGTAAAGTGGCATGAAATGGGGCATAGACAAAGAAACTCTATTACTGGGCAAGCGTGAACTTTAAACAAAGTATGTTTATTGTATAAAGAACAGCATGCTTTTGCTATATCTTTGTGGCATGTCACCTTGTGTCTACAGTGCATAATTTCTTGGGGAGCTTGCTCAGTATCTGTGGTATCTGTATCTTGTATTTTTCTACTGTCCAACAGTTTGTTGCAATTATGGCAGAGGCTATTTACATGCATTTCTTGCAAGTAGCCTCCAGTCTGTAATTTTTGGCTGCTATTGAACACGCAATAAAATGGCAAGCCTGAATTCTGACACGGTCAACCATGACACAGTCTGACATGGTCAGACGGAATCAAATGAATCAAGCACACAATTAGGCCAGAGAAAGTATAGAGAACGTTAGTTGTCTCTTACTGTAGTGTGCCAATTGTGATGTATATTGAAATGAATGGAGGTAGGTTCGAAATCAACCTCTTCATCGATAGAATCTTGACCCAAAACCTTCAAATTACGCGTGGCTTGAGATACAACCGACAGAAATGATGATTTTCATCCACTTCAACTTGTGCCCATATACGTCACAATTGGTTTATTACAGTTAAGACTTTAACAACCTGTATTCTTTCCCTGGCCTCATTGTCTGTTTGAGTGATTCGGTCGTAGTGGGCACATAAAAACCTCTTTAAAAAATCCCTTTCTTTCGTTTGGTTGTCGTGCTTGTCATTCATAGGGTAAGCTCTAATCCTCAATTCTCCTTGCAGCGCTTCCGCCGACCATCACAGAAGCACCCGAACAGCTGACGCTGGCCGTGGTAACATCGAGGGTGACGCTGCGATGCCGCGTCTTTGGGGCCCCACGACCCGAAGTGAAGTGGATGAAGGAAGCACAAGAGCTGACCGGAGGGCGATACCGTGTTCTTGACTCGGGCGACTTACAGATTGACGACCTACTAGTCACTGACCAGGGCGAATATACCTGCTACGCCAGCAACAAATTCGGTGACGCTTCAGCATCTGGGTCACTGGAGGTCAAAGGCAAAACGCTCATCACACAGCCACCTGAGAATTACGAGGTAACTTAGCTACTCGTAAAGCTTGTATCACGAAATTCGTAGAGCAGGCAATTGGCCGTGCATTGTGGCTGAAGAATCGTGTTTTATGAATTGCAGATAGGCTAGGTTTGTGCGAATAGGGAATCTTATGTTGGAAGTGAATTCCAAGTAAATAGTGGTTTTGGTGGAATAATTCCAAACCGAATTTGAATAATACATGTTACATAAAAAGAAAAATGGGCATATTTATTATGACCTAACTAACCTGCACAGTATCTTTTAAAATTGAAACAAGGTCGATGCAAATGTCATTCTTTTTATTTCAGAGAAAGTGGGAACAACTTTGAATAGTAGCAGGATTTGACTTTTGGTAGAATGCATGTGATAACTTGTAAAGTATGTTACATTTTAAGACTTGCCATACCTAGAGCTTGTAAGCTCATACAGCGAGCTTTTAAACTTAAAGATAAGTCGGTGTGAAAGTAATATCTTCCTTTAACCTTGAAGTGGAGCTTCGTGCCAGTGGTAATTCCCCTGAACATACATTTTCACGGCTTAGCATCATGTCGCTGTAGGGAAATTACTTTTGTAGAAAGTTAAATGTGGAGTAATAGACGCTTTGTTAGGCGGTTTCACAGCTTAGCACTCTTTCACTGCAGCCACCTTTACAGGAGTTACATGTGGACTAATATACATCTATCAATTTGTTTCATACTTTGAAGTTTCAATAACTTAAATTTGATTTGATGCTAATTCGAGTACTGTATTATTGTTCGAATATTCAAAGATTTCGAATATTCGCACAAGCCTACAGATGGCAGTTTAGACCATTAGATGGTGGGATTGGGAAATATTGTGGCCTCGAGCAGGTTTAGTTGCTGGGAAATAGCTGTATATGAATATTTCTTGTGGAGACCATTATTTTTTCTACAGTTTGATTTAAATGGAGTCACAGAAAATACGTCTGTTCCTTTGCATGGTAAGAGATAGCTAGGCATGACAGATGCATTTGGCAGCCTATATGGGAGCTTTTACTGAAGTTAATCTCGACCTGTTGTGAAGGCACCTAATTTACGGGAATATTGTTGAGTATTTCTTGAGGCCATTTTAGGGGATATTGTAAAAGCTGCATGGCCAGCTTATGGTCTTTTCATGCCTGAATGATGCCAGACGAGTAGTATGGAGTGTCCCATGTCTATCACCAGGACTTCAGGTGGCTCCTGTTGAAACTTTCTTAGCTGTTCTGTAGGTACAAGGTCAACGAAACTCCATATTACCTGTAGATTACCTGTCACGTTGAATGGGGTATAGCTTGAATACCCCTACTGTTAATTCGTCTGTCACTGGCCACACCGTGGAAGTGGACCTTAGTTGCCACATGGAGATTGTGCATTTAAATATCGCTTAGTTGCATTTTATCCTTTCCTTTACTTGAACAACCATCTCCTTCATAACAGCCAACCGTAAGACCATTAGGAACTATTGTTACGTCGTTTTTGTCTTTCTTTTGCTCGCTCTTCCATATAACAGTGCCAACTGTTGTTTTCACTAGCTTGCTAGTTTGAAGTGGAAGTTATCAACGTAAGTTATAGGATGGTCGCCTGCACAGCTTCTGAATAATCTAGAAATCAAAGTTCAGTTCCAATTTCTCAAACGACAGGTGGGAGCGTGTTGTAGTTTGTGGTTGCGCTGCTGTTCGCATACCTTTTTTTATCCTCAGGGTTATCTTTTAGTATGTAGCTTCCCTTGTTATAAGCTCTACGTCTCTCTCTACGTCTACCGACATCTCTCAGTTTTCGCCTACCAGGCTTCCTCCTGTTTGTGTGTGAGTGCATCTCATTCTTTCGTGCAGGTGGCAGCAGACAAGAGTGCAACCTTCCGGTGCAATGCAGAAGCAGATCCAAGCTTGGAGCTCAAGATCGAGTGGCTTTTCAATGGCCAGCCCGTGGATCCGGAAGCAGACGCACGTATGGTGCAGGCGGGTGACAACTCGCTCACCATCACGCGCACCATCGAGCTCGACTCTGGCATCTACACTTGCGTTGCACGCACTGAGCTCGACAGCGATCGTGCGCAGGCTACCCTCACCGTCCAGGGTGAGTGCCCACTTTTCCCGCATGCCGGAGGACTTAAAAATGGTGTAATAATCAGGAATACTGACTGTTACATACCGCTTCTGCGGAATCTAGCAAGGTGGTGGAATTGTTAAAGGATCTCTGACAGCAAAATTTTGGTTTCAGCTTCAAACATGTAGTTGTCGACTTCCCTTTCTTATCAAGAATAGTGTAGGCATCACTTATATGTGGTGGAATTATTGTGGCTACTGTCAGAATGATGATTTATCCAAAGTGCTTCAGCTAACTTGCACCAAACATAAAAAAAAAAACGTGCTCTGTGCGTGTTGCTTAGGCTCAATATTGTTCTGAGTCATATGCAGCACATCATATTTTTCTCCGGTATGCCAAGCTGGGTAATTAACAAATTAACTTTTTATTGAGCACTTCTAGTTCGACATTTGCTTTACTAAGGTCGTAGCACTTCTTCGGAAACATCGGAATATTTCATCTTTGCCGATATACGTGTCAACTTGTCTGGGTAATTAAGAAAGATTGCTCAATTAACCTTTAAGTTAGTAACATTAATAAATATCTTCTGTTTTAAAATTGTACAGTAAAGGCTCATTATTTCACCCCTTGTAAATTTGGCAAGTCGTATAATTTGGCTGTTTTCTCAGGATATGCATTGCTTAATGGCATCAAACTCCTGTTCAATCAAATTTGGTTGCAACCCAGTTATTTCGGAGGGCTCTCTGTGCACGCCAACTGCAAAGCGCTACAGACTTGGAACGCAAAAGAGTAAAAGTGGCTTTCTCTGACAACCAAAGTGGGGTGATGCTGTCAGCATCGCTATCTCCATCGGTTACTGACCATCATTTAATTCTCATAGAGATGCTGTCCTCAGCATCTGCATTTTAACTTAAAGCGATGCACTTGCAATGTCACCTTGAAAGGGGGATGGAGGGCAAAATTAACTGTAAATGCGATTTTGGACTTTTCATAGCACGGTAATCTAGCATTACTGGCAAGTGCTTCCAGGAAGTGACGCGTTTTTGCGTGCAGTGGAAAGCATATAAGAACGGCTCCAAATGCGCCCATGTCTGCACCGTGGCAACTCGAACTATAAGTGGCGTTATCTCAAAACACTTCTTTTTGCTAAGAAAGAAACATTTTCTCTGTAACCACACCAGCTATTAAGTGCAAACCTTTGTGACCTCTTTCTGGATAACATGTGCCCATACTGAAGCAAAATAATGTTGTGGACACCAGAATTAAATTTCTTACAAAAGCTTTTCTTTAAGAAAAAAGTCCTAAACTTCCTGTCATCCAACATCTAAACTTTTAGGTGAAGAATGGCCGTGGTTACAATTATTACTTTGGTTTAGAAGGATACCCTGGGCACATGTAATAACTAGAAAAGATTTCACCATTTTACATGCAAAATCTTTTTTGCAAATGTTCTTTCAAAAAATAAAAATAGTAAAATGATATATTTTTTTGATATTTTTAGAATGGCTTTGCAGTTTCTTGCCAAATTCACAAAACATCTTGTAAAATCTACATTCAAGCTACTTGCAAATTTTTATGGAGTTTGCTTTACATCTGTCTTTGCTATCCATCTCCCCTCAAAGCTCAGGCAAGGCTGTTCAGGATGAAGAGCTGTCAACTGCGGTAGATGCAAGGGCATAAAACTCACTTCCCACATTGTGATAGACTATAATGTGCCGAACATTTTACTTGCGAGAGATCTTTACATTTGCGCACTGGTGGTGGCGGCGGTACATAATAAGGGAGGTGTGAAAATCATTTTTAGGCCTAATTAAACACGACGTCTAATGCTGTGTTGCATTAAAACGAAATTGCTGGATAATGATAATTGCAGTTTTTACACTTCCGTGCAAAGTAAGTGCAGGATTTACGTGTTCTTCAGAAAAATAAAGGTTTATTGGTTTAGTGTTTAGTGTTTTCTTGATACTTCCGATGATCTGGCATTCCACTGATTGGGACATTTTTTCTGGAGGCATGAAATTCAAATGAACAAGCTTTTAACATAAATCCTGTTCAACAACATTGGATTTTTTGTGTGCTAAAGTAACTGACCTGTTCGATTCCCCCCGCCTCCCCCCAACTTTTTTTTTGGGGTGTGCAGAATTAAAATGTTTTCTTGGCGCAAGTGAACTTAAACACTGTGTGCATGGTGCTTTATGCGTCATGGGTTAGATAGGGATAGGCAAAGAGCATCAATACATGATATAGTGTCCAGTCAGCAATAGTTTAAGGCAGTTGTATAAGAGCTTAAAAGTAAGTAAAATGCAACAACCTTTTGAATTATGGTGATGAAGTGAAAGGAGTCCAATGTAATAAAACTGTACTGTGAATTGGAAAGAGACTGTCAGAGAAAAAAGTGTATTAAAGCAAACAACCTATCAAAACAAATTGTTTTCAGATCTGTTTGCCATCCTTCAGGTGCTATGTTCATGCCAAAAATGTGGTCTTTTAGCCTTATTTTTTTTTTCGGAACAATTGTGAAAATGAAAGAGAAGTTCACAGAAAGGTAAAGGCCTAATGCTCCTAACAGTGGCCACGTCGGTGACTTTTCCTGTGTGGCCACAGTTTATTATTATAATAATCGGGCACAGCAGTGAATAATCAACGGCTATAATCAAACTTAGCAGTCACTGAAGCCAATAGAAATAAGTGCAAGACAGTTACAAGTGCCAATTCATTTATAGCAGTACATTCACAGAGCAGGAAGGAACGATGACTCACCATAAGTTGGTTACGATCCAGCATCATTCACATGTTGTGTACTGTATCAATGGAGTAACAATTCTGTGCATAGGTTTGTGGCTGGAGCTGTGATAAAGTGCCTTTTTAGCTAATGGATGACATGAGCCCTTGCGTGCATACAACCCTTGTGACATCCTTATTCCATTTTCTCTCAGGCATATTTATTCACATAACACACAAAAATATTCATAACTTTGCTCCATCTTTGGTTTCAGTCACTTCCCTGCATGACGCATGCGACTTGCTTATGTTTCTTGACAAGTTAGTCCATAAGCAGTATACATTTAACTTTTTTGATTGGTTTCCCTGTAGCATACTGTAGATTCTCAGTAAATTGAAATTTGTTGCATGAAACTGCTACCTAAGTGAAAAGCTAAATTGAGTATGATTGGTGTTATACCTAAATTGTGCACCAGCAATAATCTCTTGGTAAAAGGAATCCTGGCCCCTTGAGGTGCCTTTTAACGAGAGTTTCTGACAAAGGCTGACGGCGTTGTGCTTTCTTACCATTTCTTTCAGACGTGCCCAATCCACCACAGATGGTCAGGATCGACTGCGACGGTCTCATGGCTCTCGTGGAGTGGAAGCCAACGGGAGATCGGCGAGCTCCAATCTTGTCCTACTCCATCCAATATAACACCTCCTTCAGTCCAGATACTTGGGAAGATGCCTTCGTGAACATACCTGCCCCGGACACCAAGTTCAAGGTGTCCATGAGTCCCTGGGCAAAACTACACGTTTCGGGTGGTGGCTCGCAACAAGATCGGGCCCTCGCTGCCCTCAGGGGCATCGTCGAGGTGCACGACTCCTGAAGACGTGCCACACAAGAATCCGGACCGTGTCATGGGTCGGGGGGACCGCTTCGATAACCTGCTCATCACTTGGACACCCATGCCCCCTATAGAGCACAATGCGCCTGGCTTCTTCTACAAGGTGCTTTGGAAGCGCGATGACATACCCGACGCCACGTGGAGCTCTCGGATTATTGAGGACTGGAAGCTAAACCGCCATGTCGAGTATGGACAGCCCACGTTCAAGCCGTACCGCATCAAGGTCGAGGCCCACAACCGGCGCGGCCAGGCACACACGGCAGCCACCGAAGTGATCGGGTACTCAGGAGAGAACGTGCCATTAGCTGCGCCTCAGGACTTTAAGCTGGCCAATGTTGTTGATGCCCGCACAGCGAACTTCACTTGGAGTCCGGTCAGCCCCGAGTCAGTGCGGGGCCACTTCCGTGGCTACAAGATCCAGACCTGGACTCCTGACGAAGGCGAGGAGAAGCTGCGGGAGGTGGTGGTGCCGGCAAACGTGACGACTGCCACGGTCAGTCTGTTCCGGCCGTTCTCGCGCAATCTCGTCCACGTTCTGGTGTTCAACGACATGTACAATGGTCCCCCGTCGGACAGCATAGAGTTCTCAACACCCGAGGGTGTTCCGGGACCCGTCGCTTCATTCGAGGGCATCCCCATGGGCTCGACGGGCATCTACTTGCTTTGGAAGCGCCCTCTGGAAACCAATGGTGTATTGACGGGCTACCACATCTATTATGAAGAAGTTCGGGGCACCCAGCTTGGTCCCAAGATGGAGCGCCAGCCGCCCGTGCGCGACCCCCTGGAATCACGTGCCAAACTGGCGGGACTTAAACCACGCACGAAGTACCGTATTACCATCCATGCAGCTACTGCGCAAGGCCAAGGTGATCCCAATTTCATTGAGCTGGAGACGGCTGATGAGTCCGAGCGTGTCCCTGACATGCCAGACTTTACCTGGGCCTACTTACCGGACCGCGATGGACATGCAGCTGTGCAGGTAAAGTCCATGCTCGCAGGTTATGTGTCCCTTCGTATTTGTAGTGTCATTGGTTATAATGCAGTTGCATAGAGTGAAAGGCTTGAAGGACTAAGAACAAAGAAACAACACGTATGAGAACAGGAGAAGTATACATGTCTCGCTCCTGTTGTCCGTAGTCCTTCATACTTTTCACTCAGTACAAACTACATTAGAGTGTCGTACCAACTAGCCCACGTTGAAGCTTTGCTGAGCATCATTTGTTTCAACAATGACATGCAACTATGGCAAATCTTATTTTATTTGAAGGCATGCTGATGCCTACAGCATGTAATGCATACTTCAGAAATACTGAAACCACCTTTGAACAGTGTACTTTGAGTCATTGGCTTACTATGTTTATAGTAATCAGTACTGTAAGGATACTTCTTTATGACGGTGTTGAACTTCAGTAGAGTGGCTTGCTGGGCGAGTTGGTGCTCATTTAAAGGTTTCATTTAATGGTTAGCTATTGGGTAATCTGGTTTAGTGGCATGCAGCAAGATAGACAGCCTTCTGATGCATGTTCTTTTTTTTTTTTTTTTTGCCGCTTGCCGCAGTTGTATCATTGTGCTCTTGTACTCCCTTATAAAGTTCACAAGGCAGAACAGATAAGCCTGTGTAGTAGAGCACCTATTGGCCAGGTACAAAATGTGAAACACATCAGTGTGCACATGATACCGAAGGGTGCCGCTGTTAGATTCTTGCCAAATCGGTGCTATGAATGTACATCCGCACATTTAAATAGTTGTTTCATCAGACTAGTCTCCTGGTCTCTTAATTGCAGCTGCAGTAGGAATTCAGTCCTTTTCGACAAGGACCACACTTGCATCAGAAAGCATGTTTAGTTGTTTATGCCCCGAATATTTTGAAAGCCGTGACATGGCAAGAGACTTGAAAAAGTCAAGCTCAGGAAGAGCAAGTCTTTTGTGTCACCAGGCTGTGTTGTAGTGCCCCATGATTTTTAATGATTTGACACGCATTCAGTCTGAACAGGATTTGTATAGTAGTGTTTACATGCTAGTCACTTCAGTGGCCAGATATTTTATGTTAAGTAAGCAAACGTTATGCTGAACAAGTGTTGTGAAACTGCACTGCATAGGTAACACAATGAAACACTCATGGGAGGCATGTAAAGCACAAGAACGGGTGGGTGAAAACTTAGCAATTGCTCAATCTTTCTTGAGGCGCCACCTGAGGTTGAACTCAATAAAGTGGGAACGGGAAACAAGAGAAGGAGTGAAAGCGTGAGCATGAAGAAAAAAAAAATATAACACAGCGGTAAGACAGTTTGTCTGAAAGGGTGTGCACAGCATGCCTCATTGCAAGTGCCAGCACGCATCATTGAAGAATTCTATTTTGAATTGCTTAGCGATGAAGCTTGGGCACATAGGCATGTGCAGAGTTGACAATCATGTACCAACTGGGCCATAGCAGTGCTTTACTAAACGTTGCATGCAGGTGACATGGTTACCAGCCATGGCGGGCCACCCGGGCAGCCACTTCTATGTTCAGTACCGACGAAAGGGTGACGAGACGTGGGAGACCACCATGGTGGAGAAGAACGAGGACAACATCCTGGTCAAGGGCCTGGAGACAGGCGCCCTGTACGAGATGCGCGTCATTGCCGTTGATGGGAAACACCAACGACCTTCGCGAACCGAGGAAGTCGAGACTGGAGGACTTGGTAGGGGCACGTTTTGCACAAGTTTTAGTTGCAGTTTCAGTTCCAAGGAGTTCATGGGTGTAAAGTTGTAGCTTTAGTTTCAATCAAAGGAAGTTTAAACTGAAGGTCTTGGTTGTTGTACAGTTGTAAAAGTTGATGTTACAGCTGCATTACAGTTGCAGTTCTGATTCGAGACCTTTGCGAATTGCGAAAATTTAAATTGATGGACTTGTTGGGTGTACAGTTGCAGAAGTTGTAATAGACCGATCTCACTGTGACTTTCACTCTGCCACCGCTGCCGCAGTGCATGCCGGTACTTGGAGTACTCAGTACATTTGGGTATATCGGCGAGCTGCGTCAACTAGCTTTAACAGCTGTATTTAGATGAATCATGATGGTTAGGTGCTTGTGCTGTGTGCTGAAATGCTATAAAAGCAGCCTGTAGCAAAAGGACTGATATCTCCCGCTTCTTTAAAGGATATCAAACTCGACAATCACCGAAGTCCGACGGAGCGGCAAATATCGCGCTCTTTCAGCATGTAGTTCAAAGTGCTCATGAGTTCAATGTGCATAACATAACGCATGGTAGTTTAGCAGTGCTGAAAATAACAGTAATATTGCCAAAAGCACTTTCACTTGGGCGAGTTGGTACATAATTGGATAGGCTTCAGCGCAATTTAGACAAAGACAGTAGGAGACATATGAGAACAGCACTCGTCTGTGTTCTGTGTGTCTCCTATGGTCTTCGTCTAAATTGCGCTGAAGCCTGTCCAAGTAATATTGCATCATAACAAGCTCTCTGAATTGCCGTTGAGCCGATCAGTGACTGCAAAATTTCATGCAACGCGTGCTCAATTCCTTGTCCAGGCGATCACCGTCAGCGGTGGCAAATTGAATACATGTTTTCAGGGCCAGACAGAGATCACTTAAACGGGCCTCTCACCAAATCGATGATGACAGTAAAGGTAATTGCTTGAATGAGAGCTGTGACACTAACGAAGCTTATAAGTGCATGCTGTATATGTACACAGCTGCACGCCATGCAATGCATGGCGAAAAATCTGCCATGCCAGCATCGCAGTCAATGCCGCCGCGGGAATGAGCCCACTCCTTTCAAAACGTGATATTATGAATGCGATGTAAAGTGCCAACAGCGGAAGCAAAGCTTAGCTTTCTATAGGAGCGTAGGCGTACTGCAGTTTCAAAGCGGTAGGCCTATCGATGATATGGGCGCCGAGCTGTCGATTCTCTGAGGCCCTAACATGTAGCCGCCCAGTGGATTACTACTCCTCCGCCGCTATTGTCACCATGGCTTCTTACTGACTGATCCATGCTGTGCAGTAAGAAATATTTTGCCATTTACAAGATTTTTTTTCATGATTATGAGAGAGAGAGAGAATTAACTTTAATAAATGTCCTGAAGGGGACTGGGCACCCCTTACGGGGGCCAGCCCGGTGGCTCCGCCCATGAGGGGACTGGGAGTCGGAGCTCGCCAGCCACCTTTTGGGCCTTCTGGACGGCCTGGTGTTGAAGGGCCCTGTCGGGGCTCCTGAGGTGGTTGAACCAGTCGTCTTCGGTGGCAGTGGACCCGAAGCTAGCGTTTAGCACGGGACACTGCCACAGCATGTGATTTAAATCGCACCTTGAATTTTGGCATTTGGGGCATTCTGGCCTTATATCTGGTAGGTATTTGCTGTAGATATAGGGGCTGGGGTAACTGTGCGTTTGCAGCAGTCGAAGCGTTAATTGTTGTGCTTTATTTAGTGCTGAGTGAGGTGAGGGGAATTCCTTTCTAAATAACTTATAGTGCGAGCAAATTTCATGATATGATAGGAATGGCTCCCGGTGCGTGTCGGTGTCCCCGGCCAGTGAGCCGGACCGCGGCCCCCCGCGGCACGTAAGATCACGCGCGAGGTTATGGGCCAGCTCATTACCGTTGGGGACCCCTGGTGTGTAATGTGGCCAGTTGCCATCCAATGCATGGACACGGTTCCATAATCATTCCCGCTCAATGCATTACTGTGATCGAAGGCCTGCATTGACAACATTGTGTACATGAAAAGTGGTGCTTGGACAGAAAAGATGTGCAAAAGGTTGTTTTTTTTTTCGTCCCACTAGTTTGTTCTTGCCCCGTGTTCGGATTGCGCAGTTTGCGGAAGTTCTTTTTCGCATACTGTAACTTGTAGGGCTCGTGGACCGACGTTCACTGAAGAGTGTTTTTGCTCGCATGACGACAGGGACTGCATTCTCGTTTTTTAATTGCTAGTACGGATTCAGCGAGGCGACGCAAGCGCATCAGCACGCCAAGATGACCTGGCCACATCTAAGCACTGTCGACTGCTTTTTTTTTTAAACACAATGATTTGCGCTGTAACGTGAAATACAGTAACATGCACTGGAGGTCTGCACTCAGGTTTTCATGTGTTGAACTGTCTAATGCACCGAAGATTCGTGCCAAATACTAAAATACTTGAAGCACGCTACAAGCAGCCGCCCCAGCAGCGCCCAGAGCACTCCAACTAAGATGGCGGCAACGCAGCTGTCACAAACTAGCGCACGCGCAGATCACCCAGTGAGATCGGTCTATTACAGTGGCAGCTTTGGTTCCTCTTGTAGACCTTTGCAGATAAGTGAAGTTGGAACTCGAGGATTTGGTAGGTGTACATTGGCAAGATTTTGACTATGAGACTTGTTAACCTTCTCAATCAGATGTTGCATTCAAGCTTTTAACCTTGCACACAACAATCATTCTTGAAAATCAGTAAATCAATGAACATGTCTTTTGAGCATCTTTTTAATGTCTACAAATGAGCATCATTCATTCGTTCACTTATTATGTATACTTGTATGTTCATTTATTTAGGGTGTTAAGGCATTAAAGAGGGAAGAAGCGTAATGGAGTAGCAGAAAAAAAAGAATAATTTGCAGGCTTAATGTAGTGAGAACATAGAAACAGCAAGTGCTTTTAGAGCACAAAGCATGCACGCTACACTGTAGTACAGTACTCTCGTTAAACGGAACCTGAAAGAACCAGGAAATTGTGTTCCATTTAACAGGAGTTATGTTTACGGAGAATACAAGTACGAAACCAATCATATTTGAAAGTGCTTTTCTGTGAAAGCTTCAGTTCGATATAAGAGATTTCTGTTTACTGAGAGCCTACTGTAAGTACAACACAAGGAAACAAGTCCAAGAAAACTTACAAAAAAACTTTATAGTGAGTTTTAAGAATGAATAAAGCCGACGAAAATTCTTATAGTGACTTTTGAAAGGGACGATCAGTAGTAACAACCATCATAAGCTTGCAGTGAATGGGAACCTTTTAAACGGAATCGCTGCTTTAAATGGAACTGCTTATAATACAATTGGTTTCGAATTAGAGTTCTGCGCGCTCTTTCACCGCCCAGTAAGCGAAACTTACGTTAAAAATGAAAAAACGGAACAGAGTTAAGTGGAACACCCTCAGGTTCCATAACATAGGGAACCTGAAAGGGCAGAAACATATTTTTCATTTAATGAGATTCTTCTGTGCATGCCTGGAAATGTGCTTCCACGTGTCAGAACTTTTCTTGAATGAAGGCAACTTATCTTTATAGCATCTCACATTGTCCTCTGAGCTGTTGAACTGCAGAGGCATTTTATAACTCAGTTTTTGCTTGTATATACTCGTAGATCATTGTAATGAAGTTGAATCTTAGCCAGAAATAAGTTTGTTCTATCTGAAAATGTGTTGTAAATGTAACTTTCTAACCCTATCTCTAATGGAAGACTGTTCTTCATATACTTCGTCACTATAGTAATTTTTTATGTATTCATGTTTGTTATACAGAGGTTTGTGTGTAGTGATATCCTACGCATGTGTTTACAGCCATCCGAGCGCCAGGCAGTCCCGATGCCGTGGCCGGTGCAGCTTGGTTCATTGGCATGATGTGTGCATTGGCCCTGCTTCTGCTGCTTCTCATCCTTGTGTGCCTGGTGAAGCGTAACCGTGGTGGCAAGTATTCAGTCCACGACAAGGAAGTGGCCCAGGGTCGTGACCTTGACTATGACGGTGGCTTCCACGAATACACCAAGCCGTGAGTATTTTTTCACACCTCCGAGACCCTAAGTTTACTAAACACTGTGCAGCTGCGGCTACCACAGCGTACAAAGCGTTCTACTGGTCATTTCGTTCGGCAGCGTACACACATGTTGAACATTTAGTAAAATTGTAGCGTTACATTGACTCGCAAGCAAATATGTAACATCCCTCAACTTTTTTTCAAAAGGGGGGTGGAGCAAGCATGCTGGCCGTATTGCATACAATTCTTATTCTATATTGTTAAGGTATGCTGATTTACATGGCAACTATCTCTTGCTCCCCAAAAGGCATATGGAATATCTAAAATATTAATAAAACCCATATAGTATGTGTTCGTCACTCATTGCAGTAACGTAGTGCGGCATCACAATTACAGTTTTGAAAGTAAGACGTTTTGGTGCTCCAAGCATGTGAATTTCACTGTCAAATTCTAATGCTAATGTGACAGGTGCCTTGGTACTTCTCAGTTCTGAACTTTCAGACCAATTTTGGACTGTCTGGTGAGCCATTGACGCTGTATGAGAGCTGTTGCTCCCACGTCGCAAAACGTCCATGCACCTACCGTAAAGGCACTCGCTCATTAATTAGAACTTGCACTGCAACTTCGGTGATAACTGCTGCTGGTGATTGAAGTCTTTTGTAACCATGCTGTCGAATACGTTCAGAATTTATCGGCAGAACTAGCCTGCTTTGTACTGCTGAGCGAAATTGAAATGATCTTCACACAGCAACAGCCCTCCTCCCCCCGCGCGAAGTTGGAATATAATGGACTTGAATAAACCAGGCTTCAGGTAAACTAGGCTGAGATAAGTTGCTGGATTCTCATAGTGCATGGTAATGAGACTAGACTGTATTATGCTATAAATATACTGTATTTATTCGAATATAGGTCGACCTTTCTTTTTTTCCGAAAATGTTGTTCATAACGAGCTATTAACCTATATTCATGACCAAAGAATCTCAACCTATATTCACGATCTAACAAACCAAGAGCACCGAGCTTATGGCGTTCAAGTGGCCCGCACCCGCTGTTCTTCTAGCGATTCCTGCTTCATAAGCACCCTATATGCCATAAAATCTGAAATAAAGACCCCTTCCCCCCCTCCATTCCGACTACCTAAGTCAGTGGTTCTCAGCCATGGGTATGTCGGGGACCCCTTGTGGACTGGTGGAAGTAATGAGGGACTCCTTGCTGCGGAGGGTAGGGAAAGGGGGTGTATGAAGGTAAATTAACACAACTGGAGCGTGAAACAGGGGCCTTTTATTGCTACCAAAAACATGAAACAAACATGCCACATCGTTTAATTTTGGACAGTTAATCAATACGTGGCATAGTCGCACTTAAACAGAGTTGCATATGTGAAAAAAAGTGTTAAAAATATAAAAAAAAAAGCAAGTGATGGTTTCGCGGATCATAGAAATGGCTTCCCGGACCCCCTACGATTCGCGGACCCCCATTTGAGAACCACTGACCTAACTAATTGAGAAAAAAAGTTATTGATGTAATAGTCACATACTGCCTTTTCAAAGCCCCCGCCAAATGCATCCGCTCCCCCATGTTTGCAAAAAACCACGATTTCCCTAGGTATACAGTAAAAGCTCGTTAATTCGACACCCGTTAATTAAGAAATTTGGATAATTCGGACTGCTCTATTGGTCCCGGCCAAAGTGCATGTTAATCTATGGGACCAAACCTTCGTTATTTCGTCGGAATTCGGCTCCGCACTGCTTAATTCGGACAAAAGCTGACGGCTGCGGCTACACAAAAGTGTGATAAAGCAGCGCTGGCACCACTGGAGTGAAACCGAAACCTGAGTGGCATCGCCATCATCATCAACTAGTGGGGGCAATCGCTGCGTCACCAAACGTCGGCGTCTTCTTTCTTCTCCACTCAGCGTCTCCGACGCCATTTTCCCTTGTGTTGTCGTGTCGGAACCATCTCTTCTTGCGGAGTTCTCTTTTTCTTCCATTGTGACCGTATTTGCATGCCACCACCATCGTGCTCTACAGTGATGGCAGCGCCGAAAAAGCGGCAGAACTACGACGCGAAGAACTTGGCGACTAAAGTGGAAATTTTGGAAGCACTGAAGAACGGCGAATCGCGACAGCAGGTTATGATCAAGTACAACGTGAAGTGGAGCATGTTGGGAACGTACGTGAAAAATGAATAACAAATTCGACAAGCCTTCGAAAGCGAGAGGTTTCATGCCTCTAGAAAGCGGTTGCGAACTGCAGCTCATCTCCAGTTCGAAAAAGCTTTGCTCCGGTGGATTACTGACTGTCGCAACGCGCATCTGCCTTTGAGCGGACCTCTCATCATGGCGCAAGGTGAGAAGTACGCTGCAATGATGAACATTGAATCGTTCAAAGCGTCAGAAGGGTGGTTTGCGAGGTTTCGAGAGAGACACGAACTTGTCTTCAGGAGTGTGTGCGGCGAAAAGGCCAGTGTTGACGAAAGTGTGATCACCGAGTGGAGAAATGTGAAGCTGCTGGAGCACATCACCGCATATGAACCACGTGACGTGTTCGATGCAGATGAAACTGCTCTATATTTCAGAGCTCTGCCCGACAAGACGGTGACTTTCAAAGGGGACGCGTGCATTGGTGGCAAGAAGTGCAAGCAAAGGATTACTGTGCTTCCTGCCGCCAATATCACTGGCACGGAGCGCTTGCGACTACTTGTCGTCGGGAAGGCGCTTAAGCTACGTTGTTTTAAGAACGTCAAAAGCCTTCCCGTCAAGTACACAGTGAACAGGAAGGCATGGATGACATCGGAAATTTTTCGCGGCTGGCTGCAGCAGTTGGACCGGCACTTCACGTCGAAGGACTGCAAGATAATTATGGTTGTTGACAACTGCAGTGCCCATAACTGTACAGTCGAACTGAAGAGCATCAAAGTAGTTTTTTTTGCCGCCCAACACTACGTCTGCTCTACAGCCGATGGACCAGGGTATCATTCACTACGTGAAGTCGAAGTACCGCAAGCACCTGCTAGAGCGAATTATCCTATGCTAAGAAGCTGGAAAGTTGTATCAAGTGGACTTAACTCGGCACAGTGCACATCATCGTCCACGTGTGGAAAAACACTCCGCCGCAAGTCATCCCCAACTGTTTTCGGCACAGCGGTTTTGTGAGGCCCGAGCATGCAGCAGTAGCTGACGATGGCATCGAGGAGGTGTCAGCCGAGTCCACCGACGATGACTGCCCGACTTTCGATGCTGTCCTTCCCACAGATGTGACCTTTCAGGACTACATCGCGATTGATCATGGTGTCGCCACGAGTGGTCTTCTGACCGATCAAGAGATTATTAATGATGTCACAACCCCCCATGAAGACCACGATTCCGACAAAGAATCATGCGAGGAGATACAGCCGCGGCCTCATCGCACCTCACGGGAAGTCTCGGAGGCGCTGTTAATATTAAAGGACGCTTGCCTGAACACTCTCAACAGCTTGCGTGCTGTTGGCCATTTGGAACAGTTAAGGGAGACGCGGGTCGAAAAGTCGCGTTTTTTTTCCAAATTTCACCTTTTCTGTTTTTTGTTGCTTTATCATCTTTATACATTATATTTTGACATCTGAAAATATCACAGCGAAATAAGCATCAGAAGTCAGTGAAAAACGCGTCTGAGTGAGCGGCAGTGACGCGCGGCATCACGAAATTTACACAAAACGGGCTGCTGTTCGCGTGCTCGCGGGGCCGCGAAGAGAGCTGTCCGCCATATTGCGGCCGCTGGCTCGTGTAGAGTTGTCCTTACTCTCCACGATCCCGGTTCTTGAAGTCTCGTACGTTCACGAAAAATCTAAAAAAAAAGCAACAAAAAGTCTTTTCCCGCCGTTTCAAACCGCGCGCCACTAACGCAGGGCCGCCATTGGCTGACAGCACCCGTGTTTTCTTGCCGTAGTTCGCTTCACTGTTTTCCGGAGTTATTTTTCGCTGTTTTCGTGCGATGGCAAGCCCGAAAAAGGCCGTTGCCGACCATCGGAAATACAGAAGTAAGAACAAGTTCAGAGGGAAGCGGCGGAGGACGTACAAGAAAGCCACCGCCAACGAAAATGTCCGCGACGGGCCAGCGGCCGGTAGGCCTAACATCGACCACGGCAACGTCGACCATGGCAACTGCGACGACGAGATCAACGCTGCAGTGAATTTTGTGAGTGCATCGCAGAAAAAGATCGCGTTATTCGAAAACGACGTCAGGCCGAATGCCGATCGTGCCGAAAGCGTAGTGCTGTGCGAGTTGGGTGCATTGACGGCCGTCGTCGCAGGCGCGGCATGCCCCGTTTGTCACGAGAGTAAACTCGCAGTTCGGGCACCGAATAAAAAGCGGAAAGGCCTTTCGGCGTTTCTGGAGCTACACTGCGAGAATGCGGAGTGCTCGGAGAGCATCCTTTCGTCCGCGTACTCGTCGAAGCGGGTCGCGTCAGATGGCGGCCGCGGTGCAAGCAGAAGCTACGACAGCGGGAGTTCGCGTGACGCCTTTGCCGTGAACCTGAAAGTGGTGCTTGCAGCGCGTGCCGTCGGTATCGGGCATGAGCAACTTTCACGATTTTGTGCAGTAGTTGGATTGCCAAACCCTATGCACCATAAGACCTTCCATGCTATCGGCAAAAAGATTCACAGTGCGGCAGTGAAGGCTGTCTGTGAAAACATGCAAAGGGCACGCAGCGTCACCAAAGAGGTGGCTGGTAACAGTGACGTGCCAGTCATGTTTGACGGCACATGGCAAAAAAGAGGCCACAAAAGCCACAATGGTGTGGGAACTGTAGTGTCCTTGGACACTGGTTTGTGCCTGGACTATGAAGTGCTTTCCAACTTCTGCCTGGCGTGCAGTTTGCATAACGACATGGGAGGCGATGAAGAAACATGGCAGGCGTTTCATCATCCCGTTTGTGAGAAGAATTGCGACTGTTCTTCGCATGCCATGGAGGCCGAAGCTGCAGTGCGCATTTGGCAGAGGACTGTGGACTATGAGACACCCCTGCGGTTCACCATCTTCCTAAGCGATGGAGACAGCAAGGCCTACAACGGGGTCTGTGATGCCAACGTGTACCCTGACACTCCAATTGAAAAAGAGGAGTGCACCAACCACGTGGCGAAACGTCTGGGCACCGGCCTGCGGAAGCTGCCAATGCCACTTCCACGAGGGGAGAAGCTGAAGGAGACCACCATCCAGAAGCTTCAAACTTACTTTCAGGTGGCCATTGTGAACAATCGGGGAAATGTCCACAAGATGTACACTGCCATATGGGCCTCATGTTTGCACTCGTGCTCAACAGACGGTGCTGGAAGTCACAAGTTCTGTCCTGCAGGCCCAGACTCGTGGTGCAAGCACCGACGTGCTGAGGCGCAGGGCCAGCCTGCACCGTGCCACACCCCCCTCCTGACCAAGGCCCAGGGTTTGGCAGTCCTCCCAATCTACAAGCGTCTCACAGATGCGAAGCTGCTTGCCCGGTGCCTCCACGGCAAGACACAGAACGCGGCCGAGTCCCTGAACAGCAAAATATGGCTGCTGTGTCCAAAGACCCGGTTTGCTTCCCGGACTGCTGTGGAAACAGCCACAGCCATTGCAGTCCTGTGGTTCAACCGGGGCCACGCGATCTTTGAAAAGGTGCTGGAAGAGCTTGGGGTGCTTCCTTCGGAGGCCCTGGTTACCCTCAGCGACCGCCGAGACAGCATGCGCATGCACAAGATGAATGTGCGTCAGACCGCTGAGGCGAGGGCACACCGTCGCAGTGCAGCCAAGAGGGCCCGGGTGGAAGAGTCCTGCCGCACCAGCCGGGAAGGGAAAACCTACGGTGCTGGAGAGTTTTAGACAACTGATATTCCCTCTGGACATGTGTGTATGTGTTCAGCACAAGTTTCGTGCTACTGCGTTTTTCATTTTTGTAAATACAGACTTTCAAACTTTCAAACGCGTTTTTCTCATTTCGCAATTTTGGCCAATTTGCATTTTTTGCGGGAAGTGTTTCGGGCACTTAGAATGGTCATACGACGACGAAATTTGGCACACACATTGAGGAGAGTGCGTAGGGTGCCGATATCTACTTGAATCAGCACAACCTATCAGCTGTAAATATCTATTAATAAATTTAATGGTGGTCGAGTGGAAAAAAAAGGGTACTTTGCTACACAGATGTTTTTTTCATAGTTTCAAAGTTGGAGCACAATTTCTAGCTAGATATCGGCACTCTATGGCTAATAGGGAGCAAAAGGAGCCATTGAACAACTCTCTGCATGAACATTTAGTATGCGCGAAAGTTCCCGGAAAACTTATCAAGTTTCACCATTACTTGAAACACAACTCCCAAACTATTGCACTTATGTAAAAACTGATTACAGATTTGGAATCAGGAGGAAAAACTGCATCAGTGGTCCAATTTCTGAAGCTCTAAGTTGAATAACAAAAAAAAAGTGCTTTCGAGGAGCGTCTCCCCTTAAGAAAAATTGTGATGTCAGCCGGAATCTGCGCGAAAACGCAGACGACAATTACAAAATACTTCAACAAATAAAGGTATGCTTCTGCAGCTTGATTTTAAATGTTGTTTTTCCTGTTCATTCGTTAATTTGGCATTCGGTTAATTAACGAGCTTTTACTGTAGATCGTGAAGTCCCTAGCCTGCTAGCTATGCTTCCAGTACAGCCTTCCGGCGCGCAGCCGCACTTGCACTGGCCTGAGGCCTCGCGCTTACGAAAGCCGTGACGGGGTGATCGTTCACATTCGCTTTAGGCGCTGTGCTATGCTCCCTACCAGGCTGCAAATATTAGGTGCCTTCTTCTTTTAACCACCACAACCATTTTCTTTGTTGCTTGTGCACAGTTGCGACAATGTCAGGTCAACAGAGATACACAGGCGATTTCAAGTGCCAAGTGAAACTTTGTGCCGAGGACATAAAGGGGGACATGGATCTTAAAGATAACGTGGGTTATTTTTTCACCAAATTAGGTGAAACTGCACAGCCTTGTTCAGTTTCTTGAGCTTGCTTTAACTATCCAGGTATATTTTATGCAGGTTAACTATTTTTTGAGATAATTAGTAATTATATTGTATTTCTTGCAGAAACAATGCAAATCAATGCAAATTCATATACATAAAATTATATAGTTATTAACACATATATGGATACTAGAAAGCCTAAGGAGTGCAACGCTGCAAACTGATTGAAAATTGAACAAGTAGTTCTAGAATTACAGCACAACAAATTTTACTGTATGCATGTAACCAAAAGCAAAAAAAATCAATGAAAATAAAAAAAATTGGAGCTGCCTGTTAAAAATCGAATTTCAGCGTTGCTTTCTGTGCACATTTAACTACATCGTTCAAAAAGAATTATAGCTCTAGCTGCCTTAGGTCCGTTTTTACAGAAGAAGCAAACAGGGAAAGTGGTCAATTCTGTGTTCTGAGAAAATGAGAAAAAACGGTGAAAACTTTTATTCCACCGTTTCGAGGGAAAGATATCACGGCACACATACTTTTAGTCAGTTAATATGCACCGGGCATGCAATCAAACTGATTGTTAGCATGAGCGTGTCGTTTCTATCAAGTTGTGCTGCAAGTTCTCACTGTGTGTTCGTCTGCCGACTTGGCTGCTTATCAGTTTGATGACGGTACTGACGCTGATGTGCGACAAATGTCCGCACGTCATTCGTGATCCTTCGTAATATAAAGTTATGTTTTCCAGCTTATCCAGATTGAGTTGTAGATGTCGCAAACCGTACTCGTGCACTCGCTCATCAATTTGAAGGCTGCAAGAGTAACGAGGTGTTAAACTAAGATTGCCACATTTTCGATTGGAGACCGTGGCGCAATATGTTCATTCTTGCGGACGTGTCGTTAAAAGCACTCTACCTGTTGCCAGAAGACCCCGTTGCGCGGGCGGCGAGCAAGTTCACCGTGAACAGATTGATTTTCTGTTGTTTGTCGACGCGTGGCAAACTCAACTCTGACAACCCGTCACGCAGTTTATACACCAACGAGGTTGTTTTGTCAGACAGGGAGAGCCGCGTCATCAATAAAACTGCGCTTCCATTCAGTCACTGCAACGATTGCTACCTCTCGTAGCTTCACTTCTGCTTTATTACTTGCTGTCCTGTAATTGTTGAGGCTTCAAAACATGGCCGCTTTCAGCGACGTCGACAACGGGTGGGCTCGTACGTGAGTTAGGCCTACATCGGTGACTCGGCGATACCCGTTGACCGCCGCGAGTTCGTTATCCTCGCTGTCCTGAGCCATAGCAGGGCTCTTTTTGAAGTTCACAGCAAACGAACGATCGCCACACCCGCTTCACAAATTAGTCTGGCGCGGAACTTTTTTACTGCAGAAGGCACTCGACAGCACCATGACAAAATGGTGCATGCCTGTGCGCATCACGATAAAAAAGCAGACGCCGGAAACGCCATTCGGCGAATCGAATGCCTAGGTTTTGTCATGTGCCCCAAGCTGCCTATAGAATCGCGCGCTGGCACTTCTTGATGACGCGTTTTTGCTGAAAATTCAATGAGCAAGGCGAGCCCGTGGTGGCAGGAAATTGAAGGTGAAGAACGACCCTTCCAAACGAGACCAAGATGACCTCGATTGCTCGTGTGTAACAGCAACGGTTCGGCATGGAAAAGGCGAGATTTTACCATCTATTTGCACTCAGATTCATCTCACAGGGGTGTTATAAATTGATTTTGTGGCAGAAATAATGATGCCAGAAGCTAGAAACTTCTCAGATAAGTCCAAAAATAGTTGTCGATTCTGAAAATGTCAGCTTCAAACAGTCGATTTTTGCGATTTTCGTGATTTTCGGCCTTTTAAGACCCGTGTCCCCCCCGCCCCCTTAAGTAATTATGCCGTGCAGCACGCGTTCTGTGTTAATGAGAAGTTGATTAGGGGTTGGGAAAAGCAGCAGGACCGTCTGTTTGCGTGCAACGGACGGCATAATGCTTTACGCGGTCCAGCTATCGCTAGCGACGACAGTGAGGACGAAGTCACTATATGTAGGGGCCGACCTATATTCATGCCCCACCTATTTTCGAGTACATACTGGCTGTGTATTTCAAATTGGTGCATAAATACGTAAAAATGCAACAACATTAATCAAAATCAAGTGAGAACTAAAGAAAAGATTTTAATACCGTCAGCCTACCTGCGTAGAGTGAACTCTCTTGTAAACTGTTTTGCTGAGTGCCAATGCTGAGCCGCAACAGCATACCTCTCTCATGCTGAACACAAATTACAGGTGGTTGGCATCACTACCATTTTAGTAATTTTTGGCAGAAGTCAGATGCAATCAAGCTTTGTCTGGCCCATGCTCCCCTCATGTGATTGCTGTTAACTACGGGCGGCTGGCTGCGAACTTGAAATGAAGACCGGTCTGGTCAGTGGTGAACAGCTTTGTTATGCTCGCTGCATTTTTTATGGAAAATTGCTTTACATTGGTCGGGAATTATGCTATACACTACGATTGGGACCTATAGAGGGTGCTTTGAAAGTCGCGCGCAGCGCCACTTGTGGTGTGGCGGGCGCGCAGCCTTGGGAATCGTATAGCAGACAGCAGATCCTCATTGCTTCGACAGCTATGCTGACAAAAGCATCCATGGCTGGCACGTTGGTTCTTCGAGTCGGATTTCAACATATCGTAGGGAGACATTCTTCTGCAATGCCACTAGGAATAAATGGGAAAAGCTGCAAGAAAGTGGCCACGTTTTCCCCGTTAGTGAGCGCCTTGCTGCCTGTCTTCAGTACTAGCGATAAATATGTGCGTCAAGTGTGTGCGATGCAAAGTGCTTGCTTCATAAGGCTCATGGCAAGCTGTCATGTTTTCACACTTAGAATATTATTGGTGCGTGCCTACTGCCTGCGTACTTGCAAAATACTCAGAGCATTTAGAAATATCAATGGTTCATGGCCATTCGCCGG
The DNA here is from genome assembly GCA_013436015.1 of Rhipicephalus annulatus. NCBI lineage: Eukaryota > Metazoa > Arthropoda > Arachnida > Ixodida > Ixodidae > Rhipicephalus > Rhipicephalus annulatus. The sequence continues at coordinate 6,948 of WOVY01015037.1, read as the reverse complement.
GGAAATCATGGTGAGTGTCCGATGGTGTGCTCGTTTGTCGCGGCTTCATGTCACGGCCATTTTCAGCCACTGAGTCTCCCGAATTGTTTTGCTTGAAGTTGTCGCGACATCATTCTCGCTCATCATGATCATGGTCTTTACCTCACCACTCGTGCAACTACGCTAAGGGCTTGAGGCGCGAGCAATATAGAGAATGGGCTACAATTTCAGCCAGGGAGGATGCCGCAGCCCCGTTTCGTCTTCCGCTTCATCTTGTAAAGTGGCGATCACTTCAGCCACTGTGACATATTTCTCATTCACTGCAACATCTTCCATTGTTTATTTTGCTTTCCGAAACACACATTCATCACTAGAGCATTGGCAAAGCTTCGTTTTTCACCCTGTAGTTCTGCTGCTCTTTGCCCTGCATAATTTCTTCCCAACATGCAGATTGTTTACCAAAAAAAAAAAAAAAACATCCTGATGAACCACTTTGCAGGATGTAATTAAATTGATCACTTCCAGGTGTTCTTTTTTTTGGGCTTCAGCACTAGGTGCAGCGTTTGGGATGACGAACGTGATTTACTACGTGAAACGAAACGAACTGAATGCCAAGGTTATCTAAATCAAGCTTATTCTTCAACAATGTTAGTGTTTTTTTTTCCATATGTTAAGCTAATTACTTGTTTCAAAATTATCTATTGCTAAGCATTTTGAGATTATCAACAAATTGTTTTATATAACAAGGCACCGCAAATTTTATGGCCGATCCCCTGTGTGCATAGGGTGTGCCAGTTTAATAAGAGTCAACCAACCCATCAAAGTTTTACCTTGACCCTACCTCGTTCGCATAGTGCTGCTGGGCGGCTGGTTGTGTTTACGGTAATATGCTACGTAACTCAGTTTGCCCCTTAACTTTATGGTCCTATCAGCCAGCAAAGCACTGATTGACTGCGCATTGCATTCCCCAAAACTGGGAAGGGTAAACGGCGAGTTATTAATATTTAAGGTCCATTGAAGCATTCCATCATCCTTGAGGTGAATTGAAATGCCTTGCATAACTTTCTTTTCTCACCAGCTCTATGGCAGAAGGAACATCACAAAGGATCATTGCACCTGCAGAGGTGGTGCCTGAGACCAATTCAAGCACGAAGCAGCAGAACTAGAGACGGCAGAGAGAGCGGGAACCAAACACTTTTTGTGTCTCAGAACCGTGATCCACTTAATTCGCTGCCCAAAAAAAGCAGGGACGATTCGAGAAACTGTAAAACGTCATTCCCGCAGGACATGATGTGTACCTTTTGTTGCAATCGACTATGCAGCAATTCGTAATTCCAATAAACTACGTGCTAGTAGGCATTGGGAGAGCGTTTGGTTCTGCTCGGGCTCTTGCCTCCTCTGACAGCCTTGGGGCAGCGTGTCAGTCGCCATGCGCAGAGTATATACTGCTAATATTACTTATTTCTTCAGCTATCCAAGCACGCCACAATGCAGTATTCAGCTTGACTGTGCATGCATGTGCTCTGTGGTTACTTTAGTTTTGTCATTTTTTCAAGCAATAGAAAGAAATGTCTCAAAGGTATACCTTACATTGATTGTATATATTGAAGTAGTGAATAGATGCGGCATTAATTTTATTTTTAGGCCTGCCAATTAGCTAGATAAGATTTGTAAGAGAAAGAATGAGTGAGTAAAAAAGAAGGGTAACAATATTTATTTGATAAAACACGACCAAATTCACTAATTGCTGTACAGGTGTGGTACGAGGTTCCTTTCAGCTGCAGCCACTTCTACGTAGGACAGACGTTCATTGAACAGAATTTATCGGAGCATAACAGATCGCTAATCGGCGGCTCACCTTCTAATCTTCCTTTAAATTGTTGAGAGTGTAAATGCACACCAAAATTCGATGAATATGCTGTTTTTACTCTCATAAGAATGAAAAAAATGTGTCTTATTATCGAGGCATGGAGTATCGATAACAGTGGTAGTGCATGCGTCGCTTAACTTGCATAAAGATAAAATTTAATGCCTTGAGAGTTATCAGTTATCTTTCATGCTATCAGTTATTTTTCACCACACATGCTAGATTAGTATGGCATGGGCATATGCAGATAAGTTTTCATGCCTTTTTTTCTTTCCACCGCACATCTTCAGTTTTTGTTGCCGTTTCTGGTGTCTTGACTTCTATCCTGTGTCTGTGTTTGTCTGGCCTAACATGTAGGATAAAAGCTTTCTCAGGCAGGTATGACTGTTGTTCCAATTACGCTCATTGAAATTAATTTCTATGTTGTGATCCTTACAAATTATATTCCATACGTGGGAAATCAGCAGCATAGGGCATGGCCTTGTCTTGAGATTGTCTTCATTGCTTTCCAGTGCCCAGCAGGCCCCGGTGCGTGGCAGCCGGACTTCGCTGCACTCTAGCACCAAGGAGAGCGATAGCGACAGCATGGCCGAGTATGGAGAGGGTGACCCGGGCCAGTTTGGGGAGGACGGCTCCTTCATCGGCGAGTACGGTCCCAAGCAGCGCCGTCAGCAGCAGCTGCAACAGCAACGGCCGCCCGAGACCACGTCTCCTTCGGCATTGGCCACATTTGTCTGAAAGCTCTCTTTGGCTTTGCTCTCTCGCTATCTCTCTCTCCACTGGCTGCACCCATTCCGACTCTGCCTGTCGTCCCGCATCGCAGCTGAGCAAGGTTGAGAAAGGCGCTAAACGTTGTGGCCAATACGTCAGCCCTCAATTTTGTGGGCATTTTGCATCACTGCCTTTGGCATAGCCAAGTGATTCTCAACAGCAGCAACATCTTTTAGGGTAAATTCATGAAGTTGGCATTCAGACACTGTTTCTAACTAAGGACTGGCGCTGCGCCGTGATGCTGTAGGTTGCGTTAAATACTTTTAGTGTTATTCCTGTCTGGGGTGTGCTTTTAGCGTTTCGGAAACATGCAGCATTTCCTGTGTTCCTCTTGAATGCTAGTGATATAAAAACATTGGGTATGGACACCGGTGAAAGTAAAGCAACAGCTGCTTAAATAAGGAAAGCTGTTGGGCACTCCTAGAAAGTTTCGATTGCTTTTTCGTCATGTAGTCTGGTCTTACGATGATAGTTGCTAAGATTCCTGGGGCTCTCATCAATGGCACTGCGTGGCTGGTGGTACGTTGAGCCACACTCCTGTCACCATCTGCCTGTACATAGATAGCTTTATAGGTAGGTGCGTGTTGGACAGTTCATGTGCAAAAAAACAAAGAGTGGGAGGGGGCTCATACTGACTTTATTATTGTGAGCCAGAACTATTGTCTCCAAAAAGTTTACTCCTTTTTTATGTTGTCTTGTCCCTAAACAATGATCATAATCTAACATGCAAGTGCTTTCTTTTCAGCGATGTGCTTATGGTACTTTTAAGTCACAAGCACGTTGAACACATCAGTATAGTGATCCTGGTGGGAAAGTATCGGGCGTGCAGCTATAATGTAAAGAAGCTGACGAGGCAAATAGCAATTGTTTTACAACGTTGTATTTTACAGGTTGTAGAAACGTGGTCACCTTGAAAGATTGTGACTCCTGCACAGTGCTGTGAAAGTGTATCTCAAAACCACTGTCGAGAACTTGAGGGGTACGCGGACTATCCGGGTGTGCGCTGCTTGTGGTACAGGGTGCAGCCAGTGGAGAGGGCAGCGCGCTGCTGGTTGGCTTCTTCGCGCTGTTGCCGGCAACCCTGCGCGGGCCCCTGGCACAGAAGAAAGTTACCGTCCTCCGCGGTCACAAGACCCTGATGAGAGGAGTGGTTGATGGAGAGGAGGGGGGCCCAAGCACAGACCCGGGCTTCAGCCTCTTGCAGTGCACATTCCATTATAGAGTCTTCTCTAGATAGGCCTACTGTGTTCCTTTTCATGTCCTGTTCATTCTTTTGCAAGTCCTTAGCATCTTCAAGAGGCTATCTGCGCTGTTTTTAGTTTGTACATAGTGTAATGTGTGTTTTTCATGTTTTTTAGATGGCACCACAAACATAAAAAACGTATTGCAAGAAGGCAGCTGCTCTTATGCTAGCTGATCTCTGTTTCTTTGTGCCCGAAGTTTTCAAGAAGGGCTGCCGGTGTGTTGTGTCGTCCTTATTCATTGCTCGGGAGGGAACTGCGGGAAGGGAAGGGTAAGGCCAGGTTCTTGTAGCTATCACGCTACATCACGTCACCGTGAAGGTATTGGTGTACACGACAAGATGTCTTTCTCATCAGCTTATAGAAATGACGGCATTGTCATTATCTGACTCTCTTGCCATTGCTATTGTCCCACTTTTGAAGAAACGGGGTTGATAGAACGTCGTCATGATGCACAGCAATGCCGTGATGGAGTGTTCGATGGCCGCATGAAACCGACCTAAGGCAGCTTGGGTGTATGCTTTGGCTGTTTACTGCAAGCTGATGGTTACGCCGAGAAGGGCTTAATGGCACGCAACTATTTGTCGAAAAGAGGTCAAGATCTGAAGATGAGGAATCTCATTGTAAGATGTTTGTCAGATAACCAAATTTTTAAATGTCGGCGCTTCTTACAACAGCAAGTTTTCAGCATAACAGTCTCACTTTTATTCAAGTCGAACAAAAAGGTGGCAGCACAGCACTGTTATTAACGTTGAACAAAAGATGAATGCACGAGGTGTGCAGTCACCTGGCTGCTATTGTGTATTACTAGCTACAACTATTACATTGTGTATTATTAACGTGCAGCAGTTTTGTGAGGTATTAAAGCACAAGTGAGGCTTTAAAGTTTCTTATCTACCAGCTGAGCAGGACATCTACGATCACCTACCTCTTCAGGCAGCTGAACTTAGCACATGCTGCCTGAGATCACTGGTTATAAGTTATGTGATTGCGTGAGTACCAGGATCTGACAATATTCCTAAGCTCTGTGCTGTGACTCAGGTGCTCTCTACAAAAGTTTGTTTTTATGTTCATGAGGTTTCAAACAACTTCATTCAGAGGCTCGGAAGTTAGTGAACGTGTAGCTTTTGAAAGCATCTAGGTTAATGGCGTGTGCCTGATGGACATCAAGTGCGGTAGACGTACAAAGCAGCACCCATGCCATTCAGTGCAAATGCGCAGGGCAAGCAGCTATGACGTTTTTTCTCACTGCCTAAGCGAAACTTAAGAGCAAGTTGTCACATAGGCCATCTGTTCACGAGCGACATTAAAGGCTAGTGTCGCTGGCATCTTTTTTTATATATACATATATATTACGTTTCTCATGACTGCACTCCTGGCTCATTTGGCTGGGCCTCATGGTGCAATGGGCAGCTGTGATGTCACGCTGGCCATTTAGTTACCCAATGGTATTCGCACTGACTGGCTGACGAATCTCATATTTGTTTGTTTGTTTTTTTGCCGAATCTCATATTTTTCTTCCATGTGCATGTGTTGTGAGTCAGCTGTTTTCAATATTGGAGTACCTTTCTTGCCTAGTGGTAGGTGTACACGACGCCGCACCTTCGTTTTTTAAATTTTCTTATTTTGGTCCCATCTCACGTCCGCTGTGCGCCAATGATGTCTGCTGTGTGGTAGTAAACTATGTGTCTACTTTTACTATGTGACGTGGTGTACATCGTTTTGCAGATCTGTATTTGAGCTTTGTAAGAGACGGCACGATTGAAACAAGTTGTGTTATTTTGCTGGAAGAAAATAAAGAACTGGCATTCCGCTACAGACTTGGTGCCTGTTTTTCATTTGTGGACACAGCTATTCGTAATCCCAAGCATCACCCTGGGGTATTGCCACTGCTGTATATCTTGCCTCAAGTTCCATCATACTGCACCTCGATGTTGGCACACCGTGCAACACACAGTGTGCAATTTAGGGGTTTGCTTTCGTATTTTTGTTCAGAAATCTCGCTCTTGCAATTTTGTGAACAGTTGCGGATATTGCCATAAGGACTGAAAAATGTTTTGTGGTCCCGTCAAAAGACTGCATTACTGATATTTATTTATTAATACTGTAGGTTTTAACAGGCTCTTACAGGAGTGGGTCAAAAAGGATACAGATTGCTACTACGTATGTACACATCTATTGAAGAACAAAAATTAATAATAATAACAAAAGGCAATGAGAATCGCAACAAGGATAGTTACACAGGCGACTAGATGGTACTACATATAGCAGGAGTGTAGAAACATTTGAAGTTTATAGCATTGATTGAGTGCTTTAAATTTCAAATGGGTGGATGTGGCAGCCGCCGCGGGATGACGCCACATCCACCGTGCGCGTTAAGGTTCCTAGATGAAACTAGGGACATTACGTGCGCGTAGTCGCAATCGCACTGAAAGTGGTACTGAAAGTAAGCTACAAGTTCGAAGGAAAAAATGGAAAGTGTACAAGGGTCACTGCGTGCACTGACGAATGGAATAGAAGCATCTTCTTGCCCCCTTGTCGTCGTCCTCCCTGCGCAGCTTCTAGTGCGCTCACTTGTACGGAACAGAAAGCGTTTAAAGCGTGCGACTTATCCCTGTAACCATTGATCTAAGTGGGTTATATTTATATTGTCCCGGTTGTTAGCCGTAAACACAAAAGGAGGAAGAAGCCAGCATCACGAGCGGCAGTCTCTGGCATTTTTCGAGGAAGACGACGTTGCGCATCTGCTCTTGCGCTTGTTTTTGTGTGTGAATAGAGCCTTGCTGTTAACGTCGAAACACGTTGCGACAATATATATATACATACATACATACATACATACATACACACATATATGTTACAGTTGATTCGCCAGGCAAAAAAATTGAAGGATACTTTGCAAATTCCAAATTGTGTTCGGCGAAAGCCTTTGCCCAGTGAGACTGGGTCGGTGAGAATGGAACGCGATGGGCCCGTCTGCCTACTTGCATGAGGAATGCTACGAGCGCGCGACAAGAGCGGACGCGCTTCGCATCGGTTCCTGCTCTTTCGCGAGGACCGGTGGAACCCTGCTTCACACTTCATCAAGAT